>OY740716.1:110481406-110622120 GCA_963513945.1 Hydrotaea diabolus | reverse complement strand
AGAAAGTGCAGTTAGCAGGGTAATCTTAAACTGAGATATATCGGCATGGCACGATATTAGAATACCTTTGAACGTCGGCCATAAGATTTTCAACGTAAATACTCCAATTATATGATTCTCGTCTAAAGCAGCAGAGGACAGTTTTACTATCAGTGATGATCTTTAACTTTTGAGAACAGTCTCCATAACAAAGTTGCTTCACACAATTCCAGCGAGAACATTTTATGGGGCTACCTTTGTGTTTAACTGTTATATAATGACTGTTAGAATCTAAGACTTTAACTATTTTGGCTACAACCGATCCTGCGAGGAATTTTGATTATATGCCAATTTTTTCAGGTCAGTTAAGTAGAGACTCCAATTCGTCTTTATAGCAGATGGGACTTGATCCTTCCAATTTATACCTTCCGGCCAAAGCTTTTGAAATGTTTTAATAGTATTTATAGTAACTGGTGCCAGCCAACCGAGCGGAACATATAATTTGGGGCATCCGATAAAAGACTACTATTGGTAACATCATCTCGAGGAACATAACTTACTTAATTTAAAGGTATATTCAACTGTGTTCCAGGATAGATCTAACAACTTTACGATATTTTGATCATTAAAATCAATTACACCGAATTTTTCCCGAAAGTTTTCGGGGATATGAGCCAAAAGTTCAAATCAGTGAACTGTTTACTGTCGGCTCCGAACGGATTTTGTACATGGCTTAGAGATAAAACTCTTGCTAGTAAAGTCGCCGGGTTTACGAGGTGGAAACCCGTCTCTGAAATTTTTTTAGGTGTTTTGCCCGGGGTTGAACCTTAGTTAACTGTATTTAGTGTCGTGCACACTTCTAGCACAACACTGCGACCCACACCGAAGAGTATACGAGTATGACATACTAAATTTGTCATTCCGTTTGCAAAACTATGAAATATTAACTCTATTAAGTATATATAATTTTTTTATAAATTAGTATTATTGGATCTGCTCTATAGGAGTCCAACAATAAGTATACGAATCTTAAAGTATAATTCAATAGAGAGGCTGACATGGAGTTCTTTGTTATGCGGTTCTCTGCGCCTTTAGTAAACAATGGAATTACGGCAGAAACTTTATCATCTATATAAGTATATATATAACTGATTGTATCACGATAGCGGTCAAACGAATTAACCTAGAATACTAAAATTTTGCATTATGTTAGGGTCATAAGCACCCTGGGATTAGAAATGGCGAAATCGCTCCAGGGGTAAAAAAGTTCCCCTTTAAGCGCCTTAAGGTACCTCGTACACTCTTTTTGAGATTTACTTTTCAAATCATTATTTTTTTTGGCAGACATTGTTTGAAAAAGGTATTGTAAGTTGGGTCACTCTCAATACCTCAAAAAGAGCATATGTGACGCGCATAATAGAAAGGGACCTAACGGTAAAAACCAGTTTGTTCAGGCATTTTAAAGATTTAAATACGTGTATCTTTGGTGTTCCATCACTTTCATAAAACGCGCATATCTCTTGGAGGGAGCACTTTTGGGGCATGGGATCGGTCTCATTCGATGTTCAGATGTTGTCCACATCAAAAATTTTTTTACCCTTAGGTCCCTTTCTATATATATATAAATATATATATATATATATATATATATATATATATATATATATATATATATATATATATATATATATATATATATATTATATATATATATATATATATATATATATATATATATATATTTATATATATATATATATATATATATATATATATATATATATATATATATATATATATATATATATATATATATATATATTCTGAACTTGCTCAACCAATTCCACAATAACATAAATTTAACTCTGAGTAAAGATGGAAAACTAGCGTATTTGGATACTTTGTTTATACTAAAGGACATAAAGTTGGCAAAAAAGTTGGATACACTGAAAAGAAAAGGTTCATCAAATTGATGAATTTTTACATCATTTTGATGAATTTGTACTTCATTTTCCAACCTACAACACTTTTCATCAATTTGATGTAGAACTTTTCATCAATATTTCTTCAATTCCATTCATCAATTTAATGAAAATTGTTCATCAACTTGATGAAAGTTATACATCAATTTGTTGAAAATTGTACATCAATTTGATGAAAATTGTACATCAATTTGATGAAAATTGTACATCAATTTGATGAAAATTGTACATCAATTTGATGAAAATTGTACATCAATTTGATGAAAATTGTACATCAATTTGATGAAATTGTACATCAATTTGGTAAAAAATTCTACATTTATTTGATGAAAATTTACATCAATTTGATGAAAATTTTACATCAATTTGTTGAAAATTGTGCAACAATGAAGATCAATTTGACAGACAATTGCATGTAGTTATAGTAATATCAAGACAAGTTCCTTAAATATATATGTATATGTACACATATTACTATAATACATATGTACAAGAAAAGACATTTTAAATATTTTTAACATTTTATTGATATATAAAAAAGTTAATACAATAACAATTTAATTGTACTGAATTCACTGAGTTGAGGAACAAAAGAGATCAAAAAAAAATTATTTCATTTAATAAAAACATAAAGCAACTCTTAAATTAAGAAGTAAACTAGTTATGTTTCAAATCGTAATTTTCAAATGAACTATGTACATAAGTTTCAATCTGATGAAACTGTTCATTGCACAAAAAACACTCCATTTTTACACTTACACTTTTTAAAACTGTTTTTGTTACACTGTTAATTTAGTTTAGTTCAATTTAGTTTCACTTTCACACTTTTAATATTATTTCCGATGTATACGCTCACTTATAACACGCGTTCTATTCAACGATCACTTAATCAATGAAATGACAAACTAGAATGAAAACGCAAGAAGAAACAACAGCTACTCCGTTTTCGTTCTTTGATTTCTTCTGTTATTGCTACCCGACAATGTTGCCATACGCTGATTAGAAGAAATTTGCTAGACCCTGAAAACAATGCACTACATATACAATTTACATTACCTTAATTTATAGATGGATGCATTTATGACTAAAATTAAGATACTAATTTTTTAGTGAAATATTTGTTGAAATTATTAATTTTTTTGAGATACACAAAATATTTTATTCGCCCTTTCTTCAAATCAAGATCATTGGCATCCCTAGTAAAAATCCAACCGAGTTGTGATTTTGACCAACTTGTTTGTTCGTGTTTGTTTGTTGTTTTTATTTGTTTTTCTACGTCTGTGGTGGAGTGGCTAATCATTGCAAATGCATTGTATAGACAAAAAGAGAGGGTATGAAAGTGTGTGCTTTCATTTGTTTGGTGGTAGGCATATAAGCATTCTGCTTACTGTACACTTGCTTTTTAAAGAAGAAACGAAATATGCAAGCAAGTAATTATGTATTCAATGGATTTTTACCAGTTTAGCTCACAAACCGTCAACCCAGAACGAAACTTTTTTTTGAATAATTTTTGGGAATTTTATTTATGTCCCCCTTCCCTTATTTTTATATGTTTGTATGTATATTTGTGTGTGCAGTTTTTTTTTACTCTGGCTGTCCCTTCTGAAATATTGATGTACAATGTGAAAGATTGATGAAAAATAATACTTCAATTTGATGAACGCACAAAAATGGCATAGAAACGTCATACTTCAAATTGAAGAATTTATTCATTAAATCAATGAATTTGTTCATCAATTTGATGTAGAACTATTGAAGAATCTTTTTCATTGATTTGATGTACAGTTATTTTTTCAGTGTAGGAACCAAAAACCAACATCGTCAGGACTATCAAGTTTTCTCCGAACACCATAAAATGGCCCAAATGAACACTGCAAACAATTTAAAAGGTCGGGTCCTCACAAAAAGCGATACGGGTCCTCACAAAAAGCGATACGAAGCCAAAAAAAAAACCTCAAAAATTACGGAGCAATTAATTAAGGATCATAAGGAAAGATCAAAGAAGGAAGTGAGTACTATTGAAAGGAACAATATAAAAAGATACAAATCAACTACTTATGTACTAGAGATCTCCGAAAGGATTTAAGAGTCAAAGATTTATGACAAGAATAATTATACAATCGCGCACAAGGCCAGCAAAACATTAAAACGTCTGTTTACAGACGCGAAAAGTAAAGTTTCTACTTTGGATAGATAAAACGTGGTATATGAAATCAGCACATTAAAAATTACAGTGTTTATGTAGGAACAACAAAAATAAGCTAAAAACGAGGATATTAGGCCATAGTACCGATTTGAAAAATCGAAACAACGTTTCAACACAAAAAACTGCACTTTTAACACACTGTGCCGATCATGAACATTTCCCCAATCTGGATACTGTGCGTTTACTTACCACCGAGCGAAACTACAACGAAAGATTGCCACAAGAAGGTTTCACATATTAAGCGTACCAACAACAGAGAGAGTAAACTTCAAACCGGATACTGAGAGAGTAGCACCAAACTATACTCACCTCATAAACAAAGCTAGGAACTTGTGTGCAATAGAATAAATAAATCAACAGGCGGTCCAATATTTCCCTTTGACGATGGTGGTGAAGCTTCACTAGTTTTAAGGTAATGTCGTCTGTCGTGTTGTTTTTTATTAAAAATGTATCTGATTTTTATACAATTTTTACAAAACGTGTCCATGAAAATTTGTTTGTATTGTGTTTTTTTATTCGTTTTTTCGTTCTGTTCGCCTGTTGGTGGTGGGTCCCCGTTTAACAAAACTACAGTTTTGGGGCCCCATGATCCGTTAGTATACGTAATATGATATTTGGATCCGTAATAAAATTTTAAAGTTTTTAAATACACATATGTCCAATATTAAAGAAGGACGATCTTTCGAGTTCACAGGTCTGGTCCGAGTTCACTATTAGCACAAATCTTAAATATAGGTACATATTTGGATTTGTTTGAAAATCTCAACGTTAGCCATACGTCCCCGAACATTCGTTGACGGTTTTCGGGCCACAAGGCCCATAGACCACTTCCATTGGTCAGGTCCTCCATTTCAGGAAAATTGTCAACTTCATGTAAGTTTCAGATACGTCAGAAAATTGAACTGTTTCTCGGTACACATATGTCCGTATGTCATAGAGGACATATCATTCAGCGCTCTAGGGACCATACCCAATTGGGTTAAAGCCTTAAATTTCTTCGAATAGTCAGATCGATGTAATATTCAGATTTGCACTTCGAGGAGATAGCCCATCATTTGTTGGGCTAAATAAGCGTTATATTTGAAACAGTTAACGCATTGGCGTTGGACCCTTTTGAACCCAAATTACGGGCTGGGAGTATACGGAACTTCCTTGTAACATAAGCATCGTTCAAGATCAAGACACCGTATAATGCTTTGTATGAGCATATGTAAATAATAAAAGAGACAATTGGTTTAGTTTCGACAAAAAAATAGGATGTTTAAATTCATAATTGAACTTACCCTTTTGTAAACGTCTACTGGAACAGACCGATTTCTTCTTTTTAAATTCCACAAGCTCGGCTTCGAAATCTACTTTTTGAGACATGGTGACAAGTGTGTTTCCTGAAGTGCTTAATTCCGATGTTTTCAAGAGGTGGGCAAACTGTAGAACATACGCTATAACAC
The DNA here is from genome assembly GCA_963513945.1 of Hydrotaea diabolus. Lineage (NCBI taxonomy): Eukaryota > Metazoa > Arthropoda > Insecta > Diptera > Muscidae > Hydrotaea > Hydrotaea diabolus. The sequence continues at coordinate 110,616,505 of OY740716.1, read as the reverse complement.
GAACCAATTTTGTCAATGATGAGATTTTCTTTAGTTTTTCCAGGTATTCATGTATGGAAGTGGTATTAACAGCATAATTATATTTGCGTACTTCCAATTCAGTTTCATGAGTGTTATCGGAATGTTTGGGCCAAAGTTGTGCAAAACGTGGCAGAAATTCTGGGCCAGATTACCTAAGCTTATGGTTTACTAGCTCAACAGAAAGTGCAGTTAGCAGGGTAATCTTTAACTGAGATATATCGGCATGGCACGATATTAGAATACCTTTGAACGTCGGCCACAAGATTTTCAACGTAAATACTCCAATTATATGATTCTCGTCTAAAGCAGCAGAGGACAGTTTTACTATCAGTGATGATCTTTAACTTTTGAGAACAGTCTCCATAACAAAGTTGCTTCACACAATTCCAGCGAGAACATTTTATGGGACTACCTTTGTTTTTAACTGTTATATAATGACTGTTAGAATCTAAGACTTTAACTATTTTGGCTACAACCGATCCTGCGAGGAATTTTAGTTCAAATAGTTCCCTAAATCATGTTTGTTCCCTAAACTCAAACAGTGACAAGCAAATCGTGGGACATAAGATTGGTGTTCAGTACTGACCGGTGACGATGGACACTCGTAGTATGTAAAGGGTGATCCATCTAGAGGGTTTTTTCAGAACAAAAAAAATAAAGAAATTCAAATCAAGTGTGGAATCATTATTGGTAATTTGAAAGGACATTTTATGGCATATATTTTTTGAAAATTATTACCTTCAAATGTTGGCAACTGTATTATGGAAATGCGCGTTCGGTGAGAAACGGGAAGATCCGCTGTTTTTGACCAAATTTTGTTCAGTAATGAGACCCATTTCTGGCTCAACGGCAAAGTCAATAAACAAAATTGCCGCATTTGGGCTGAAGAGCAACAGGAAGAGGTTCTATCATGCCCAGAGAAAACCACGGTTTGGTGCGGTTTATAAGCTGGTGGAATCATCGGTGCATATTTTTTCAAAAATGATGATGGCCGGTATGTAACCCTGAGTGGTGCTCGCTATTGCGACATCACTTGGTTTCAACAGAACGGTGCTACTTGCCATACAGATGCTCAAACGAAGGATTTATTAAGAGGTCATTTCAAAGAACAGCTAATTTCACGTATTTGACCGGTGAGTTGGTCGCCTAGATCGAGTGATATCACACCTTAAGACATTTTTCTTTGGGGTTACGTAAAGTCAAAAGTCTATGCTGACAAAACAGCTACGATTCAGGTTTTGGAAGCTAACATTACGTGTGTCATTAAAGCCATACCGTTCGAAATGCTCGAACGATTCATCCAAAATTGGTCGCTCAGAATGGAAACCCTCAGGCGTAGTTGCGGCCAATATTTGAAGGAGATTATATTCAAAAAAATGCCATAAAATGTCCTTTCAAATTACCAATAAAGATTCCACACTTGATTTGAATTTTTATATATTTTTTTTGTTCTGAAAAAATATCTCTAGATGGATCACCCTATATATTCAAAGAATTTGCAGAAGTAGTATGAGCTTCGTTTTCAGGGACGCTATTGGCACCTGTTTCTACAGATCTGACGGATGGATCGTTTTGGTCCTTACAGCTAATTCGTTGTGAACCACAGTATGATGAGGCATGTTACACGACTTACATCGGCTCTGCAACCGACATTCGGTTGAAAAATGACCAACTATGAGACATTTCCTACATACTTATATTTTCTTCGAAGAGAATAAATCGCGTTTAGCGGCAGATGGAAAGGCAGCGAATCTTTATAGAGTAGATGACGGTTGCCGCAGCAGGTGCAGTTTTCATCACCGACAGACACCATGTTATAAAAATTAATGGTAACGCAAAGAAGTGTGCAACTTTTTTCCTCTCTCTGCGCATGTCGTCACAATTTTAGTTTTGTGTACGAGAACTAGTGTAAACAAGAAATGTTGAAACCACTGATGCAAAATGTGGTATAATTGTACCAAAACGATTGAATATTTGGTGGTACCTTAATACACACAATTTATTTTTTTTGTTACAATTTATGTATATTTTACTATTTTCTGGTATAAATGCAAACTCTTCCTAAATTAACATTCATATAATAAAAATTTTTCTTTAATATTAGAATTTTAGAATTAATACAAACGTTAGACATATTATATTTTGTAATGGTGTTTGTTACACCTAAAAACCTTCGAGATAATATTGTAAGAAGTGTTCCTTTTAAAGTTATTTGTGCAATGATTTGGAAAATTATTATTTATTCTTTTCAATTTTACAAAACAACGAAAGCTTATTTTCTATTATTATAAAGTAGTATTTAAAGTGATTTCGAACAAAGGTTTTCTTCCAACAGAAAACCTTTCTGAATCCATTTAGCAATGTCCGTCATGCTGTACACCTTCACACTTAGTTATGTAGAATATGGATTTATTATATTTATTTTATTTGGCACAATCGGACTCGTTTTGGTACATTTAGACGTCGACCTGGTGCAATTTTGGAACACCATTACTGTAGCTCGTTTCTGTAACTCGTACCGATCGCAGTTACCGATTAAATTCCCGATTTGACGTCACTCTGACGTCATTCTCACCTTCACTGCTTCTGTAAAAAATACTGCCGAAACTTATTCCATTTACTATTTCCAAATCGGTAATATGACATTTTTCCGATTCTAGTTCAATAGGAATCGCTTAAAAAAGTGTTTCTGTAAGCAAATCGACTCAACTTGAAATCGGTAACATTCTCACTGACTTTAAGCCAAGTGAGAACACTGCCGATTGCTATTGTGTTGTTGCAATTATGAGAAAGCAAGTAACCAAATATAACTTTTTAAACCACATACAATTTTATTGATGTTATTTTGGACAAATAAATATTTCATTAAAAAAATATGTTTTAATTGTGTTACCGCGGTTTAAATGTGTTTGAAAATAGGTAGCAAAACATAAACATTTAAGATGGCAGTGTGTTGAAATGTACGACAATTTTTTCAACGAAATCGGTATGGTAATACAAAATAACCGAGTGCAAATATTTGATAACTTGCAATGAACATAAAAATAAAAAGCTGCTTGTGTCATCTGTTTCAATTCTTAACGTTTATTTCCGATTTGTGTTTCTTTTCATCACAGATCGAATTTTTACCGATTTCAAGATACAGAAACAGCAGTTATCACGAAATCCGTAACTTTCAGTCTAGTCGTTGTGACGTCTCATAAATCGGCAACTTTCCGATTTATTTACAGATGCGAGCTATTGGTTGGAAATGTGACGTCATTATTTTCTCTCTTGATTTGCCATCGATTAACGGACCTGATACTGCTTAGAATAAGCATTATTTGATGCCTTAGAATAATTACACTCTGCGACAAATGGTAAGGGTCAGTGATCGGTTTGGAATGAAACCACCGGGGAAAGTTATATTGGTAAAAAAAAAGTCATACGTGTTCCAGCGTTTCGCTGGGTCTCATCTAGGAATCGAGATATATCGATTTGAAGTTAGTAAGTATCGTATAGGGGAATTTGTCACGTTTTTGGCTCTTTTGTTTGACATAACTTGAGAACCACTCGTCCGATTTAGCTGAAATAAATTTTAAAAAACCAAGAATTACAATTCCCTTAATCTGTTCATATATTATTTTCCTTTACAAGTAATAGTTTCCAAGTTAAAAATAAGCGCATGAAAAAAAATTTTTTTTATTTTTTTTTTAAATACATTTATTTTCGTTTGTTTGCTCCCTTTTCTTTCTTGCGTGGTGGTTTTTTAAAATTTATTTCAGCTAAATCGGACGAGTGGTTCTCAAGTTATGTCAAACAAAAGAGCCAAAAACGTGACAAATTCCCCTATACGATACTTACTAACTTCAAATCGATATATCTCGATTCCTAGATGAGACCCAACGAAACGCTGGGACACGAATGACCTTTTTTTGACCGATATAACTTTCCCCGGTGGTTTCATCCCAAACCGATTGTGGCTATCGCACAGTGTTATTCTTTGATGACTCTGTGCGATCATTAATAGGCTCCAGCGCACGAAAGTCAGTCTACACGAAAGAAAACAGCTCATCTATCTTAGAAATTTCCGTTAAAGCTTTCCGCAATTGTTCCCATTCCTTACAGGTTTGAAGATCCAGTTTACAAACAGTTATATGGATAAGAATGGTATCCCAATTGTCGATCTTAATATCCATGGTACCCTGCAAATCTAAACAATTTCGCGTTGTGTACAATATAGACTTAATGCTATCACATGACCCTTTCCACTTTGGAATGCTAAATAATTTACAAAACACAGTATCAGCAATCTTCCTTTTAGTAAGAGCGGGCTAAGCCAGTTCTACTTGTCTCCAAGGTAGGATATTAAATCACGATAGCCATGGGCGTACCTCTATAAGAGCTTTTGGGGGTAGTAGTACTTCTAAACTTGAGACAGACTGTGGTTATTATGAACTAAACAAATGAACATAACTCGATAAGTGATTTTACCCGAATAATACCCAAAAAATGGTAGGATGTCAATCTTGGGAAGATGTGCGTCTGTAGAAACACTCATTTCTGTGAGATGTAGCGTGAAAAGTACATGGGGGAACTTTGGTCACGAAAGTCGGTAATGTGATCTATAAGTCTACCCTTCCTCCCAAATAGCTCCGAAAGAACTCATAGTGAATATCATTACTTAGATAGGTGACCTCAATCGGCGGAATAGATTTGTCCCGTACACGATCGAGAATCTGTTCATGATTTAACTCAAAAGATCGCTTAATTTCATCGTTATCATCCAAATAACTCTGACACAACGCGCTTTTGCCCTCATTTGGTAGCTAAGCGAAGTCGGCAATTATTCTTTTTAAGTGATTGTGCAACACCTGTTGATCCTCAATTTCCCTAGACACATCTTGCGTTTTGTTCAAGAGTTCTTAAAAATCCAACTCAATACGTTTGTTGTTATGTGTTTCACGCTTACTTGTTCACATGTTTGTTTCTTTTTGTTATATCTCCGATTTAGTTTATTTCTTATAAATTACATAACATATTTTATTTATTCAGCAACATAGGTAAAAATTAATTGAGACACAATGTTTTTCCGAAATAATTTTAGTAAAAATTATTTATGCGATATTTTTTCGTTTTGAAAGTAATAAAATATTTCCCGAGTTTTAACACTGGCTCAGTTGAACCACCAAGAACAAAAAAGGCTTTGATTTAAAACATAAAACTGTTTTATTATATATTTTAATATTGGAATTTAATTCTAGCATTCATTAGAAAGTTCCTTTGCAGCAGGGCAAAAATACTTATTAAGTTGAGTTTTAGCTAATGAATGTTGTTTAAAGTTGAACACGTTTTATATTCTGTGCTGGGTTATGTTGGCTAGTTGTTGCACTTTCGAGTGCAGCGAGGGAACATACTAAATTGATCCTATACCTACATTTTAATCTCACAGAAAAGGGCTGAATTTACATTTTGTGTAGCACATATGTTCCCCACATGGCGATAAAGATCTATGGAAAACCAGCCGCCCACACACAAACAAGTATTACACAGTACAACACATGATTTCGGGACTCAATTCTGATAATTGTTTGTGAAAGTAGCCCCAAAAAGAAGAACTTCTGCATCATTCGTTTGGTCAAGGTACATCAAATGATAATTTAATGATTAATTTAAAGTTAGTAAGTATCGTATAGGGGAATTTGCCACATTTTAGGCTCTTTTGTTTGTCATAACTCGAGAACCACTAGTCCGAAAAAATTAAAAATTACAATTCCTTTAATCTGCTCATACAACGTTTCGCTACATAAGCAACAGTTTCAAAGTTATAAAAAGTGTATGAAGAAAAATAATATTTTTGCCTAAATAATTAAAGTTTTTTTTAATTCATAAAAAATACAAAACGGTAAAAAGTGGCAAGTCCTATTACTTTCACGTAAAGTCACATAACCTATGAACAAAATGAGATATAGATCATGAAAATCGATTTACGCGTTTCGCTTTTATGCACAATTAAGTGAAGGTATGAATTTCAAAAATTTGCTCGAGATGCGTACAAAATTCTTTGGAAAAAACGTTGATGACTTTTTTATGTATCTCAGAATTTAAAAAAAGAAGTAATAAACAAAAGTTTATTTGATTTTTATGATTGCTCATAAATGTGCGTGGACGCTGAATTGGTGTTCTTGTTCATTTATGATACCTAATCCGTTCGCAGTCAATTAATGGGAAAAAAGGATAGGCACATAATTATGTATGTTTTTCCGTTGGCAATTTGCAAGAATTTTTTAGTCAAAATATATATTTTTCTTCATACATTTATTTATAACTGCGAAACTGTTGCTTATGTAGCGAAACGTTGTATTAACAGATTAAAGAAATTGTAATTTTTTAAATTTGTTTCAGCTTATTCGGACTAGTGGTTCTCGAGTTATGACAAACCAAAGAGCCTAAAACGTGACAAATTCCCCTATACGATACTTACTAACTATAAATTAATTATTAAATTATTATTTGATGTACCTTGACCAAACGAATGATGCAGAAGTTCTTCTTTTGGGGGCTACTTTCACAAACAATTATCAGAATTGAGTCCCGAATCAATCACCTGAAAAATGTTGTACTGTGATATTATTCACTTTAATGTTTAAACTTAAAGTATATGTGAAGATTTCTTCACAATTAGTTAAGTAAGAAATCATTGTAGATGTTAGAAGTTAGTATAAAATAAATACTAACCAAGGAGAACACCTTACATCTCTTCTCCAAAATCATGTATAATCGTATCAAATAATTATACAACTGTGTCTTTGTTTCTATTTAATTCTTGGAAAGGGCTAGGAAATCAATACATTTCTATGCTTTTATGTTTCCTTGCTATCCAGCAAAGCTGCAGTAAAAAGAGCTTTGAAACAGAGCACATAGAGACAACGAGTCTTACAAGAAAGATCAAAAATTTACAATCAAAGATCAATGACCGTAAAACTGTTTACCCTTTATCTTGAAACAAACCGAAGGAAACTGAAAAAAAATATCAACCAACTACAACTAGTTTTACATCGTTTTGCAAATACTGGATTAGGGTGACCAGCTAATATATTAAGATTTAGGTAATATTTAAAATGATATAACGCAACAAAATTTAATAATAAAAACTTTAAGTAAAGTCAGTATCCAACAATGTGAGACAAAATTTGTTACAATCTATTCAAATAACTTAGGAATTGCGCTAACTTAGGCAATCTGTCTATAGTTTGATACATCTAACAGGCTTCCAGAATTTAAAAAGGAGAAACACGTAATACCTTTTCCATAAATAAGGAAAGTACCATAATTTATTTGATGAATTAAGTAATAATGAGAACGGTAACCAAGGGATTCAGAGCAGCCTTTCAATAATCATCGGAATACCATCGGGTCCAGAAGTACTAGTGGGTTTAAACTATGCAAATTTAATTCAATAAGTGAAAAATCTAACAAAGGAGGGACTATCTGCTTTACTATGAATTTATGTATGTGTACTTCATTGCAGGATTAAACTAACGTAATGAATATGTATTTTCGAAAAAGTCAGCCAAACAGTTTGCACTGGACTGATCGCTTCAGAACTTAATACCGTTAAATCTGATTCTCGACGGCGTTGAAGATGTTCGACGTTTTAAATTAACAAATCTGTAAAATGATTTAAGGCTTTTAAAATTTTCTCTAACTTTTGACATGTACGACCTATAGAATAGACGAGACTCGATATTGCACCGTTGTCTCGACAGGGAATATCTACCATAATCAGCAGTTACACCTGTTCTTTTGAATCTTTTATTTTTTTTTATTAAGAATTCATTTATTACAATAGAGTTTTACAACAGGTTAATATTGTGCCCCAGCGCCACTTGGACATTGTTGGGGCGAGTTGGCATAAATGTACAGAAAAACTAAATTACAAAAAAGTAAACGAATATCTATTAATTAAATAGCATTAATAATGAATTATTACATAATGAGCTTAAATAAAATTTACAATAGAAGCATTCTTAAGTTTTGAAGTAAATATATATAAATAAATGTAGATATTGGTAATATATTTTTGAGATTTTGAGGAAGATGATTAAACTCCGAGCAACCAATATGCTCAATACGCTGTTTAGTGACTTAAAGATGACATCTTTTAATAAGCAATTTTGAGCCATTTCTGGTATTGAAAAAAGTTTGATTTTGAGAAAATTCGATAGCATGATGACCAATATTCCGAATTGATTTAAACATGTACATCAATAGTTGCATTTTGTAGAGTCCACATAGAGGCAAAATAGTCTTTGATATATCGATATGCAGAGATAGTGTTGAATAACTTAGTGCTAAGCTGTAAACAAGTTTCAGTGCCCTATTTTGCAATCTCTGTAATGATCTCAGCCCCGTGCTTTTCATATAAGAATATACCATAGGCAAATAATTGAAGTGGCCCATTGTATATCAACAACTTGGTCCTCTCGTGAAATTTGTTTCTAAATTTGTATAGTGTCTTGCACGTGCAAATTCCACGATAAATTAGCAAATGTATCCCCAAGTATTTCAATGAACTGCTCTCTTGCACATACATACAACCGACAGAAACGCTAAAAACTCTATCCCTACCAACGGAGTACGGTCTAAATCTCACTAACTTAGTTTTGCTAGCATTCAAGACCAATTTGTTTACTCTTGCATATTCCATATTGCAGGATTAAACTAACGTAATGAATATGTATTTTCGAAAAAGTCAGCCAAACAGTTTGCACTGGACTGATCGCTTCAGAACTTAATACCGTTAAATCTGATTCTCGACGGCGTTGAAGATGTTCGACGTTTTAAATTAACAAATCTGTAAAATGATTTAAGGCTTTTAAAATTTTCTCTAACTTTTGACATGTACGACCTATAGAATAGACGAGACTCGATATTGCACCGTTGTCTCGACAGGGAATATCTACCATAATCAGCAGTTACACCTGTTCTTTTGAATCTTTTATTTTTTTTTATTAAGAATTCATTTATTACAATAGAGTTTTACAACAGGTTAATATTGTGCCCCAGCGCCACTTGGACATTGTTGGGGCGAGTTGGCATAAATGTACAGAAAAACTAAATTACAAAAAAGTAAACGAATATCTATTAATTAAATAGCATTAATAATGAATTATTACATAATGAGCTTAAATAAAATTTACAATAGAAGCATTCTTAAGTTTTGAAGTAAATATATATAAATAAATGTAGATATTGGTAATATATTTTTGAGATTTTGAGGAAGATGATTAAACTCCGAGCAACCAATATGCTCAATACGCTGTTTAGTGACTTAAAGATGACATCTTTTAATAAGCAATTTTGAGCCATTTCTGGTATTGAAAAAAGTTTGATTTTGAGAAAATTCGATAGCATGATGACCAATATTCCGAATTGATTTAAACATGTACATCAATAGTTGCATTTTGTAGAGTCCACATAGAGGCAAAATAGTCTTTGATATATCGATATGCAGAGATAGTGTTGAATAACTTAGTGCTAAGCTGTAAACAAGTTTCAGTGCCCTATTTTGCAATCTCTGTAATGATCTCAGCTCCGTGCTTTTCATATAAGAATATACCATAGGCAAATAATTGAAGTGGCCCATTGTATATCAACAACTTGGTCCTCTCGTGAAATTTGTTTCTAAATTTGTATAGTGTCTTGCACGTGCAAATTCCACGATAAATTAGCAAATGTATCCCCAAGTATTTCAATGAACTGCTCTCTTGCACATACATACAACCGACAGAAACGCTAAAAACTCTATCCCTACCAACGGAGTACGGTCTAAATCTCACTAACTTAGTTTTGCAAGCATTCAAGACCAATTTGTTTACTCTTGCATATTCCATAAATAATAGTGGGCCTAACACACTTCTTTGAGGAACACCATGATCAACTTGTCCTATACTACTTCTACAGTCGTCAATTTCCACATACTGTTTATTGTTCCGAATGTAGCTCTCTTAGTTCAAGGGCAGCCCCCGTAATGCCATAAAAATTAAGCTTTTGCAGCAATATGTCATGATATACTATATCGAATGCCTTCGAAAAATCATAAAAAATGCCGGCAACTCCCCCAAACCATCGCATATCACATTCACAACGTTCACAACAGCTTTTTGTGTACCACAGCCCTTTCTGAAACCGAATTAGAACTTGTCCACTATATCCTGCTCATTCAAAAAGTTTAGCATCTGTCTATGCATAATTTTCTCAAAAAATTTTCAATAAGTGGCAATAACGCAATTGGCCTATATTCCCCAACACTACATTCCAGTCTTTCTTTAGGAATGGGGGTAATTTTGGAAATTTTAAGTATGTCCGGATATACTGAAGTGGCAACAACTCCATTGAAAATTTTAACCATTATCGAGTGTATAGCATCCTTGCATGTTACTAATACCTTGCCTGCTATACCGTCATGACCACAACTCTTGCCAACCTGTAAATTAGATATAAGTCGCAGAACTCCCTTATTGTCTGTATAGCCGAATGCAAATGTACTTCGGCACTGAGGCATAGAGTTAAGACTATTAAAATTATCTCCAGGTAATTGAACAATATCCTCCATCAAACTTCTTGGCACTTCTAGAAAATATTCGTTCAACAAATCACATTTCTCCTTATAACATACTATCAAGTCCCCATGGTGGGTTTTCAACAGCAACGCACGCCGCGTATTTCTTCCCATGTGTGCATTTAAAAATTGCCAACACTTCCTTGGATTTTGCTGAAGAGTCTCAAGTTGCCTTTCGAAAAAGTTGTTCATACATATGTGACAGCGCATAGAGAAAGGGACTTAAGGGTAAAAAATCAATTTTCACTTTTTTTTTGATGTGGACAACATCTGAGCATCGAATGAGACCGATCCCATGCCCCAAAAGTGTTCGCTCCCAGAGATATGCGCGTTTTATAAAAGTGTTTGGTACACCGAAGATACACGTATTTAAATCTTTAAAATGACTCTCCTGAAGAAAACTGGTTTTTACCCTTAGGTCCCTTTCTATTTGCGCGTCACATATGCTGCTGGCCTTCTTTATTACATTTATTATTTGCTTCAATCCCTTTTCTATGCTTTGAGTTCTACCGGTCTTCCTTGTTTTAGCCAACAGACGACATTTAACCCTAATAAGTGCCTAAAGATTCTCATTTATCTAAGGAGTTATTAGACTTCTCGTCAGGACCTTATCTCTTCTCTCCACAGTCGAGCGTTTAATGCAATCAGAAATTCTGTCTATTAGTTCGGCCGTATCATTGGACGTATTTCCCGAAAACTGTATTGAAGCTAACTGGCCCTAAATGCACTCTTCAACTGTCTAAAATTACACTGTCTATAATATCTGTGTATATTCCGATCCTTTAACATCACTCATAATTTTACATGATATGATATTGTGATCCGCATTCCACACTCAATCGAATTGACTAAGATCGTACCTGGGATATTACTATAAACATTATCAATTGATTTACCACTTTCTGGCCGCGTTACCAACGAGTGACAACTTCTAAAGTCAAAATGGCATAATGTGTCTGAGATGTTAGTTGATACATCTGTGTTCAGAAAGTCTATGTTGAATCCCCTACGAAAATGCTGGGAGAGCCTCGAGTGTTGCTAAGTGAATTATCAATGAATTCTGTGAAAGTATTTCAGGCTTAAATTTGGCAGTCATAGCATTAAATTTATTGAATTTATCTATTGAAGAAATGCTTCTTATGTTTACAGATATTATGTTGAAAAAGTTACTTCCAAAATGCTTTAAATAATTATCAAAAGATTCTATGTTAAAAAAATATTCATTATTCAAGTTCATTGGTAGAAAAATGAACCTATATAAGAATATACATCTATATACATATTAACAATGGTTACATGAGTTTTCAGACAATCTTTCAATTAGGAAGTGTATTTGTAGTAGCCTCCAACAAAATGTTACCCACATATTTTTTATTTTCAGAAAACCCTTTTTAAATTTCATCAAACTTGGCAGCCATAAAATTCATTGATTCTTGCAACTCTGTCAGGTGGTCCAGCTTGTTCAGTTTTGTTTTAATCTGTTACAGTTCTTCTTTGACTGTGCCATCACCATCAACACACAAATGACAAGCAAACTCTTCGTTGTTGTTTTAAGCAAACGATCATATTGACGTTTATCTAACTTCGTACACAATGCGTGGAAGGTTCTCGCGCACTTGTCACATTCAATGCTATCTTCTTTGTCCTCTTTCACCTCCATTCTACATTGACCACAAACAACTTTTGCGTTTTTCAAACTTCTATGGCTTGTACCTGGCATACTTTATATGTTTCGGTTAACCAGTGTTGTTTTGTTTATTATTGGACTGTTTGAATGTTTATTTGTTTGCACTAAAAGAGCGATTTAAATGGGTTTTCCTAGCTATACGACGGAGCTTAAAAAATCATAAGAGTGAATGATTTACTCTTTATGTTTTTTTAACTATATAACTCCATAAAAGCCGAAGGTAAAGTTTTTTCTACAACAATGGATCCTAAAGCAATGTTTAAGACACAAATTTATGTTTAGCTCGTTTGTTTTATTTTGGTCTGTTGCTTTTACACATTGAACGGGGATTAAACCGGCTCAAGACCTCTTGCTTCTATATTTAAATAGAAGACAAGTTTTAACAAAATGGCAAAGTGACATTGATTTTCGTGGCTGCACACTACTTTTATCATGATTTCGGGTCCGTGACAACCCCCTTCAGAAAGCTTTGCTGCAATTTTTGAAAGTAAAACCGAACTCTATAAGGCCAGTCTCTCCACAAACGAATGAGAGCTACTGTTGTAAACCTTACTTTTCATGTTTTCTTCACACAATTGCCCACGAAAATACAACTCACTCTTGCCAGCTCTAAAGAGACTCCACATAGAGAGCCATCAATAGATTTCTTTTACAACAACGTGTGTGTGTGTGTGTTGTAAAAAGAGTTTAGTTGACTATGTAACCTTGTGTGCCGTGCCGTGCATGTAAGTATGTTTAGCTCGTTTGTTTTATTTCGGTCTGTTGCTTTTACACATTGAACAGGGATTAAACCGGCTCAAGACCTCTTGTTTTCTATATTCTGAAGAGGGTTGTCACGGACCCGAAATCATGATAAAAGTAGTGTGCAGCCACGAAAATCAATGTCACTTTGCCATTTTGTTAAAAACTTGTCTTCTATTTAAATATAGCAGGATGGGGGTTGTCCTCCGGAGTAGAAATAACTTGAAATGAACGTGTTTCATTGTCCAAAACCAAATCAAGAATCCTGCTATTCTGGTTGAGAATAATTTTAATCTAAGACAAATTAATTTTTGCCAATAGTCTAGCAACATAAGTGGACCAATGGCTGATAGCACTGTGGAACAAATTCAGGTTAGCAAAAGTTAGGTCGATTCTGAGAGTGAGGGGTGAAAATATAGGCTATATTAGAAGACCCGTATCGCGACGTTTGTTTATGTTAGTTCGAATATTTTTTTAATCGACCGTCGAACTTTGCAGTCAAATGCCGATTTTTAGATTTTCGTCGATTAATTGATATTTTTAAATCTGTAAAAGCCAAATTGTTGCTAGAGACCTGTCCAACAATTAAATTTTTTTAAAAAATTGATTTAGAAAATTTTTGTGGTGCTTATGAAGCAAAATGTTGGAAAAATTATTTTTTTTCATGCTTTTTAAAAATATTTTCCACAAAACAAAGTCTTTTTTGATCTATTTTTTGATCTATGATATGCTTCAGAGTTTCTTAAATAAATTTAATTTGAAAAGAAAACAATCATAATACAAAACTTGCGTTTTCCAGCTTAATATTAATTTACTTATACTTCTCATTTTTTATGTATCAATTTTGTTCAGTGTTGGTTTTGAAGAAAAAAAAATATAATTTTGAAATGTTTGTTATGAAAAGTTTTAAGTAAAAAATTAAATAAATTAATGATTTGGCCAGGCGGCTGTGGTCATCATCATCAGAAAGATCGATAATTTCGTCCAACAGATATTCTGGAATTTCATCTATGTCTTCCCCTTCTTCCTCAAATATAACGAACACCAGTGGTGCATTTGCTGCGACCTCAAAATAGTTTCGTTGATTACAGGCTTAACAGCATCTGGCCGTCCAAAATATCCGTGTTTTTTATGCAATTGGGATTTACGATACGGAGAAGGTATTAAAGGAAGAAACCAGTACAAAGAGCATAACTGGAATAGTCGCATTGGACCTGAAATGAAAATTTTATTGCTCCACATTAAACTTGGCATTGCTAAACATTTTTTGAAATGTATCGCAAAAAGACCAGCAGTATTTAACCGCTTAAAAGAGATTTTCCCAAGACTAAGTAACGCCACAATTCAGGAAGGGGTTGTTAATGGTCCCGGCATACGGAAACTAATGAGTCGTCAAGATTTTGACCAAGTTCTGACAGACTGAAATTTATATGCATGGCTCGCATTGAAAGCAGTCATTAAAGGACTTTTGGGTAAAGAACGCATAGACAACTACAGGCAATCTGTTGCAAACAAGTTGGCAGCTTTCGATAAAATTGGGGTTAATATGTCGTACAAAATTCATCTCTTGCATCAGCATCTTGATCAACTCGCTCAACAGTTGCCAACTGAATCTGATGAGCAAGGCAAACGTTAACACCAAACTGCGCTTCCATTTGAAATAAGGTAACTATAAAGTGTGCATATTTTGAATTCCTATATTTTTCTAATATCTTTGTCAGAGTGCATGTTATGTCATGTTATCGATTGAAAACTATTTTCGTTTCAGGTACAGAGGAAAGAAATCGCCAGACGCAATACTCGCTGAAATTTGTTAGTGTTATAAAAACATCTTTAAAGAAGATGAAGGCGAGGAAGAAGGGGAAGAAAAAGATGAAATTCCAGAATATCTGTTGGACGAAATTTCTTTTCTGATGCTGATGACCAAGATATTAGAGAGAGAGCAGTAATGTTGATCCACAGCCGCGTGCTAAACGGCAACTGGCCAAATTATTAATCAAATTTTTTTACTCAAAACTTTTTATAACTAACATTTCAAAATTATATTTTTTTACATATTTTTATAATTTATTTTTCAATGGTCTTTAAAACCAACACTGAACAAAATTGATTCATAAAAAATGAGAAGTAAATTACTATTAAGCTGGAAAACGCAAGTTTAGTATTATGATTGTTTTCTTTTCAAATGAAATTTATTGAAGGAACTGAGAAGCATATTATAGATCAAACAGAAAGCAAAAAACACTTAGTTTTGTGGAAAATAGTTTCAAAAAGCATGAAAAAAAATATTTTTCCAACATTTTGCTTCATAAGCACCACAAAAATTTTCTTGTTTTGTAATTGTTGGACAGGATCTAGCAATAATTTGGCTTTTACAGATGGAATATCAATAAGTCGACGAGTTTAACCAAAAAACCATATGTGACGCGCAAAATAGAAAGGGACCTAAGGTTAAAAACCAGTTTTGTTCTGGAGAGCCATTTTAAAGATTTAAATACGTGTATCTTTGGTGTACCATCACTTTCATAAAACGCGCATATCTCTGGAAGGGAACACTTTTGGGGCATGGGATCGGTCTCATTCGATGCTCAGATGTTGTCCACATCAAAAAGAAACAAGTGAAAATTAATTTTTTTACCCTTAGTTCCCTTTCTCTATGCGCTGTCACGTATAAACAATATGTTGAAAATAGGCATTTGACTGCAAAGGTCGAATAAAAAAAATTCGAACTAACATAAACAAACGCTCCGATACCGGTCTTCTAATTTTGCCTATATTTTCACCCATCACTCCCGGAATCGACCTAACTTTTGCTAACTAGAATTTGTTGCACAGTGTAGTAAGTAAGTAGTAAGTGCTTCAGAATCAGGAAACATGTGTCATAATACAGAACATATGTAATTTAAAGTCGGCCAATGATAATATAATATCAGACTCGTTCATGCTTAGAAATATCTTTTTAACGCAGTCAAATGTTCGTTAAAAACATTGAAATCGGCCGAAGGCGAAATGAAAAAACAGGTAATAAAAAGTTTAAATCCCAATACAACACAAACTGCAATAAATTTTAAAGTATTAAATTCATAAGAAAAAATACGCTCAGAGGAAGACAACAGAAAACAACAGAACTTGTAAGTTCAAAATATCATTTTTTAACTATGTCTAAAATAACAACAATATAAAAACCAAAGTCATAACTGTCAACAAATAAGCGGCTTAATTTAGTTTGATGATTTTGATAACATGTAGTGCATACCTTTTCTAGTTTTTTGAAAAGTTTTGAGACTTAGCTGGCAAGTTGACTAAATTTGATCTAGCTATTATGTTTCTTTGTACAAACTCCTTGACTAGCGCTCTATCTGGCAAAAATGCAGGGTCAATAACCTTAGAGAGATACCAGTATCTTATGACACATTTGTCCTGAGTGAAGATAAATGATTAGAAGATGATTTAAAATGCACAATATTCAAGTCGAGGTCACCTTCCAACTTTGACTTTATATAATGTTGAACTTCGTCAGTTGTGGTGTCTGGAGTAAATGGAGAAATAAAGAACGTATTTTTTACTGGAATGACAGTCAATTTCCTCGATCTTACGTTACTTGACGAACAGGCCAAATCAACCGTTTGAATAAACGATCTGTCTCCGGTCTGAACGCCAATAAATACCTCACGTTATCAGGACAACTAAAAACTGGTGCGTGAAGGTTCCCATTCAATGCTGAAATTTAATTCGGTGACCCTTCCGGCTTATTAACAGTGTTATCAACAACTTTCCAATTCCACTAGTAACAATTTCTTCTGCGACAGAAGATGATCCTACATCCAACGGCCAAACTTTTTTCTGTACCCCAGATAACGTAATACCGGATGATGTCTTTTCCGTCGAATTTTCTTCCACAAGTTCTTTATTTTTGGTGTCGTCGTCTGTGACACGACAAAGTTATCTAAGTCCGGATTTATACTAAATAATTCAAAAATATTCCGAATACATTTTTTAAATTCCAAATATGGTAGCTGAAAATCGGGTACCCGAGGTAACTAGTCGAAATTAAACTTTTTCTAATAATTACCCTTACGTATTTGCTTTTATTCATTAACAATCATTTGTTTTGTATTCGTTTTAAAAGCTTTAGTAACCATATTTATTTTAAGTTATTATCCTTGCCGGTTTTAAGTAATCGTCAGGTTGTCACTATCCACACACAACACCGTTGGAGAGATTTTTTCTTTGTGTGCAGCTTTTGACTATCGTTCATTCGCCAAGTTGTTTTTCAAAGCTATCTGCTGAGGATATAAAACAGGGATGATAAAGTTGATACTTTGGTACATTTTTTTAATACTTTTTGACTCGCAAAAGCACCGAAATACCCCAGCAACTCATTTGATATATTTTACAGTATGCGCAAATGAATTGTAATAATTAATTTGTATAGCTTCTTTTTGGAAAACTTGGTAGGAAAAACGCAATAGATAAGTCGGTCTTCATATGTGACTTCTAGAGTATGGGGGCTATATAAAAAACATATTTCGTGGAAGGACGCATTAAGACATAGCTGGAACGCTGAAATTTGACTAGACTTATATAGGTTGCACAATTCTTTTTCGGTGGTGAAATAATATTTCTGGGTCAAAATTATTATTCGTGACTTAACATCTTTAAACTCTCTGTTGCTGTAATTTCGATGGATGAAACTCTCAGGTGAGTCCTCGTTGAGCCAGTATTTCGCCAAAAGTGAAGGACATACGCCAGTACCCTGTATGCACAAGCCATCGAAGAAAATCCTATTAAGGGATCCTCAAAGGTTGTTGTAGTAAAAACTTTGGCAGTCTTGGACTACAGATTTGTATCATCCAAGACATCGTGCCTGGGCCATCGATCACTGGAGAACTTTAGATACTGGGGACCATGCTACCATAAATGATGAGATATTCGCTCATCTGGAGAGCACCCCCGACTAGCAACGTCGGCCTGGTTGTTTCTAAGTCCACGTGTCTCCATTGATAATTTCCCACGTCCCACCTTTTTTTATCTAAACAGACTTTCTGCATAACTTACTTTGCGATGACTATAATTGGCTCAAGTCATCTACAAATGGCTCAAGTCATCAACTTGGATATTGTTGACAGGACCTCTCGTTTTTTACAGGATTGTTTTTCCTCTACCGTTGGCGAGGTAAATGTAAAGTTATCAGCCGAAATATTCCATCTGATACCAAGGGTCTTCGTGGAAGATCCTTCAGATTATCTAAACAGTTAACAGGCAAGATTTTTTCCAGAGGCAAATCCTCCACAATCGCCTCGTACACAAAAGATATATGATTTGGGCTTCTCTCATCACATTCTGTGCAAACGATGACTAGAACGACAAGTCGATTGAACACAAAACCGTTTTCTCACAAAAACCTGTTTCTCAAGCACGAACGAGTTGTCAACTCTGCCAAGCAAATGCCAAATCGGTCACATTGTATTATGCTTTCGTCTGACAAAAAAAAATAAATATGTAGGTAAATAAGTAAGAAAGCAAAACACCAAAAAAGGGATAACAAAAATTGAAGCCCTGCTAAAAGATACACTCCCTAGGACCTGCCACAAGTACACTGGCGGATTTCGCAGTATGTTTTGTTTGCTTTGATTGGAATAGTTTGTGTGTTTTATTTTAAAAAATTTGTTTGACTTTTTTAGTATGTTCTGTGCTCGTTGACATGGTTGTATTAACTCCTATACAATTTAGTAGGAATTTTTAGTAAAAATTTAATAAATCATATGTTTTCGTTTGACGTAAAGAAACAGGTTATTAATCTTTTTTGAAAATCAAGAAAAAGATTGTCTACCGTTCAATTTGCTTCAAAATAATGTAATTCTTCATTGAAGAACTCCTGTTAGCCCTGGTTTATAGGATTTTCCGAATTTCAAATGTCCCTATCTCAGATAATAAATTTGAAAGATTTTTTTCTTAAGACACTTATAAAATCTTTTTAAATCGAACATATTCTGAAATTTTCAGAAAAATTAGATACATGTGACAATTTTTGTACGGTTTGACATAGAATGCCTTATTCGTATGGAGGTTACTCGTTTAGCAACCAAGTTTGTCTCAAGTTGCTTAACAAACGAATAAGATTTACAACACTTATTTTTCCACCATGATACATCTACATAACTCATCTTAGGCATATTTTTATGCCACTGAAATGTTTTTAATGCAAAAATAGCTGTGCAGAGTCCAAGAGCACAGGGTCGAGATCGACAGTTGGAGCATGTTATCCCTGTTCTACAGAGCATGAACTACTACCATTGGTATGTATAATTGTCCTGTAAAAGAAATACATTTAATGATTTATTTGATAATTTCCGCACTTTTTTCTTAAGATTGAGAAATAGGTTTGGCTGTGCACGTTCACACTGAATTTTTTTTCACACGCTCCGTATTTTTCAACTTTCTATAGTTTAAAAACAATTTAAATAACTATCAAAACCTTACTTTTCTACACACGAACTTTTTGTAAGTTTTAAACATAAATTTTAATGCTTTTGGACAACCGGAAGTGAAGAAAAAAGCAGTACATATAAAGAAAAAAAAGGTGCAGTGTGCCCGGGTCTTACAATCGCCAATATAAGGAATAACCCGTTTTTTGAAGAGTAGATGGAATATTAATGTTTTCCTTCCGCTTGTAACACAACGAAATATTAATCGGAGACCTTTAAAAAAAAAAAAAAAAATATATATATATATATATATATATATATATATATATATATATATATATATATATATATATATATATATATATATATATATATATATATATATATATATATATATATATATATATATATATATATATATATATATATATATATATATATATATATATATATATATATATATATATATATATATATATATATATATATATATATATATATATATATATATATATATATCTGTACAACTGTTGTAAAAATGTTACATGTTCGACACAAAAAATTTGTACGACAATACAGCCTTTGCATATATATAAGTATTTTTGAGGCGAGCTAAGCGATTAGCTGTTTTATTGTCGTATAAGCAAAAACAAAATTATATAATTTTTATTATGTGCTTTGGATAATTTCATAACTAGAATCAGTTCAGATCCGCGAATACCCAAGATATCACGGCATCTCGTGGCTTTAATGGAATACCGATGCTTAAAGTCCTAAATTCAGCTGGACATACGCGAATTATTTGGTTCTTGCTGTATGGGCTTTGAAATGTCCAAAGGGACCTGAAACCCAGTTCAGTGGGTTTAGCTGGGCATCTACTTATATACAGGTGTAGTGTGGTCCCTCCTGGCATGCGAGACACTTGTTTGTCACACAGCCGTAAATTCGGGCCCAGTACGAATTGAAGCGTCTACAGCAGACAGGTGGTTACTGAGCAAATACCGATCTGGGTAGCCTCTCCTTCTCCCAAGCTACCGCTGATGGTTGGTAGCCCGGGTCAGTTACTCCGAAATTTTTTACGGATTCTGCGATTGTGTCAGATGCCGGTCAGACATGCCTGATAGGCCATTTGCTCAAACGTTTTCGCTTGTAGCACTGGACCTCCCAATGAAGATCCTGACACGTCGAGACGGGAAAATCTATCCGTGAGGTGGTGTGTCGGATGATCCTTCTGGACTTGAGGACTATTAGAAAATATTGACCGATATGGTCTAATTTAATCAGGGTTACTTTCAGGTCTGGCGCTATATGCCGCTTCTAGAGGGGAAGTGCCGAATTGGTGCTATACAAAAATATGGTCGGATTTCGCCCAGTATCATAAGGAAAAATTCGTAGGCGTAAAAACGTACCAAGCTAAATTCGAGCAAATAATCTTAATCGCTTCTCAATTTAAAAGGTTATTTTGCATTTTATTTCGTTTTGTTTGAGATTTTACTTATTATGATATAAACTTACAAGATTAGTTATATGATATAAACTTACAAGATTAGTTATATGATATAAACTTACAAGATTAGTAAACCTTGTGAACTGCCTTATTACACAGTGCAACAGCCAAAATGCGAATGGGATGAAACCAATTGCACATTAAAATTGACACTATCCATAACAAAGCCTTCTAGTGATTTTTAGTTCAATTAGAGATTTTTTTCACGCGCATTTGAAGTTGGTGATTTTGGAACGCGAAAACAAGAAAAGATCATTGACAATTTGATAAAAATAATGCTTATTTATTTTTATTATCCTGGAAAGTTGTGGCATCTTACTGCTTTGGGGGTCGAGGAATTAATTTTTGATATTTATTTTTACTCGCGCTAGATAGCGCTGTCATACAAATGGTGTTATTTCTTGTAGATTTTCATAGAAAAAACGGTGTATTTAGTTTTTTTTGGCTTAAAATCAATTTTTTATGTTGGCTTCATTTCAAAACATATTTCTAATGATATTACGAAGTACATTTAATTATTATCATTTAGTGACTATTACAAAAATTCATCTTTTATGGATTTTTTTTTATTGGAAAACAAATTTTTTATTTAAAAGTATTAATATTTATTTAACTTATATATAGATTGTCAAGTATTATAATTGTGGCGATTCTTAGAGTTGCGGAACACAGGTAGTTAGATTGTCCTTTTTTCGGGCGTGTAAAATCTGATATTGTGCTCTAGTATGTTTTATGGTCTTGTTTTGAATTTTTGCGTTACTAGTTTTATTGATTTGCTATCCTGTTTTTTGTAGAAATTCTTTAAGGCTTTAAATAGTATTTCTGAAGCAGTGTTAACCTGTTCATTTATTATCCTACCGTCAAATGTCTTTTGTTTGTATATTTCCATGTTCTCTAATACTGTTTTGTGTGTTGTATATGAATTAGTTACTTCAAAAGACCGTTTTTCTATTAAAATCTACAAGAAATAGCACCGTTTAAAGACAGTGCCATCTAGCGTGAGTTATAGGTAAAAATAACTATCAAAAATGAATTCCTCGACCCCAAAAACAGTAATATACCACAACTTTCCAGGTTAATACAAATAAATAAGCGTTATTTTTATCAAATTTTCAATGATCTTTTCTTGTTAGACAGCGTTCCAAAATCACCAACTTCAAATTCGTGTAAAGAACAACCTCGAAGGTTTTGTTATGGATAATGTCAACTTTTATTTGCAATTGGCCTCATCCCATTCGCATTCAGAAAGTTCGTTGTTGTATCACTGTGTTATTGATCATCATAAATTCTTAAATGATCTAGCCATGTCCATCCATCCGTGTGTCTTTTGAAAGCACGATAGCGGTCAAACGAATCGTACGAATATTGATCGGAGACACTATAAAGTAGGTTAGCAAGCGAGTTGGCCTTAAAGAGTGAAGCATTAATTTAACTTATTAAATAAATCACAAGATGTATAAGTACATACTGATGTTTAACTTTTTTAGAATGTACAACATTACGACTAGTATACATATGCAAACACCTTGTCATATGTTTATGTACTTATAGAAGAAAAACGTTAATTTCAAATTATCAAACGAACGAAATAAATAATACAAAATTGCTTAATACTTCTTAAAATTGAACCCACTTATTTTATCCATTCGGATTTAAATAAGCTTAGAGTGTGACAGGCGACCAATATCGAACACTGGTAACATTTGACCTTGTCGGTCAATGATTTCGAATAAACCCAGACATAGGTCCCGTCCGATTCAACGTCCTGCCGCTCTAGTAACAACAATTTAAATACAATAGTTGTATAAGTTCGCGTAGTACGTTTGGAGTTACGACTTATTAGCTCTGATGATACAGGGCCATAGTGGCCCATATATTCAAAGTGCCACGATTTGAGGCCTTTTCGCTATAGAATTATAGTAATGTTTCTGATCTTGCTCAAATTGAGCATAGTAAATGACCTAAAAGTATCTCTGACTAACTTTTCCTATATCGGTCAATTTTTTCGAAAGCCTCTACATCCATTTCTTGGTCCCACAGAGTTGTGCTTTTTTCGCTCTTAAAGTCACAAATTAAATCCGATTGTGCCAGAGAAACATCCAGAGAAGTCTCTTTATGTCAGGGGACGAACACCTAGAGACGTACTGCTGTGATGTTTCTGAAGGGATCATCCGACACACCACCTCACGGATTGGCTTCACCCACCCTACGGAGGGAGGTCCGCGGATCAAAAAAACGAAATCTCTTAAGCAAAGGGTCAATAGGACACAATCGTAGAATCTGTCAACAACTACAGAGTTAATAACGTGCTTAAATACCATTCCGCTGGAGGAGGAGAGGCATCCTCGTCAAACCAGATTGTTACTAACTTAGTTGACATCCGACTGGTTTAGTCGCCTCAATTCGTACTGGGCCCGAATGGACGGCAGTGTATTCAACACGTGTCTGTCACGACACATCTTCAGATAGACATCCAACCTTTTTCAGCTGGGTCTCAGTTCCCTGTTAATACAACCGGTCCAAGTAGCCAAAGGTCAGAAGCATAAGACGGACATGATGGCTTACGGTCGTACGCTGTTTGTGATTGTAAATCGGCGAAATCGGTCCAGGGGGAAAAATTTCCTTTAAAGGAACATTAGGTTCCTCGGAAAAACTTTAGTTTTGACTGATATTAGGGATGAACGCATGGCTCTAAAGCCTAACACGTTTTTACTCATTATTTAACATACATGTAGCAGGTACCATATATTTGCATCTGTAATTTTCAGATATTATTATTTGTATGTATCCAAGTCAATAAGTTTAGATCTGCGATCGGCATGAAAAAACTTAACCACAATTTTACCTATTATTTAACATATCTTTATAAAATCAGATCTGATATTTTCAGATATTTATATGTACACGAGTAAAAAATCTGAGACCGATCCGATATAATTAGATCTAATGTAATAAGTAATAAAATATAATTATATCTCATCAAATATATGATCACATGTAACACAATCTGCCTATATCTGATCATATCTCGTGCCAGTTAAGGGCGTGTGGTTTTTAAGAAGAAATAAAACGCATATAATTTAATTTTATGGGTTTGTTATTAAGGGTTTGTCATTATGTTTTAAAAATGATTGCGGGCAAAAGACTGCCGCGGATGGCTCCAATTAATGCCAGCTGAGAGGCCCAATTTTCGACCACTTTTTGCAGCAGTTGGGGCCGTATGTCAGCAATAACGCTTCGAATATTCTCTTCCAAGGCATCAATCGTATCGGGCTTATCTGCGTAGACAAGCGACAAGCTTCATAAAACCCAACAAAAAATATTGCAGCGGTGATAAATCGCAGGATCTTGGAGGCCACGCCTCTGGCTCACGACGCGAGATAATGCGCTTCCCATCAAGAAATTGATTGTTTCGTTGGCCATGGAACCAAATGTCGTCCACAGCAACATCCTCCAATTCAGGCACGAAAAAGTCATTAATAATGGCTCTATAGCTTTCCCCATTGACTGTAACATTATGACCGGCTTTATTTGTGAAGAAATATGGACCAATGATTCGCTCTGCGAATAGCGACTTTTAGAGGCTATAACGGCGTCTCAATAATGGCTTGTGGATTTGCATTCCACCAAATGCGACAATTTGGGTCATTAACGTACCCATTCAACCAAATGGGGGCTTCATCGCCAAACAAAATTTTCATGTAAATATCAGTATCGGTGGCCATCTGGTTTTGAACCTAATCACCACGATTTGCAAACGTTGTTCCGGAGAATGGTTAACTTGAGACTAAAAGTCGACTTTTAGACTTTTGAGTATAAAAAAAGTTGATTGAAGTCAATTTATTTCTTTAGTGGAATGAAAATGCAATATTTTGGAATAAAAACAAGTTTTCTTTGTACGTTTTTTTTCAGAAAGTAAGTAAGAGTGATTATAACAAAACAAATATCAAGTTTTTAAAACGTAAAACAAAGTTAATTTTTTAAAGCAGTCCATTAATACAGATGGAACCACATGTCCGCATAAATATATCTCAAAAAGATAATCATATTTAAATTATTTGAAGATATCTGGGTAGCAATAATCTCTCACACGGGACAGAAGTGTTAACGATTGACCATTATTGTTCGCTATTTTTTGCAATAAATGTGTACTCGCTTTCCATTGTTCTCCATATAAGTATTGAATTATTTATTTTATTGAATTATCTTTTACGACAAACAGGCGGTGCCTTCTGATAGTCCTTCAATTGTATTGGAGCACCATTGTCATCATTATGGCCTTTTCAAGCCTTGTGCTTACACTTGTGTCAAGGAACCCCCATTTGTTATCATCTTCATCATCATCTTCGGGTAAATGGGTATCAATAGGTATTTGAGTATTTTTGTTTACGCTATTTATCAGTTAGCCTTGAAAAAAAAAAACTTGTTATACTGCTGAATGTAATTTCAGTGTTAGTATACTTACTCGTACCAACGTGATTTATTGCTCTGGAAGAATATGGAATATTTTTGAAGGCATACGTTTTAAGCCTCAGCATACAATAAAATAAAACTAACGGAACTTAACCACATTTTTTCTTATTATTTAACATGTCTATATATAATCTTATCTAAAATTTTCAGATATTATTGTTTGTAATTATATGTACCAGATTACAAAAAAAAGGATAAGATATCCAATATAATAGCTCTTATGATAATTCATCATAAATAGCTGATATAATTGGATCTAACGCCAGATATTACTATATCTTGTACCAGATAAAATCAGATTTCTTTGGATGGATTCTGCAGTATGCTTGCGTATTTATGCAGATACCGCAGCGTTGAGCCAAACATTATCAAAGGTCTTTTCTATATCCAAAAGTATGAAACCAGTAGAACTTTTAATGCGCTTATTTGCTACGGCGATGTTTTTTATTCTATTCGTTAAATGCTCTTTCTGTGTTGTTTTTTTAATCCGAATGTCATTTGCCAATGCTCAAAATATTGATAGGTGTGAAACTTAAAGGGTTCATTCTTTTGTTGGGTTTCAAAATTGCAATAACTTCGGCTGGTTTATACTGCTGTGGATATAACATAATTTAAAGGTCTGCACCAACAAACTTTGAAGCTTTTATTTGTAACATTTAAATTAATAGTTTGGATATTCTATATAATTTAGGTGATTATTTTGCTTTATGGATTCTATTGGAGTTAATAAAACTTCCAGTGTTGTACCTTTTATGATTGTGTTGACTCTTAAGTTACCTAATTTGTCAGTTCAATGTTTGTAGTACTTTATCTGTTCATCAGATTTATCAGTTCATCAGAATTAAGCTGCTTGTATATTTAGGAGATATAATTTTCTCGTTGTTTGTACGTCTTAGGCTCTTTCTTTTATTCCACAATGCTTTGTTGATCTGCATAGGTGAAGGCATCCTGTCCCAGAGATGGTGGTTATGATGACTACTGCGAAAACAGTCTAGCATGTATTGCTTAGACAGTAGGAAATTGCGTCTGCTCACGGTAAGGACCTTCGTCTCCTCATGTAGATGTTCCTCAGAAGACACACTGCTGATGTTTTGAGAGCGGCATTCTGCCAAACCTGAATTTTCTTCCACTGTCATCGAACGTGACACAAGTCCGTCCATCCTTCCATCCAGGGTTAGAGAGCGCTTTGACTGTTGTCCACAACTTACCAATTCCAGAACTGAAGTTGCACTGTTTTCAATTGAATTCCCTAATTCAAGGCTCAGTAGGGTTGGATCAGCCTTTTCTTGATTGAAATACGTAAAGCGTTCAGGGGTTATAAAGGCGAATGGGTTGTGTATGGAGAGAATTATGGAAAGGTGGTCCGATACTAATGAGATGACAAGTTACCAGGCGACTTCGTTTATCAGGCCAGGCGCTGCCATAATTATGTCTGGCGAGATATGGCAATCGCCCATTATCCGCGTGGGGGGGTCATCATTCACTGTGAGGAACGTAGAGCTATCAAATTGTTCTGCTAAAGATAAGCCCCTCTGGAGAAATCGGCACAGTTCGTGGTTGTGCAGCTAAATCTAGGCAGTCCCAGACTGGACTGTCACCCCCATACATTCTATGTATGGGTCTATAGAGTCAAGCTCAGGCGAAATATGTATGTACTCTACAAAATGGTGTAACAGGAAAGCAAGTCCCCCACCTCCACCTCTGGTGCGATCCTTACGTAGGATTCAGGCTGCAGGTGGCATTAATCTTAGTTTCTTGGATCGCAGCGACCATGATGTTTCTCCAACTCATAAATTCTATTACCTCACTGATTTTGTTGTGAAGGCCATTGCAAAATTGATGCACTGTCATGGGGGACAACAGCAATCTGTAGTGTAAAATGATGTTGCGAGGGAGACTGTGGGGGAGTCTCATAGTTGGATGGAGATGACGACGACGAAAATGTAGACGGCGATGATAACACCAAATCCAGAGACCCACTGCTTAGTTCATACAGCACGAGGCAACAAAGTCCGCTTCGCTGTACTCTCTGATTTGGTTCAGACCTGAGCAGCTCCTGAAATGTACCCACTCCAACAATTTCAGCTTACATACGTAGCACGATGGTGTGTACGGTTTTGACAATATTCGGAGCAGGCGTTCAGAGTGCTGCTCTCACGATGAAAAATGGACGGACAAAAAACATACGTATATTGTTGAGGTGACTGAGCCTGGCCGAAGAGGGTTTGGGTCAATCCGGTACATAGAACCGGCAGTCGCGGGATTTTTAGTCATAGTGGGCGGTGTCTTTTATACATATAGTTAACAGATGATGGAATACTTATATATTGTTTCGAAAACCTTAAATGCAAAGCGACATATATGCCCAACAATAAAATAAATATCAAAAATGAATTCCTCAGCCCCAAAAGCAGTAAGATACCAAAACTTTCCAGGATAATAAATATAAATATGCATAATTTTATGAAAGTTTTAATGATCTTTTTTGTTAGACAGCGTTAGAAATTCACCAACTCCAAATGCGCGTAAAAAAAATTTCGCACTGAACTAAAAACAACCCTTGAAGTGTGTTATAAATAATGTCAACTTTCATGTGCAATTGGTTTCATCCTATCTGCGTTCGGAAAGTTCGATTTTGTATCACTGTGTAATCAAATTCGAAAAAACTTGAAAAACTGAGGTTACTTGGCTGGTAAAGAAAATGTTTGGCTCAGTCGATAGCAGCTTTTTAAGATGACGGTGCTTTGTTAGTTAAAAAATGTTTCGACAACTTTTCCTACGTTGGCCTCTAAAAACTGTTGCGTCCTTAGACCGGCGTTTGGCAGTTAGACCGGCGTTTGCTTTCGCATACCTCCCTGCAGAAATAATAACTAAAAACTAATAAAATATAAATACGCCGCAGGAACGAGTAAAATTTGTACACCGAAAAATTTGCTCTGTTATATATAATTTTAATAAAATAAAATTTTGTTACTTTGGCGTCAGGTGTGGGGTATGTTATCGAACTTCCGTAGTATATTCAACCACAATGCCACGCCGCCGCAAGCAACTTGAGTCCTTCGAATCGTTTACAAAATCGATGAAAGAGAAAGTAAAGCAGTTTATGCTAAGGCATCACATGAAGGATGTTGAAGTGGTTAAACAGTTACTCCTTTTCCAACACGCTTGTTCCGAATGCCTGCCCAATCTGTCTCTGCTGAGAATTTTAATGAAAGGTCGCATGAGATTCATGGTGACAGGATTGGGCTGACATCACCTACGCTATACGCGAGTACGTTAGAATTAAAACTCCAATACATCGTCACTGACTTCTGCTCCAAACTTGGATTATCAGCAATCTTCTTGTCCGCTTCTGCCTCAAACTTCGATAAGATCAATCGAATTTGCAAGCTGACGAGCATTTTTCCTCGGCAAACACAAATTTTAAATAATTTCAATAAAAATGAATAAAACAACTAATACAAAACTTTTGTTTGCATTTATTATTTAACTTTCATAATGTCAGTAACATTTGCTTTAAGCGGAAGATCTTCTATATTAACTGCTAATTATGTTCCCCCTATTGAATTGTCATACAACTCAATTCCAAACATTGATTATGATAATAATTTATTTCATATTGGGGATATGGTAATTGAATTACCGATAGGTTCATACGAGCTAGCTGACATAGTGAAAACTATAAAGACAGCATATAAAAAGCAAAACGAAAACAAAACAATAGAGATAAAAGCAAATAATAATACATTGCAAATTGAAATATTTTCCTCACATGACGCAATTAATTCTAATAAATATCATTCTATAGGAACTCTGTTTGGATTTGGTGAATGAATACTTATATCGAATACAAGACATATTTCTTATCTTCCCGTCAACATTTTAAAGGTAAATGCCATACAAATACAGTGTAATATAACAACTGGAGCTTATATGAACAATTCAACTGCACACACCATTCATCAATTCGCAATTAACGTTTCTCCAGGATATTAATTGGAAGAAACACCTAGAAATCTCATTTATTTGCCAGTAAACGTCAAAGAAATAAGTACTCTAAAAGTTTGGATTGTTGATCAAGAATCACGATTAATTAATTTTCGCGGGGAAGAAATTACACTTCGACTTTATCTTAGACCAATATCAAAATGATTATTTATAATAAATATACTAATACAAAGAAAGACCAAATATTCCCGTTCAAGCAATCAAACCTAAAAGACCACAATTAACAAAAGAAAACCAAAAAATTTTGAAATCTTCCAACCTATATTTAAAAAAATAATAATGTCTGAACTACTTGACGTCACTGATGAACCCATATATATAATCGTTTAAGCATAATGATGATATTAGAATTACAATTCAAAATCAAGACTTATATGTTCTACCGAGTGAAAGTTATCTGTATATTGAAGGAAATGTAACGCTATCAGGTGGTGACAAATCTTCAAATGTCCGACTACAAAACAACTGTGTAGCGCACATGTTTGATGAAATACGCTATAAAAATTATGTTATAGAAATCGATAGAAAATGAAATTTAGGAATATCAAGCACAATAAAGAATTTTGTCTCTCTAAACGAATTTGAAAGCAATATGATGAAGAATGCAGGATGGAATGTTGGTGACGATTTATCGGTGGAGTCATTTAACTTTTATATTCCCCTTAAGTTATTGTTGGGGTTCGCTGAAGACTTTAAAAAGGTTCTTTTAATTCGTCTATCCGATTCCACAAAACTAAAAATGATGAAAATAATAAGGGATGGAACATCTTTACCTCTGGCATTTATTCCAATTGTCATTTTAATCCAACCTTTGCAGGCGCAACAAAGTGTAATTGGAATGTAAAATTATCGGCTAATAGAGAAAGACCACGTTTAACTCTGATTGCATGTGAAAATAATAAAAAATTTATTCACTGTAATCTCACAAATATGAAAGTATACCTAAATTCAGATATCTACCCCTATGATGATTTAAAGGTTAATGATAACCGTTCTCTACGATATGTATGCTAATTATAACAAAGTTATTATCTTAGAGACCCACAACCAATTATTTCATGGGAACAATTTAAAGAAAAACCAATTTTGGTTATTGATGTCAGTCATCAGAATGAGACAATCAAAAGCGGACCAATCGACGTAAAAATTGAGTACACTGGTACATCTATCCCAGCAAATACATTTGCATATTGTTTAATACTACATGATCGATGGATAGAGTACACACCCTTAACAGGAATTGTTAGAAAAATCTTATAAATTTCTCTCTCCCTCAATTATTTATTTATTTATATTAAAGATTGTATACTTCCATAATTTCCACAATTAAAAATCTAAATTAAATATTAAACATTTGAAATTATTTTTTTTTTTCTTTAATTAAAAAATTTCTTATGCATAGCTAACAAAAATTATATAATAAACTTAATTACTCTGGAGATAATAACAAATACATTTTAATTCCTTCATCGGTAAATGAAAGATTCATTAAATCAACTCCATCAAACATTTCAGAATTAAATGCATTTTTATTTGATATTCTAAAGTGACCCCAAGCATACATATGTGGTTACACCATCAGGTTTTATCTTTCTCTTATTGTCATCACAACTCAATCGACGGATACTCTGAGATGTCAAACCTCTCCTGAATTTCACTAGACGTTATTTTTCTATAAAAACCTCTGCCTTTTAACGAATATATAAAGTAATCTGTATCCACATAATTTAACGATAAATCATCTTGAAATTTGGGTATCATAAAACCATAATGGAAATCATATATTTTCCACTTTGATAGTTCTAGAACACAGAATCCTAAATATATTGGTTTATTGACTTGATTTAACTGGATTGCGACAGCATTATCAGGAAACTGAGTTAAACTATGAAAATAAGTTTGGCTATCAACGCGCGCCTAACTTATTTTTATTTATGGTCTCCCAGTGATTGACAATATTAAAATCTTTTCTTTTATCTACATTCTCCATTGTTTTTCCATATACGGCATTATTCAATAATTTAAAGAAATCTTTTTCAAACGTATTTTTTGCTTTGGTTCTGTACTCTGTATTAACATCGATGTACTTTTTCAACAACGCATCTTGGTTGAATGCGAGTACATGTTTTACGTCGCTTAAGATTATTCCTTGTTGTAGTGCTTGACGAAGATTTCTGTAGTGTATTGTATATGAGTTTTTAGAAGAAAAGTCTGTTATTAACTTTTTATACTTGGATTCACCCACAATTTTATTTTCCTCACAAAACGGTAAATCGTTATGTATGTCGTGAAGTAGGTGAGTAGGGTACTCTAAATCGACTTCATAAATATAACCGTCTGGAGAATTATCTGCAATATTTAAAATATTTTCACTCTTGGAAAGTTTTGTAAATTCCGTTCCTTCAACCCACTTGAAATTATTTAAAGGGAGATGTTCGGATATTGCCCACCCACCCATATATATTGTTGGAATCTAGATACATAAGCTATTCAGATGGTTTAATTTTGTCATAATCATCTAAATACTCGTTATTCGCAACCGTATGCCTTTTCGAACATTGTACTATACCACCACGAATTACATTTTTACAAAAATTATACATGTCAATGTCTGTTAGGAGTTCCAGTTCTACCTTCGTCATTTTTAACATTGCATCCCAGGAAAGACCTGGTGCTGTGTAATAGTGACTTGCATCTAACTTGTAAATTGATTTACAAAGACGTCTAAAGTTCTCAAATTCATTAAATCGTCAGCCTTTAAATATAAGTCCATATATTCTTGTAAATTTTTACAATCAAATGTTCTCCAAACGTTAATGGCATGTTCATATTCCTCTAAGGAACAACTTTTATTCGTTAAAGTGCTAACAAATGTTTCTATCGGTGGAAGTTCTAATCGATTTTTACCATTCATTGGAATGAAATGTGAGAGGGGTACATATAATTCCTTGTTTAATGGAATAACAGTTCTTTCCCCATAATATTCCAGCAACTCTTTAACGAAGAGATGACAGTCGTATGAAGAAAAGTTATGGAAATATATGGGGATGAATTTTGCGACCTGATGGTTGAGATTGCAAATATTGTGGGCTGCCCCCTATATTGACCGCTTAAATGACAGTTATCTCTAACTCTATCATTGCCTAATGCTTTCTCACAAATGTAGCAATTGATGCTATTTTCGCTTTAAAAAGCCTATGCACTTGAGTGCTTCTTTCGACACTTCGAATACATGTCTCGCCCAACGAGCGTCACATTGTATTTTCATGCCCAGAACATCGAGAGCTTCTGATTGTTCAATATCCGTACCATCGAGAGAAATTGACGATATTGTTGGGTCAGCGAATCGCTACTCTATTCACTCGACCCCATTCGGAAATGGCCAGTAGATCCCGGCCAAGTGTCTCATCCATAATTCGGCTTTTGTCTTCAATATCTTGAAGGCTCGGTCTACGGTCGAATGAATACGAATGACAGAGGTTACTATCATCTGCGAAAGAGTAGATTGGATTCACGGTCTGACCCAATAGATCGTCAATGAAAATAAGAAATAAAGAGGGAGAAAGGACAGGGCTCTGTGGTACACCTGCGGTCAGCCTATGTGTGTTGGATGAGAACCCATCTACAACAACTCTAATAGTGCGATCTCTAAGAAAGCTCGATATAAACCGAGCAAATGTATTACCGACTCCAAAAGCGATCAGCTTTGATATGAGTGCACCATGCCAGACTCTATCAAAGGCCTTATAGATATCTAGAGCCACGACCTTACTCTCACCAAACTGGTGGATAGACCGACTCCAACGCTCCGACAAGAACGCCAACAGGTCTCCCGTAGAGCGATTTCTACGGAAGCCATACTGTCGATCACTTAGCAAGTCGTTGGTCTCTAAATACTTCACAAGATGGTGGTTTACCATGCTCTCCATTACCTTGGAGAGCGCAGAGCAAATCGCAATTGGCCGATAATTCGCAGGATTATTGGCTTCACCCTTTTTAGGGATCGGCTGGACGTTCGCAACCTTCCAACACGCTGGGAAAACTCCCGCACGGTAAGCAAGGTTGAAAAGGTTGCGTAATGGACGGGCTAGCGTCGACGAGCACTTACATAGGACAAGTGCAGAGATACCATCCGGGCCCGGGGATTTATTAACGTCGAGGTTCGCAAGAACCCTTTTAACTGCACGCATTCGAAAAAGTATCTGAGGCATGGAACTTGATACGTTTTCGACCGCGGGGAGTGGTTGATTGCTTTCCGGCAAGGAAGAATTTCCTGCAAATATTTCAGCCAAAAGGTTAGCTTTATCAACCGGGTCAGTGAATGCCTGGTCGTCTTTAACAAGAGTTGGGATAGATGAAGAACTATCCTTTACTCTTCTTACAAACGACCAAAAGCTCTTACTTCCCCTAGGAGAAGTAAGAACCGTTGTAGTTAGACGTTGTTCGTGCAGAAATTTTTCACGTCTAAGCACTCTGGCACACGAAGCTCTTGCCTGTTTTCGCAGCAGTTCAGTAATGGGTTTTTTGTTTAAACGCCAATTTCTGAATGCTTCCTCCTTTGATCTGACAGCATCCCTGCATGCCTGGTTAAACCAACTGTTTTTGGCTGGTTTAGCCGACATAATTTTATTTGGAACAAAAGTCTTTATACCAGATAAAATTATGTTTTGGATCATTTCAGCCGCAGCATTTACGTCGTTATCAAGAAAGCAAAGTTTCCAATTGAAATGCTGGAAAAAGTGGTTGAGCTCATCCCAACGTGCCTTTTCGTAGAAAAATACTGTCCGCTTTGGGGCTGGTATCGAAGCGACACGAAGAGCGGAATACGGAAAGGATGCTGAAACAATGCAGTGATCGGAGTTACCAAGAGGTGAAAGTACATTAACTTCGTACTTTTCAGGGTGCGAAGTTAAGTAAAGGTCAAGAATGTTATGTTGGTGTCCTTCTACACACGGAATATGTGTCGGTTCATTCACTAGTTGCGTCAAGTCATTTTGCGCGGCGAAGAGCTCGGCGTATTGGCCCTCCGGAGTTGTATGGCTCGAATGTGAAAGCCAGGCGGAATTATGGACATTGAAATCTCCAGCAACGACAATTTCACTGTCCGGATAACTCTCCAAAACTTTTGATATTGAATCGGAAAGGGCGTCAAAGCCGTTAAGGGAAGCCTCCCTTTCCGAGTTTGGACTTCTATAAATAAACCCAAAATGTAGTACGTGTGTTCCAATCCTGAACTTAGCCCAAAGGGAGTTAAATTCTGGATCTTGTGAGTTCAAGTGTTGCTGGCTCTGAAACACTATGTCATTACGTACATATACCACAAGACCTCTGTGGGAAATAAAAAGGGATAGGGTGTGGTACCCAGGAACGTGAAAATCCTGTGGATCAGAATCCTCGCGCACCTGGGTCTCACATAGAGCTAAGACGTCAGGCCTATGGAAATGAATGTAGGAAAACACTGCGAAAAAATTCGCACGCAGCCCACGTATGTTGGCGAAATGAATCTTAAATCTCTTCATCATTACGCCAACCAGAAAACAACAACAAATGTCAGTATGTAAGTGCAGTTAACAGTCTCACCCCTCTGCCGCTGCTGGTCCCTCCAATGCTTAGTGTTATGCTTTAAACATTGGACGGACAACGACAAAAAAGCAAGAGAGTCAACTGCACTTACACAAATTGGAAAAGGTGTGGGGCTGGAGGGGGAGGGGGGCAATGCACCACGGAGAGAGATAGACGAGTTCTCTCAGTGCGTGATCGTTGGTTTGGTTTTTGTGTGTGTTTTATTGTTTTCTTCTGTTTTTTTTCTTCTTCTTATTGTTGCTGTTGTGTTGAGAATTTTGCACATATGTATGTTTGTTTATGTTAGAATTATGTTTTATTTTTGTGGTTTGGTTATTGGTGTTTTTCCATGTGTTATTTTATTTTAAATTGTTTTATTTTTTTTTTGTAGAACGGACGATACACATCTTTAACGCGGACAACACAAAACGCGTGCAGATTTTTGTTTTAAGACGGACAACTGGGACGCGGATAACAAAAAAAAGCGTGCGGACAGAACAACAGACAGAACATCACATTCTTGCTGTTGTTTCTGGTTGTCGTAACGCGTTTCCTCGTTGTTTGACATCTGGGGTGTCCACTGACCAAAGTTGTATACGTACATTCATTCTTAGGATATTGAGTTTGTTGTTGTCCGCCATAATAACCCCATCCAAGTTGTCCATGATTCTGATATTGAGGACATAGACTATCAGATGTTGTCGGCATATTTTCGTATGGGGGTATTGTGTTTGTTGTTGTCCACTATAGTAACCCCATCCTGCTTTTTCGTGATTTTGACGGTATTGACTATCTGATGTTGTTGGCATATTTTCATATAGGGGGTATTGTGATTGTCCACCATAGTAACCCCATCCTGGTTATCCGTGACTTTGCTTTGTCGAGTTATATGTAGACGTATATAGGGATGATGAAGGTTTTACCCGTTTCGCATTGAACTGAGACGACGTCTCTATTTTCCTTTTTGCTGCGGATTGGGAAATCACGTGTCCATCATCATGAGCAATCGTGTGATGAAACTTCATCGCGTACGCGCCTTCAATATATTTATTATACTTTGAACAATGATTTTTTAAGTGTTTTCTGTAAATAACACTGGAATTAAATTCCATTTTTGTTTTTTTATTTCTTTTTTCTTTTGTTTACTTGTATTTTTGTTCTCGATTACACAATTTGTTAAATAATAAACTTCTTATCGAAGTTAAATATGTATTCGTTTTCACAAAACTCATAGACACGTGAAATGAGTAATGCTTCAAAATATTTTGATGTGCCACTCACAATGTATCAACAAAGACTAACTTAAAACACAAATAGACAAACACCGTGGTAGCGGAAAAATTTCACAAAAAATGTGTTCAACACCACAGTGCACCTTTCAAACGTGACACAAGGTCACAAACCACAGTCTTCACATACATTCAAAATCAAGTACATTGTCACTTAAAAATCAAAACAGGGAAACAAATTGTCAAACCCAAAAAATAACATAGTTCTAACGACACGGTTATCAAAACGATAGAATAGACGACGATAGAACAGACAAGCACGTACCCCTACACCACACAATCATTTTTTGACTGAAAATTTCCAAAGGAAGGTTCAGTACTCTAACGAATTGAAAGTGAAAAGAAAAATTAAAGATCTCTGAAATATCAAATACACAAACGCACGCATACACATAAGCACCGTGTGGACGGAAAAATTCCAAAGAAATGCTCAGAACTCTAACAAAACCAACAGAACTCTAGAACACACATACAACGTGGGCATAAGGGATGTTCTATCAGACAGCAAAAAAATAGGGTTCATAGAAAACAATGGCGACAAAAGATATGAACACGTGCAACCATAAAACAAAAATTCTAAAACAATAACTTCAATACTTCTACACACAAGCACCATGTTAACGGAAAAAATCAAAAGAAAGGCTCAGAAAATTGACGAATTTTAACAAAGAGAAATGAACGATCGCTAAGATACCACATACATCCACAAGCACCGTGTTGACGGAAATATTCGAAAGAAAGTCTCAGAACTATGAAGATCGCATACACCATATCAAATAAAAAATGGTCACATCACGGTCCCCATACCCAAGCTAATAAAAATGTATTAACTAAGACTATCTGAAAACTACATAGGATTTTCCTATACCCGAATAAAAAGGGGGTCACATCACGTACTCATATCCAAGCTAATAAAAATTAATTATCTTGGACTATCTGAAAACCACATTGGATTTTCCTATAACCAAATACAAAAGGGTCAAATCACGTAATTATATCCTAGCTCATAAAAATTAATTATATAGGATTTTCTATATCAAAGCTCATTAAACATGATTAATGTGCTTTGACCTGTCAATCATTATCCAGTCATTGTATCTCCCTACTACTCATATTATATATAACACGTCTGCGGGAAGCCTGTTCCACATTAGGGCAACACGACTAAAGAACGAATATGCGTCGTGCGATCAGAAGGCAATCCGGTATCAGGTCACCTATCACAGAAGAGCACATCCCATTAAAATATCTGTAAAAGAGTGATACGCAACTAACATTCTTCGATGCTCAAGTGAAACAACAGACGTGGCTACCTGATATATCCCACAAGCTACAGCACCCTCTCTTCTACCCGCTCGAGAAATTCCAAGAAATAACTTGAAGTACCCGCCCAGATGTGAGAGTTGTACTCCATTTATGGCCGAATGTATGTGACGTAGATGTTGAGGAGGCCCAGGAAGTAAGGTATTTCTTGCACCGTTTTAAAAACTCCTAGCACTTCAATGCTTTTTTGACTATGAATCGAGAGTAATCAGCACCGTCACCAAAAGCAATTAGCTTTGATAAGAGTGCGCCGTGCAACTCTCTACTGAATGCCATGGAAATATCCAGACCCACTTCCTTACTTTCACCAAGTCGGTTAATTGATCAACTCCATAGCTTCTGAAGCTCCTTAGCTACTAAACATCCCCACAATTCACACGTTTTGGATGTTCTATTTGTTTATCACATTCGACGGAATTATGATTTCTATCACATTTAACGCACCTTTGAGGTTTGTTGCAATAATTTTTTGTATGTCCAGAGCCTTGGCATTTTTTACATTTTTTGTTCTTTAATAAGTTTAATTACAACATTAGAATCGAGAAGGTGTTGAATTTTGAAAAGTTATGAAATATCCTCAGAAGAACCAAAGGATATTATGAACATATTAAGAGGTTTTGTTGTTTTAAATTTGATCTTGTTAATAGATTCGATTGTTTTTAAGCTTTGAGATTTAAGATCACTAACTATATCATTAAGGTCACACATATGATGCAAGTTCTTGGCCATGACTTTTATTGGTCTTGTATTTTTATAACTGTGCCATGTACTTCCAGACAAGTGTTTTGTAAGATTTCTATAATCTTCTTAGTTAAAGGTGTTTACTTTGTAGGTACCACTACTCAGGAGTTTTATTAAAACGAACCTTTCACAATACTTTTTAATTGTTGATGAAATTGTTGAAAGTCTTTAACTTCTGATACCATTATTGGTGCAAAAGAATCCACTTGGTTGGGTTTTTTACGTCCACTCAGTTTCCAGCGTCAGTTCATCTTCATCAGTGTGATATTCAATACGAGTTTCAGGAGCTTGACATATTTCAGTTCCTCTGATCTCATCAAATGAGTTTTGTTTATTTGAATCAACACATTTCGTTGGAGGATTATCTTTTTTAATTGTGTTGTTTATTGTCTTTTTTCCAACTTGATTCTTCTAATGAATGTTCTTCCGGTTGAGTTTCGTAGATTAATATGTCCATTAGACATACTCAGTTTCCCATTATTAAAACTTGTTTTAGAGCTGTTGGTTCTTTCAGTGTATAGTTGTTTTAGTTTTTCATTTTCAAACAAAGTTGCAGACAGAACTCTTCTAGTAAAATGATTGTTTCACTAAGCTGTAAATTAGATTTTTTCCAAATCTTTCATTTTGTTCGCTCTAAATGAATTTAAACTGTTACGAGGAGTATACACAGGTAAACCCACTTTGTTTTTAAGGACTAAGAACGTCCTTTTTATTTAAAAATGTCGATTTTGTCGATAACGTAGTTGCACCAGCATGCCGGCAAGACAGTTAGTGTTTATTTTGTCCTACGGCAACACTGTATAATTGTCACCAGTATTTGCTAAACAAGAAAGGCTGGTATTGTTTGGTTTTGGATTTTGTTTAGTTTGTCTCTGCCAATTTAAAAAAAAGCGTAAATAGTTTTTTTGTATTTTAATAATAGAAAATGGAAATTATTTTTCCAAAACTTGTTGACTTGGGATAAACACATTGTGAAACTAGTACGAGTACCGGGGGGCACCAGCTACCGAACAGTGGTAGCTGTTGACCCTGGGTTTTTAGATAGTGCACAAAGAGTTAAACGTCTCGTGAAAGCCTTTGAGGAACTTGGTGTAACTATGTCATTCAAAATTCATTTTCTCCATCACCATATGGATTTGATTGAAAACCAATATTCCACCGAATCTAATAAGCAAAGTGAACGTTTTCACCAAGTAGCTTTAACCATGGAAACTAGGTACAGAGGAAAGAAACTAGATTATATGTTTCGTGATTTATGCTGGTGGTTACAGCCGATAAAGAGGACTCTGATGAAGAGAAAGAACCAGAACATACAGAGATACACAGCCTACTACTTGTAGAGCTTTTGCTACTAGGGCTTAGCTTATGCTTCTATGGGGGTTGGCGATGGCGGATAGCCTAACGGCCAGTAGATATGCATGCCAGCTGTGACTTATAAGCAGTCCCCGACCAAGAGCGGCAGTGCCCGAGGGCGTACTAAAAAAAGTACATGAGCCCGAAAACGACTCCTCAACATAGCGAATGGAAGCCGACATCAACTAGGTATCCCACCAAAAGAAGTGCCCTCTAGAGTGGTCAGCGTCTGTTCCCATGCTAGGGGCGGCTGCGTGACATCTTGGCGGAAGGTTTAAAACGCTAGGGGTTGGAACCCCGACAGAAAATCCATCATGAAAAAGTACGATGAAAAAATAAAATTTACTGTGCAGGGATTCAATAACCCAGTATCGGCGGCAGAGGGGTGTGAGAAATCAGGCTCCCAGTCGTCGATATCCAACGACAATACCCTTGTTGATACAGGCAACAACAACCATTTTAAAAGTACCACGGCACTGGAAGCAATATCGCTGAAAAGTCCCTTTGGCAGAAGTGCGACGCTAAAGAGACCCCCTCGATTTCGTCATCCGACTCTATGGGAAAATGCTCACGGGGGAGAGAAAAATTAACTGCTCAAGCAATCAGCCCGGCTACAACATGGAGAACAACGGTGATAGCGACTGCTCCACCAATGAATCTCAGTGCGATTGAAGCAACAGCAAGTTCCCAGCAGAAAACGAGCAGAAGACTGAGGCCTGTCCCGAAGAAGAAGCTCTCACAAGATTGGGGGAAATGATCCTAGGTCTCATGGACTACTTAAAAGTCAGACACAACGTACACCATGCCATTAAGGAGCAAGTGATGGCAATAAGGGCCAAATACTTTAGAGTTCTCGGGGAAAAGAGAAAAGCAGAACAGAGTGAACCCACAAGAGCGTAGACGATTCAACGCAAACATCGCCAATATGGCCCAATAGAAGAGGCCCAAAGCGGCAAGGGGAGCAAATCGATAAAGGGTTCAAGGCAGCTGCGCCGAAGCAGCCCAAACAACGATCGGCAAAGCAGTGTAGACTACGATCGCCAAAGATGAGGGAACCAAAACCAGTACTAGTCAACGACGACATCAAATCCGCAGGCAAAACGAATTCGGAGAACCAATGGAAGGCCGTGAAAAGGAGTAGAAAAAAGAGGATTAGGAAAATTAAACCGGATACTCTAATCATATCTGCCAAGGGAGAATTCACTTACGCATACCGAAGCCAGGAAAAACGAAAAGCCATGGGACATTCTGACTGATACCTAATATAGAAATGTGGGTAAACAGATACTTTGGAGAAACAAACTACAACCTGACCCAATTTCTTACTGGAAATGGAGGATACAAGAGCTACCTGTAACGATTTGGGCAGGTAGCGGCGATGCCACCTGAATGAGACAGGTCAACTGATTGCAGAATGGTACATGGCCGACCCCCCGCGATGTAATACCATATGGCAGTTCCTCGAGTAAATATGGATGAAGCAGGAGGAGGGTTTTTAGTCGGTAAGATTCCGACATATCCAGAAACATCTGGAATCTCATGAAGATTTCCCCCTCACAAAAAAATGCTTTTGCTACTTCAAACGTGGAAATTGACAGTGATGATGATTAAGCGGATAAGATATACTATTAAATAAAAAAGTAGTTTTAGTGATAAAAAAAATAATTTTTGCCAATAAAAAAATCACTTTTTCCGTAAAAAATGAATTATAACAATAGTAACGTACTGATAAAAATAAAATGTACTTCGTAATATCATTAGAAATATGTTTTACAATGAAGACAACATCGAAAATTGATTTTCAGTCTAAAAAATGTAAATACACCGTTTTTTCTTTGAAAATCTACAAGAAATAGCACCGCCAAATATTCCTCGACCCTAAAAACAGCAAGATACCACAACAACAGATATAAGGCATTTTTAGTATATATATATTATCTTGTTTTGCTTTGTTTTTATTTCTTTATTCTTTTGTTTACTTGTATTTTTATTCTCGATTACACAATTTGTTAAATAATAAACTTCTTATCGATGTTAAATATGTATTCGTTTTCACAAAACTGATAGACACGTGAAATGAGCAATTCTTTAAAATATTTTGATGTGCCACTCACAATGTATCAACAAAGACTAACTTAAAACACAAATAGACAAACACCGTGTTAGCAAAACAATTTCACAAAAAATTTGTCCAACACCACAGCGCACCTTTCAAACGTGACACAAGGTCACAAGCCACAGTTTTCACATACATTCAAAATCAAGTACATTGTCACTTGAAAATCAAAACAGGAAAACAAATTGCCAAACCCAAAAAATAATGTAATTCTAACGACACGGTTATCAAAACAATGACGATAGAACAGACGAGCACGCACCCTTACACCACACAAGCATTTTTTGACTGAAAATTTCCAAAGGAAGGTTCAGTACTCTAACGAATTGAAAGTGAAAAGAAAAATTAAAGATCTCTGAAATATCAAATACACAAACGCACGCATACACATAAGCACCGTGTGGACGGAAAAAATCCAAAGAAAGGCTCAGAACTCTAACAAAAACAACAGAACTCTAGCACACACACACACAACGTGGACATAAGGGATGTTCTATCAGACAGCAAAAAATAGGGTTCATAAAAAACAATGACGACAAAAGTGTTCATATCTTCATATCGGCCAACCCTAAAACAAAAATTCTAAAACAATAACTTCAATACTTCAACACACAAGCACCATGTTGACGGAAAAAATCAAAAGAAAGGCTCAGAAAATTGACGAATTTAAACAAAGAAAAATTAACGATCGCTAAGATACCACATACATCCACAAGCACCGTGTTGACGGAAATATTCGAAAGAAAGGCTCAGAACTATGACGGTCGCATACACCATATCAAATAAAAAAAGGGTCACATCACGGTCCCCATACCCAAGCTAATAAAAATTTATTATCTAAGACTATCTGAAAACTACATAGGATTTTCCTATACCCAAATAAATAGGGGGTCACATCACGTACTCATATCCAAGCTAATAAAAATTAATTATTTTGGACTATCTGAAAACCACATTGGATTTTCCTATAACCAAATACAAAAGGGTCAAATCACGTAATCATATCCTAGCTCATAAAAATTAATTACATAGGATTTCCTATTACTTAATAAAAAAAGGTCACAACACGTACTCACATCAAAGCTAATAAAAATTAATTATATAGGATTTCCTATGTCAAAGCTCATTAAACACGATTAATGTGCTTTGACCTGTCAATCATTATCCAGTCACTGTATCTTCCTACTACTCATATTATATATAACACGTCTGCGGGAAGCCTGTTCCTCATTAGGGCAACACGGCTAAAGAACGAATATGCGTCATGCGATCAGAAGGCAATCCGGTATCAGGTCACCTATCACAGAAGAGCACATCCCATTAAAATATCTGTAAAAGAGTGATAAACAACTAACATTCCTCGATGCTCGAGTGAAACAACAGAGGTTGCTACCTGATATATCCCACAAGATTCAGCACCCTCTCTCTACCCGGTCGAGAAATTCCAAGAAAGACCTTGAAGCACCCGCCCAGATGTGAGAGTTGTACTCCATTTATGGCCGAATGTATGTGACGTAGATGTTGAGGAGGCCCAGGAAGTAAGTTATTTCTTGCACCGTTTTAAAAACTCCAAGCACTTCAATGCTTTTTTGACTATGAATCGAGAGAAATCAGCACCGTCACCAAAAGCAATTATCTTTGATAAGAGTGCGCCGTGCAACACTACTGAACGCCTTGTAAATATCCAGAGCCACTACCTTACTTTCACCAAGTCGGTTAATTGATAAACTTCATAGCTTCTGAAGCTCCTTAGCTACTAAACATCCGCGATAAGAAGCTGGGCTTTGTTCCCCACAATTCACACGTTTTGGATGTTATATTTGTTTATAACATTCGACGGAATTATGATTTCTATCACATTTAACGCACCTTTCAGGTATGTTGCAATAATTTTTTGTATGTCCAGAGCCTTGGCATTTTTTCTTTATTTTTTTTTCTTTAATAAGTTCAATTACAACAATAGTATCGAGAATGTGTTGAATTTTGAAAAGTTATGAAATATCCTCAGAAGAACCAAAGGATATTATGAACATATTAAGAGGTTTTGTTGTTTTAAATTTGATCTTGTTAATAGATTCGATTGTTTTTAAGCTTTGAGATTTAAGATCACTAACTATATCATTAAGGTCACACATATGATGCAAGTTCTTAGCCATGACTTTTATTGGTCTTGTATTTTTATTTTTAAACCTGTGCCATGTACTTCCAGACAAGTGTTTGTTAGATTTCTATAATCTTCTTAGTTAAAGGTGTTTACTTTGTAGGTACCACTACTCAGGAGTTTTATTAAAATCGAACCTTTCACAATACTTTTTAATTGTTGATGAAATTGTTGAAAGTCTTTAACTTCTGATACCATTATTGGTGCAAAAGAATCCACTTGTTACGAGGAGTATACACAGGTACACCCACTTTGTTTTTAAGGACTAAGACCGTCCTTTTTATTTAAAAATGTCGATTTTGTCGATAAGGCAGTTGCACCAGCATGCCGGCAAGACAGTTAGTGTTTATTTTGTCCTACGGCAACACTGTATAATTGTCACCAGTATTTGCTAAACAAGAACAGCTGGTATTGTTTGGTTTTGGATTTTGTTTAGTTTGTCTCTGCCACTTTAAAAAAACGCGTAAATGTTTTTTTTGTATTTTAATAATAGAAAATGGAAATTCTTTTTTCAAAAACTTGTTGAATTGGGATAAACACATTGTGAAACTATCAATAGTACGAGTACCGGGAGGCACCAGCTACCGAACAGTGGTAGCTGTTGACCCTGGGTTTTTAGATAGTGCACAAAGAGTTAAACGTCTCGTGAAAGCCTTTGATGGACTTGGTGTAACCATGTCATTCAAAATTCATTTTCTCCATCACCGTATGGATTTGATTGAAAACCAATATTCCACCGAATCTAATAAGCAAAGTGAACGTTTTCACCAAGTAGCTTTAACCATGGAAACTAGGTACAGAGAAAAGAAACTAGATTATATGTTTCGTGATTTATGCTGGTGGTTACAGCCGATAAAGAGGACTCTGATGAAGAGAAAGAACCAGAACATACAGAGATACGCAGCCTATTACTTGTAGAGCTTTTGCT
The DNA here is from genome assembly GCA_963513945.1 of Hydrotaea diabolus. NCBI lineage: Eukaryota > Metazoa > Arthropoda > Insecta > Diptera > Muscidae > Hydrotaea > Hydrotaea diabolus. Next base: position 110,571,564 of record OY740716.1, on the reverse strand, counting down.
ACTAGGGCTTAGCTCAGGCTACTATGGGGGTCGGCGATGGCGGATAGCCTAACGGCCAGCAGATAGGCATGCCAGCTGCGACTTATAAGCAGTCCCCGACCAAGAGCGGCAGTGCCCGAGGGCGTACTACAAAAAAGTACATGAGCCCGAAAACGACTCCTCAACCCACCAAAAGAAGTGCCCTCTAGAGTGGTCAGCGTTTGCTAGGGGCGGCTGCGTGACATCTTGCCGGAAGGTTTAAAACGCTAGGGGTTGGAACCCCGACAGAAAATCCATCATGAAAAAGTACGAAGAAAAAATAATATCTACTGTGCAGGGAGGTAATAACCCAGTATCGGCGGCAGAGGGGAGTGAGAAATCAGGCTCCCAGTCGCGCTGGAGGTAATATCGCTGAAAAGTCCCTTTGGCAGAAGTGCGATGCTACAGAGAACCCCTCGAATTCGTCATCCGACTCTATGGGAAAATTCTCACGGGGGAGAGAAACATCCACTGCTCAAGCAATCGGCCCGGCTACAACAGGGAGAACAACGGTGATGGTGACTGCTCCACCAATGAATCTCAGTGCGAGTGAAGCAACAGCAAGTTCCCAGCAGCAAAACGAGCAGGAGACTGAGGCCCGTCCCGAAGAAGAAGCTCTCACAAGATTGGGGGAAATGATCCTAGGTCTCATGGACTACTTTAAAGTCAGACACAACGTTCACCATGCCATTAAGGAGCAAGTGATGGCAATAAGGGTTCGGGGAAAAGAGAAAAGCAGAACAGAGTGAACCCACAAGAGCGTAGACGATTCAACGCAAACATCGCCAATATGGCCCAATAGAAGAGGCCCAAAGCGGCAAGGGGAGCAAATCGATAAAGGGTTCAAGGCAGCTGCGCCGAAGCGCTGTCCAGACTGCGATCGACAAAGATGAGGGAACCAAAACCAGTACTAGTCAACGACGACATCAAATCGGTAGGCGAAACGAAAGTAGAAAAAAGAGGCTTAGGAAAATTTAACCAGATACTCTAGTCATATCTGCCAAGGGAGAATTCACTTACGCATTTATCCTACGGAAGCTAAGAACAGACCCCAGTCTTAAAGACCTTGGAGTAGAGGTAAGCAAAGTCCGTAGCACACAAAAATGCGAACTTCTTTTGGAACTGAAATCGCAAAAGGTACTGCAGCCGGAAGATTTAATGCAAAAATAGAATCCTCCCTCGAAGGAGAAGTGGAGGTCATAGAGCAGCCGGAAGATTTAATGCAAAAATAGAATCCTCCCTCGAAGGAGAAGTGGAGGTCAAAGAGCGCATCAGCGAGATGGTGATAGAGTGCAAGGACATGGACGATATTACTACGAAAGCAGAGATTTGTAGTGCCCTAAAAAAGGCGCTTGAAATAAAAAAAACCTAAGCGAGACAATTATAAAGTCCATTAGGAAAGCATACGGTCGAACCCAAAATGCTGAAACCTACCAGCTGACGTGGGTCGTAAGGCAAACCAAATGAGTAAAATTAAAATAGGCTGGTTGATATGTCGGCTGAGGGAAACTGTTTCATTACTAAAGAGCTTCAAATGCCAGGAATATGGATACATGGCAAAATCCTGTATGTTAAGCACTGCGCCGCAGCTCAAGACCTCCTGACATAGAGCATCTGCGAATCAAAAATAGACGTCGCAATTTTGAGCGAACAATATAAAAAACAGGGATACAAATGAATGGGAGACGGGTTCATTAGGCCGGGCAGCGGTATGGGCCTGTGAAAATAAAGCCATTGAGGAGGGCACAAAACAGAGCTAAAATAGGGGGCAACTATATTTACAGCCACTGGCTGAATCTACCACTGGCTGATTTCAGGAGGATGGTTGGAGACATTACAAGAGACGCAGCCCAGCCCAAGCCAGTAGTGATTGGAGGCGACTTCAATGCCTGGGCAGTAGACTGGGGAAGCCAAAACAACCGAACGAAGGAGAATACTTCTAGAGTCATTCTCTCAGCTAGACGTTATGCTCGCAAACGAGGGAAGCGTCCAGACCTTCAGAAGAGCCGGCTGTGGCTCGATCGTCGACCTGACCTTCGTGAGCTCCAGTATAGCCAAAGACAAGCAGTGTCAGGTAAGCGAACTCTACAACTTTAGTAACAACTTTAGTAAGCGAACTCTACAACTTTAGTAACCGCCCGGCGCTAATGTTTTTCATTAATATCGAGAGGCCGGCACAAAGACCGAGATGGAAGATCACGTTTAACGGGTGTGCAAAGGGCAAGTTCGACGAGAAAACTTTCGTGGAAGTACTATCCAACCAAATCGTGTGCGAAAGCCCTGTAACAGAGATGGCTAATGGAATAGCAGAAGCGTTAAAGGCAGCGTGTGATGCATCAATGCCAAGAAGGAGATTCGGCCAAGGAAGAACCGAAAAGTACTGTGAAACACTTGCAACACTGAGAAAAAAGTGTCTGAAGGCCAGACGACGGTATCAGAGAGGGAGATCAACTACTGGCTCTCAAAGACGGAGAGAGGCATACCATCAGGCGCGAAATGATCTGCACAAGGCGATTAACCAAAGCAAATCTGACTGTTTCAAGGCGATGTGTAAAGATGCCGATAACAACCCATAGGGCAGTGCATACCGTATAGTGATGTCCCGCCTAAACGGAAAAAGGACAGACCAAATCACGTGCCAGGTGCTAATAAACCAAATAGTAGCAGTGCTGTTTCCCCAAAGGGAACAAGATATACACCCCTCGTCTTCCGGCCGAAACCCCTGCGGCAGTTACGGAGGATGAAATACTGGAGCTATGCTCTAGGATCGTAGATAACAAGGTCCCAGACCAGGACCAGGTACGTAATAAATCGCCAAATGTGGCTTTGAAAACAAGGCCGCAAATGTTTGCTAAACTTTTCAGTGGCTACTTGAGAGAAGGCATATTCCCGGGAAGGTGGAAGAAGCAAAAACTCATACTTATACCGAAGCCAGGAAAAAAAGCCGTGAACATTCAGACTGATACCTAATATAGAAAAGTCGGTAAACAGATACTTTGGAGAAACAAACTACAACCTGACCCGATTTCGTACTGGAAATGGAGGATACAAGAGCTACCTGCAACGATTTGGGCACAATGAAACCCCAATGTGCCCAGCACGCATTACCGATAAAGAAACAAGCGAACACGTGACAGTTTGGTGCACTCGGTTCGAATATATAAAAGCACAGTTAGAGATCCACACAGACGTAAGGCTGACAGCAGATAACGTGATCGACACAATGCTGAGCAGCGAGCGAAACTGGGAGGCAGTTAATACCTTCATCTTTTGTGTGAAAAAGTAATTACGGGCCGAAGAAGAAGCCCGAAAGAATGCGGCGATGGCAACCTGAATGAGACAAGTCAACTGATTGCAGAATGGTATCATGGCCGACCCCCCGCGAAGTAATACCGTATGGCAGTTCCTCGGGTATATATGGATGAAGCAGGAGGAGGGTTTTTAGTCGGTAAGATTCCGACATATCCAGAAACATCTGGAATCTCATGAAGATTTCCCCCTCACAAAAAAATGCTTTTGCTACTTCAAACGTGCAAATTGACAGTGATGATGATTAAGCGGATAAGATATACCATTAAATAAAAAAGTAGTTTTAGTGATAAAAAAATAATTTTTGCCAATAAAAAAATCACTTTTTCCGTAAAAAATGAATTGTAGCAATAGTAACGTACTGATAAAAATAAAATGAACTTCGTAATATCATTAGAAATATGTTTTACAATAAAGACAACATCGAAAATTGATTTTCAGCCTAAAAAATGTAAATACACCGTTTTTTCTTTGAAAATCTACAAGAAATAGCACCGCCAAATGTATTCATCGACCCTAAAAACAGCCCCGAAATGGCAGATCAGCCAAAAATGTTGATGCTTTGAGACAGAGCGATGCATAAAATCCGGAGACATCAAAGAGAAGACGATCTGTGCAGTTGTAGCTTTCTGACAGCACTCATCTACGAATTTTGAAACACGATTTGTACCCCTCTTCTTACAAAATTCGACTTGTCTAATTAACAAATAATATATGTTATACCCTCCACCGAAGAGTGGGTGGTATTTTAAATTTGTCATTCCGTTTGCAACACCACAAAATATAGATCGGAGACCATATACATTTTATATATCATTGAAAGCACGATAGCGGTCAAGCGCATCCTGAAATTATGCATGATGATGGCTTATATACTATATAACAGGTTATGACCATTCGAGATTGTAAATGGGCGAAATCGGATCAGGGAAAAAGTCTTCCTAAAGGTACCTCGGTAAAAAATACAATTTTTTGAGTATTTTTAAACAAATAGTTTTTTATAAAGTTTTTTTACATAGTTTTTTGGTATGAACTGTCAGTTGAAACGCACTTAATACATTAAAAAGAGCATTTTAAACGTTTTGTCTCTTGTGGTCCAGCAGGGTCAAAACGGTAGATCAATAGTTATTATGGACATATGTGTACTCAAGTTAAAGTATTTTTTTCTAATCATTTGGCAGAGATAAGGGACGACGCACGGGCCCAAAACACGGAGCATTTTTTGCGCTTTAGTTGGGTAAGGACGGTGGAGGGAATATGTGTTATATGGTATAAGGAATTACGTTGAATTTTGACTACATTTTTTTTTTTTATATAAGCTTTATTTAAATTATTGAATCTGCTCCAATGGAGCCTAACAATAAGTATACGAATCTTAAGTATAATTCAATAATGAATGGATTTCTTGTAATGTGGATCTCTGCTAATTGGCAGGAATTTTAATTAATTTGGTCAAAATAGTATATAACTGGTATGGATCACATGTCTGAGAATTTTAAACCTGGTTTGGCTTAAACCTCGTGATAAAGGTCCAGAGGACCCTTACAGTCATTTACAAAGTGTTCGCGATATTATGTAGAGTGAAGAACTCTAGTTATGTAAGTATAACGGATAACTCTAGAATAGCAGAGTGGACGACGTAATTTGGGTTTTGTAGGTTTTCCGCGTTGACTGTTTTAAGGATCACGTATGAGAGCATCTAAGCCACGTGACGTAGAATACAGGATTCTACACAGTCTTTTTTGAGTGTTCGTCCGCAATTGATATTGACTGTTTTAAAGATCACGTATAAGAGCGTTTAAGCCACGTGACGTAGAAAAGGATTCTACACAGTCTTTCGGGCGCGTGTGTTCGCGATTACTGTTACCGATGAAGATTAGAAAACACGGCGCACAGTGGGAAAATTACGAAAAAAATTGGAAATAATTCGGCCATTTCGTTTGTAATGGTCCGATTTAAATAAAAATTTACATTGACCTTCTTGAAGTGTTACTGAGCTTAAGTTTTGAATTTCATGCATCTGTGTTTAACAGGTGCTGCACAGTGGGCCCTCAAAGTTGGTCACCTCGAGTTAAAATTTTCTTTTTCAAGCCGCCAAAAGCGTATTTGTGGTCCGATCGTAATAATTTTTTCTTTAGTAAAATCTGCTGGACAAACCCAACCAAAAATGTTAATACAAATTTTTTCATATCTCGTACAATAAAAAAGATATCGGGACTTAAAGTTTTTTTTTCGAAAAATTTGCTTTGGATTTTCTGGGATTATTTTATTTTTGGGAATCAGTTTTAGGTGAATCGGGGAAAATTTAATCCTGGTTTAAAGAAAACACTTTGGTTAATGTTTTAAAAAAAGAATTGTAGCAAAATCACCAATAATATGAAAATGCCAGCTGTTCAAAGTCAACTATTGCGAAAAAAGTGGGATTTTGAGTGTTTTACGGCGAAAAGGTACCTTTACTCTTATGTCAATAACTTTAATGTTTCTTAAGTAACATACAAAAAATTTGCATTTATTTCAAAGAAAACTTTATGCTTAATACAAATAATAAGCAATTGTGACCCTAGTCGGTACTTTTCTTGCTCCAGGCGTCTCCAAATATGGGCATTTTTTTCAAAAAAAATTGAGTTTGAGCTCAAATAAAAAAAATCGCCACACTGCTGGCCCAATTTGGTGCTATAAGTCAGTTAACTACATATGTTTTCTAAAATCCCAAGCAAAGAAATTTTGCGGGAGGCCATTTCTAGGACAAAAAAAAATGAGTTTTTGTTAAAAAATCCCATTTCTGGGATTTTGTTTTCCCCTGTGTCAAATTTTAGAAAAGTGGCAACTCCAATTTTTTTTTTGAATAAGTTTTTCATTTTGTCACAAAAATATTGATACTACGTAAAAAAATCAGGTTTATATCTCCAACCAGCAAAATTTTACAGTGGTCTGAAATATTGACTTTTTTTGCTACCTTCACAAAAAAAAATTTTTTTCTCGTTTTTATCAATTATTATTCAACATATTGAGTTAATTGCATTCTTTTTTATAATCTGTTAAAACTAGAGGTAATTACCTTTCCATTGGTATATAAAAAGTATATCCTTTTACCTACACTTATAACAGCACGTGCGCTGGAATAAGACCCCTTTGAGTAAAATATTAATTTTTTTGGTAAATAGCAATTTCATTTTGTGAGAGATCAATGTTGTTGCATTTAAAAAAATCAAATTTACACATTTCCAATCGCAAAAAAGTAATTTAATTGTTGCAGATAGAAAATTTGAATAAAAAGATGCTATTGACTTCATTTTTTGTGAAAAACTTTTTTTTAAATAAATTAACATTTAAATAAATCTTATAATTAAAAAACATTAAACTTAAATGATTTTATTCCACGTCCAGCATATCTAATAAATCAGAAAATTCTTCTTCGTCTCCATGCGTCATTTCGTGGTACGAAGTCAACTTATTTCTCATGGAGGATAAAAAAGGATCTGAAGATAATAATAAACTATTAAGTAAGTCTTCGTTTTGTGCTATTCTTGAGCATTTTCTTGTGGAAAATTGTTGAACATATCTGAAGTCTCGATTTCTAGCTTCTTGTGGTTCTTCAGTTAACTCGCCTATAGGGAGAAGGTGAGACTCGATTATTTGTTTCCCATGGAACAGGACTCTGTGTATAGTTGGCGTTAGATCTTTCCAGGGATAGAGATCAGCAAGCATTTTTAAAATTCGTTCGGCGTAAACTCCAAATTTATCGGAATTAATCTTTTGTTTGGAATTCAGAGCTAAAAGCAATATATTAACCATTCGAATCAACTCCTTATTGATTCCAGTTATTTCTGCAGCTGTATTATAGTCTGCGAAGAATCTTCTGGCAGTGTTTCCATCATTTGTATTCCCAAAGTTCGAGCGTGGTTTAGAAATATTTAGGCCAGTTTGTTGTTTAAATGCATCTTGAATTCTTTTTTTTCACTTGCTCTCATTTCATGCATTTCTTTGTTAGCTCGAATGTTTTTCCTTTCATTTCCTGGTATAGATTTATACTTAATGTCATAAGCAAGGTTTAGAAAGTGTTCTAGAAACCTGATTCGAGCATGTAACGGTGCTATTCCAAACTCAAGGGTATCTTCATTGACTACTGAATTATTCGAAGCGTTTGAAAAATTAACTTTGCTTTTATTGCAAATGAAACACTTCCAGCTAGATTTGTTTCCTGTAATATCGTTTGCGGCTTTTCCATCTACCATTGTCAGGAACATTTTAAAAGATATTGTAATAGAATACCTGTCGAATTTAAATGCAAAATCTTCTAATCTCGAAATATCATCTTTTAATTTGTCTGTGATGGCTTTAGTTAAATCACTCGTTTCTTTATGATATACGAAGGAGATTGGTCTGCAATAAATTTTGGAGCCAGGTGTTGGATTACGCCATATTGCTTCAGTAGGGTTTGATTTTCTGCGCGAAGTTGAAGGTAAGGTAGAGTCTAAATTTAACCTCAGAGGAACCAAAGATGCCATGAATACGCTCTTGAATTCGATCTGGGTAGATTGGCTATCAGAGCATTGTTTGTATTCCGAAAGTGCTGACAAACCATCACATCCCCACTTGCATATTAATTGAAGATGGCTGTTGTTGATTTTTTTTAGTTGTTCCTCATTCAATGTTGTTATTATCCTACTGGCAGTATTTTGGAGAAGTAGTTCCAAACTAACGCTGCCGGCCTTTTCTGTAATTATCACTGGGTTTGGCAAAATTTCCATTTTTTGTTCCTTTATTCGGTTGTATGCGGGAAACATGTCACATCCTTTATCAAGCAGCATTCTTCTTAAATGAGTGTACTGGTTCTTACTCAATCCCAATTCGATGATTAAAGCTTATGCTTCTTCCTCGCTAAAACCAGGACATGGTGTTGCAATACTTCTTTCAATGCGTTGGAGCCGCCTTGGTGATGCTTCCGTTAACACGTCTGCAATTCTTTTTGCGCTAGATGGCCGATTTTCCACCGTCAGTAATTCCTTGAATGTATCACAAATCTTTGAAGGTGAATGATTTGCCATCTCAGCCGACAACCGTTGTTTCTTTGCCTTTGGACATAGATCGTCGTATTCCTTAGTAGGAGCACCCACTAAAGCAGGGACAGTTTTAAATTCAATTATACTGTCGAGCCACTCAGTTGGTAATCTTGAATAATTCCTGTGATACTTCTCCATGAGCCGGTCAAATTTTTTCAAAAAATTTAATACTTTGCTGCTTTCGTTAGATTGTGTTATCTCGCTATATGTTGACTCTATGCACTCTATTAAATATGCTACTCTGTTCTCCATTTTCCGAAGTTTGGTGTTTTTTAAAAATTCAACAAGTTCTTGAACAAGGAGTGTTATCGTCATGGCGGATTAATTTGTTATGATAAACCCATACAAAATCGGCGGTTCTTATATCAATGAGTAATACTTACAGGTAATCACAATAATATCCGCAATTAATACTTGACTAAAATACCAGGTATTCCCCAAAAATACATTTATAACAATGAATTTTTATGTACCCAGGTACATTCGCCTAAAATGTTGCACAATATTCCGGACATAGGGGACAGGTATTCCCCCAAAACATATAAGAATGAATGTTTAGGTACCTAGATCCATACTATACAATACTACCCATTTTCCGTTTTTACACAATAGGTAAACAATAATGGTAAAAATATATATTTTTGCTATTTATGGATAGGTACGAGAATTTTTAAAATTGGTATTCTTACCTATAAAATTCATACTTTACTCAAAGGGGTCTTATTCCAGCGCACGTGCTGTTATAAGTGTAGGTAAAAGGATATACTTTTTATATACCAATGGAAAGGTAATTACCTCTAGTTTTAACAGATTATAAAAAAGAATGCAATTAACTCAATATGTTGAATAATAATTGATAAAAACGAGAAAAAAATTTTTTTTTGTGAAGGTAGCAAAAAAAGTCAATATTTCAGACCACTGTAAAATTTTGCTGGTTGGAGATATAAACCTGATTTTTTTACGTAGTATCAATATTTTTGTGACAAAATGAAAAACTTATTCAAAAAAAAAATTGGAGTTGCCACTTTTCTAAAATTTGACACAGGGGAAAACAAAATCCCAGAAATGGGATTTTTTAACAAAAACTCATTTTTTTTGTCCTAGAAATGGCCTCCCGCAAAATTTCTTTGCTTGGGATTTTAGAAAACATATGTAGTTAACTGAGTTATAGCACCAAATTGGGCCAGCAGTGTGGCGATTTTTTTTTATTTGAGCTCAAACTCAATTTTTTTTGAAAAAAATGCCCATATTTGGAGACGCCTGGAGCAAGAAAAGTACCGACTAGGGTCACAATTGCTTATTATTTGTATTAAGCATAAATATACAAATGCAAATTTTTTGTATGTTACTTAAGAAACATTAAAGTTATTGACATAAGAGTAAAGGTACCTTTTCGCCGTAAAACACTCAAAATCCCACTTTTTTCGCAATAGTTGACTTTGAACAGCTGGCATTTTCATATTATTGGTGATTTTGCTACAATTCTTTTTTTAAAACATTAACCAAAGTGTTTTCTTTAAACCAGGATTAAATTTTCCCCGATTCACCTAAAACTGATTCCCAAAAATAAAATAATCCCAGAAAATCCAAAGCAAATTTTTCGAAAAAAAAACTTTAAGTCCCGATATCTTTTTTATTGTACGAGATATGAAAAAATTTGTAATAACATTTTTGGTTGGGTTTGTCCAGCAGATTTCACTAAAGAAAAAATTATTACGATCGGACCACAAATACGCTTTTGGCGGCTTGAGAAAGAAAATTTTAACTCGAGGTGACCAACTTTGAGGGCCCACTGTGCAGCACCTGTTAAACACAGATGCATGAAATTCAAAACTTAAGCTCAGTAACACTTCAAGAAGGTCAATGTAAATTTTCATTTAAATCGGACCATTACAAACGAAATGGCCGAATTATTTCCAATTTTTTTCGTAATTTTCCCACTGTGCGGCGTTCGTTACTTCGAAGTCTTAAAGAGCTGGGACTGCACAATAATTGTCTAGCAAGTATGTTATCATGTCGTTCGAGCTTCTCTTTGTGCTTTATATTGATTTTTTGAATTGCCTCTTTAACGAGAGGTATTTTCAAGTCTCGGTGGATATTTTCATTCCTCATATACCAAGGGGCACCGGTAATAAGCCGCAATGTCTTCGATTGGACTCTTTGGATTTTGTCGAGATTGCTCGAGCTTGCTTTGCCCCATAGCTGGGCACCGTATAACCATATAGGTTTGATTGCACTGTTGTATAGCAGGACCTTATATTCAAGGCTTAGTTTTGAGTTCGCGTTTAGGAGCCAGTGAAGTTGATGGACCTTAAGTTTCAGTTGAGTTTTCTTGGCTTCGATATGACTTCTCCAGGTGAGTCGGCGATCCAGGTGGATTCCAAGGTATGAAACATGATCAGATTGAGAAAAAGGGATATTGTTTAATTTCAATGTCGGACAAGTGCTAAAATTCAGTGTGAAAGTTACCTGTGTGCATTTAGCCTCATTGACTTTTATTCTCCAGTCAGAGAGCCAAGATTCTACTCGTCTGAGATGTACACCTAGATTCATAGATGCAATATCCTGCTTTTTATGTGTGGCCATTATAGCGGTATCATCGGCAAAAGTGGATGTTAGCACGTTTGGGCTGGTAGGAATATCTGCGGTAAACAGAATGTAAAGGATAGGCCCCATGACGCTTCCCTGGGGAACACCTGCTAGTATTTCGCGGTCATCGGTGACGTGTTGTCCACATTTGACTCTGAATCTGCGGTTTTCTAAGTAAGACTCAAGAATTCGATGCGTATTTGCCGGTAAGTATTTGCAAATTTTGTAGGTCAAGCCAAAGTGCCAGACTTTGTCAAATGCTTGAGCAACATCCAGGAATACTGCGCAGCAATATTCTCGCCGTTCAAATGATTTTTCAATTGCTTGGGTCAGACGGTTTACTTGTTCGATAGTGTTGTGACCTTGACTACATTATACATGGTAGATAACAATTAATGCATTTTATGCTTTTTTTTAAATAAAATACTTTCAATCCATAAATATGGGAACCATTTTGTACTCTATTTCTCTATCGGTTCAAGATCTAATTAAAAATGTTGACAATACGGTGAAAACAGGGAAAATACAAGTAGTAAAAAAGAACGAAAGTAAGAAAAAGATACGCACATAGCACCACAACCAAAAGTGACATAAAAGTATCAAGGCAGAAAAATAGTGGCGAAATTGTACAGTTGCTCAATGGTACAAATGGAACGCAGCATAAGGTAATTTTTTTATATTAAAACCACACTCACGAGATGTCCCCTATATATGTAGTGCATTCTGTCGGTTGCGGGAAGAAAAGTTAGGTAGAGAAGGAAAGAAGGAGTAATATCTATGGACATTTGACTTGAACCTGTTCATATTATACGTGGCAGGAAACACGTCTGCGGGAAGCCTGTTCTACATATGGCCAACACGGTTAAAGTACGAATACTCTCTACAATACGTCGTGCGATCAGAAGCCAATTAATAACAAATGGGTGCGAACGTTTAGATAAGCGGGTGTTACGGGCGAACACTCTGACCTCCGGTATCAGGTCACCTATCTCAGAAGACCACATCCCATTATCACATCCCTGTTCATATTATACGTGGCAGGAAACACGTCTGCGGGAAGCCTGTTCTACATATGCCCAACACGGTTAAAGTACGAATACTCTCTATAATACGTCGTGCGATCAGAAGCCAATTAATAACAAATGGGTGCGAACGTTTAGATAAGCGGGTGTTACGGGCGAACACTCTGACCTCCGGTATCAGGTCACCTATCTCAGAAGACCACATCCCATTAAAATATCTGTAAAAGAGTGATACGCTACTAACATTCCACCGATACTCGAGTGAAACAACATAGTTGGCTACCCTGATATATCCCACAAGCTTCAGCACCCTCTCATCTACACGGTCGAGAAATTCCAAGAAAGATCTTGAAGTACCCGCCCAGATGTGAGATTATACTTCAATTTTGGCCGAATGTATGTGATGTAGATGTTGAGGAGGCCCAGGAAGTAAGGTATTTCTTGCACCGTTTTAAAAAACCCCAAGCACTTCAATGCTTCTTTTGACTATGAATCGAGAAAAATCAGCACCGTCACCAAAAGCAATTAGCTTTAATAAGAGTGCGCAGTGCAACACTCTCTCGAACGCCTTGGAAATATCCAATTCCAACGCGAGGGGAAGACTCTCGGACGGTACGAGAAGTTGAAAAGATTGCGCAATGGACGAGCTAGCACCGACGAACGCTTATTTAGAACAAGTGCTGAAATTCCATCCGGGTCCGGGGATTTATTTACGATGAGTTACGCGAAAAAGCCTTTTAACTTCTCGAGTTCGAAAAGATATCCGAGGCATAGACGTGGACACATTTTTTATCAAGGGAAGTTGGTACTAACCGATATATTCTTTTTAGGAATGAAGAGCTTCATTCCTATAAGAATAATAGCTACTACCATGTCTGCCGCAGCATCGATATTGTTATTAAGGAAATAAAGTTTCCAATTGAAATGCTGGAAGACACTGTTAAGATCATCCCAACTTGATTTTTCATAGGCGGAAATTTGGAACTTTGTGGCTGGTTTTGAGAAAAATATGAAAAGGATGGAGATACAATGATTACGATGATCCAAATTACCGAGAGGTGCAAGTAAACTAACCTCATATTTATCACGATTAGATGTTAAGAAAAGGTCAAGGATATTGAAAAATTGCGCTTCGACACACGGAATACGTGTCGGTTCGTTCACAAGTTGCACCAGATGATTATGCGCGGGGAAGAGTTAAGCGTTTGGGCCCTCCGGAGTTGTACAACTCGAATGGGTTAGCCAGGAAACGTTGTGGATTTTAAAATCACCAGGAACTACGAGGGCGACCGCAAAAGTAACTGGCCTAACATAAAAAGAACCGTTTTTTTTGGAATTATTATTATTTATTTTTTAACATAATCTCCAACTCAATACACTTCATCAAACGTTTTTCAAGTTTTTTAATTCCATCCGAAAAATAAGATTTTTCAAGACCTTCAAAATAAGCCTCAGTTTCAGCAATAACCTCACTATTGGACGAAAATTTTTTGCCACCGAGAAATTTTTTTAAATTTGGAAACAAGAAATAATCAGAAGGAGCTAAATCTGGACTATATGGTAGATGCGGAGCAATTTCAAATCGTAATTCGGCCAGTTTTTGTTGAGTTAAAAATGCAGTGTGTGAAGGAGCATTATCTTGATGAAAAAGAACTTTTTTTCTAAATGCGTCGTTTTATCTTGATTTCTTCACTCAACCGATTCAATAACGCACAATAATATTCACTATTTATAGTTTTTTCTTTCTCAGGATAATCAATAAATATTATACCCCTTGCATCCCAAAATACTGTGGCCATTACTTTACCTGCTGACTTAACAGTTTTCGCCTTCTAGGGACCACTTTTACCAGTTTCTATCCATTGTTTTGACTGTTCTTTGCATTCTGGGATGTAGTGATGGATCCATGTTTCATCAACAGTTATGAATCGGCGCAAGAACTCTATTGGATTACGCTGATAAATCGCTAAAAGCTCCTCGGAATTGGTCCAACGGACGATTTTTTTGGGGCAAAGTCATCAAACGCGGCACATATCTTGCGGATAGCTTTTTCATGTGGAGTTCATCATGTAAAATACTCCAAACTTGTTTTTCGTGTATTTTAACAATATCAGCAAGTTCTCTGAGCTTTATTCGTCTATCTTTAGTCACTTCATTAAATATTTTTCTAATGTTTTCAATAGTAGTAGCAGTAGTTCAATAGCAATAGTAGTAGCAGTAGTTTCAGTAGTAGTAGCCCGTATAAATTCACTGTCCGGGTAACGTTCTCAAAGGACAGAGCTTCAAAGCCAATAAAGGAAGTAAATCTTTCCTTTGAACACAGTATCATTATGTACGTACATCGCAAGTCCTCTGTGATGAAGAAAAATGATAGAAGGTGATTTACAGGTATATGAAAATCTAGTGGATCTAAATCCAAACGCACCTGGCCCCCACAAAAAGCAAGAACACTAGGCCGATGGTGACGAATTACCGCATACACAGCAAAGAAATTCGCTCTCAGCCCTCGTATTTTGCAGAAGTGAATCACAAACTTTTCTGCTGTTGCAAAAAACGAACAGGCACAAAAATACAAATCTTATGCAGATGAGTACATTGAACAAGTGCAATCGCGTTACAAAGCCTTCGGTGAATAGTGTTATACTGTAGAAGTTACAGCAACAAAAGAAAAATTGTTGTCGCAAAGCCTTCGGTGAATAGTGTTATACTGTAGAAGTAACAGCAACAAAAGAAAAATTGTTGTCGCTGTGACAACAGGCTTTCACTGATCGACAATTAATTTGTTTTTATTATTTTATGCAAAGAACCCAGACAAATATTTCAAGATTTCCTTTCGTTTAAACACAACAACACACACACACTCTTTGTGTTCTAACGAACACTCACTTTAAATTTTATTATCAAATGATCTTAAAAACAAACTAATAATTTTTTAAGTCAAAATCGCTACACGAAGATAGTACAAAATAAACTAAAACAATGTTGCAGAAATGTGCAATAGAAGAATTTTTGTATGAATTCACTTATTTCTCTGCTAGCTTCTCTGCTTAAGCCATGTGCTTGAGTTCTTTACGATTTTTTTTGGTCTTAACATTAGTACACTTGTAATGATTACGAGTATGATGTTTAATAAAACATGGATGATTGCTTTCCTTTCTAAACAAAGAAATAATAAAATTTCTCCCTGTATATTTTATTAGTACACAGACAAAATGAACCAGAATGAGTTCGAGCATCTGTATAGAAATGCAGATGAAATCTGAACTAAAATTATGGGTATCTATTTTTCGCTTTCTGTAATCTCTTAAATTACCAAGGCAACATATTTGTAGAACGTAAGACTTCCTTAAAAATTCCTTTTTTTTTTGAAAAAGTTACGCCAAACTTACAGATAGGTTTTTAAAATAACCTACAAACTTAATCTACATGCTATTTCATTTCAGACATCTTATCAAAAAAAAGGAATATGTACCATTTTTAACTTACTACATAATAAAAACTTCCTCGGCCCAGAAAAAAAACTGAGGCATATCGGGAGTCTGCGCTTTGGGGATTTACTTTTCTTTTATTATCTTAATGAATCATCGCACCCCCCGACAATGTCCGTAATTTTTTTGTATACTGTAACCTGACAATGACCAATGTGGCCCACTACTGATATTGTGACCAAGAAAAAATTTGTATCATGTCCAGAGTTTTTTTACACTAATCCACACAGTGCTACAGGGTATCATGATTTGATGTGTTGATGTTTGTAACACATTAAAGAAATGCTGAGAGACACCAAGTTAAATATACTGATCAATTCAGAATCACTTTCTTATTCCGTTGAACTATTTCCGCGAATCTGTTCGACTTTCATTGTAATCAAAAACCGATCACCATTACAAACCAATTTCGACGAAACTTGGAACACTGATAAGTAGGGCGAGTCATTTTTTTAACTTTTCTCGAGGAAATGAAAAATTATGAAGAAATGTGCCCTTACTTTTTTTCAGTCGTTAAAAAAAGTTCCGCACCAAATGCAACTACTAAAGCTCAAATCCAAACCCTTTCGATTCAATTTTTTTCTTGAGTTCAAAAATTATTTTTTTTCTTTTTTGAAAATTCGAGCCTTAAAGGTATCTTTCTTTATTAATTTTGGTGTACTGATCACGAATCTGTAATTCGATGTTAAATCAGGGTTTTTGTTTATATTCAGATATAGCAAATTTAAAACGTTGCTACTTTTTTGCCTTTAGCTTCTATAAATTAATTCATCAATGCTAATCACAATTCAAATTGGTTTTTTGGGCTTATAGATATGTCCGTTGCATTTTTATTTGGAAACAATTTTCATGCTCTTGATTTTTATAAATTAATATATCATGATGTTCACAAAAACCGCGATAAGTGGACGAATAATCTTAAATCAAAAAAAAAACTCAGTTCCTAAATACACAACTCCACTTTATTACGTACTCGAAATTCCAAAAGAATCTGATGTTATTGCGAGATATATTGTATTATCGGAGAATTGAAAATGAAGAAAAAATTAAGTTATTGCAAAATATTAAAAAGTTTGTGGACTAAACTAATAAAGATGCAATTCCGCTCAAACAGATAAAAGAAAAAGTTCCTAATTTGATAATAAAATCTAAAAAGATTTTAAAACGCAGAAATAAAGTATTATAAGTTATCATAAAATGTTTGACATTAGTTATAGGTAAAAGAATGCAGTGTTATTCAATAAACAAAGTACAGTGTTATCCGATTCACAAGATATAAACTATCAGAATCTACAATCTGATTCAAAATCGATAACGGATGATATAGAGGAATGACACAATGGTTACTGACCTCCTGCGTACGAAAAAAACGCGACTCAAAATTACATTCAAGTATAAGTGTAGTGGAATCATAATTAAATAACACAAATATAAGTTCCAGAAAGGCAGAAAAATCTGCATGCAAATAGAAGAAACAGGTGTGGACATTTCTATACCATCACAAAGTAGTATTTTAAGACATGCTAAAGTGCTTGCCCATCAAAAGAAACAACTGAAAAAAAATTACAAAATGAATACTACTGGGCCCTCCATTTTGATGAAAAAAAGAGACAAACCAAGTAGTGCTTCTTAAAATGAATTTAAAGAAATTAAGAGATGATTGAAAGTGTAAAAGCAATAACAATATATGTGACGCGCAAAATGGAAAGGGACCTAAGGTTAAAAACCAGTTTTGTTCAGGAGAGCCATTTTAAAGATTAGGTCCCTTTCTATTTGCGCTTAGAATCGTCGACTTCACTTTCATAAAACGCGCATGTCTCTGGGAGGGAACACTTTTGGGGCATGGGATCGGTCTCATTCGATGCTCAGATGTGGTCCACATCAAAAAAAAAAAAGTGAAAAGTTAATGAAATGTTTTGTTCAGGAGAGCCATTTTAAAGATCAGGTCCCTTTCTGTTTGCGCATAGAATCGTCGACTTCACTTTCATAAAACGCGCATATCTCTGGCAGGGAACACTTTTGGGGCATGGGATCGGTCTCATTCGATGCTCAGACGTTGTCCACATCAAAAAAAGAAAAAAAATTAAAATTGATTTTTTACCCTTAGTTCCCTTTCTCTATGCTATTAAAAACCTAGTGGAAAAATACAAAATAATAGAATGCATAAAAATGATAATATGTAACACAACAAGTGTAAACACAATATGTTGGTTGTCAGCATCACATACTAGATTTAATACTTCGGCACATAATGGATAAAGTGTTCGAGGAAAAAACATCTTCCCCAAGTATAGAATATCCTTTTGTATTGGAAATAATAAATAACTACGACAATCTGAAAGTTTATACTTATATAAACAAAATGCGCAGAAAATAAATATCAAAAATATTTTATGGCGGGACTATATGCACTATTTATACGAACTTTGCGAATAATTTAGGTATTATATGGAAAATACCTCCAATATGCAATGCTCGATGGAATTTGAGAGGAATTCTGGCAATTGTATCCGGTGATCAGTCTAGAGGTATTTTTTTTTAAAACAAAAAAAAACAGAAATTGAAATCAAGTGTGGAATCTTTGTTGTTCATTCGAAAGGACATTTTATGCCATTTATTTTTTTAATATAATTTCCTTCAAATGTTAACCGCGACTTAGTCTCAGCGTGACCAATCGGAAGGTTGACTCGTTCGAGCATTTCGACCGGTATGGCGTTCATGACACGCGTAATGTTGGCTTCGAAACCTGAATCTAAGCTGGTTTGTCAGCGTAGACTTTGGACTTTACGTGGCCCCAAAGAAAAATGTCTAAACTCGTGATATCACACGATCTAGGCGGCCAACTCACCGATCAAATACGTGAAATTAGCTGCTCTTTGAAATGACCTCTCAATAAATCCATTGTTTCAGCAGCTGTATGCAAGTGGCACCGTTCTGTTGAAACCAAATACCGGCAAGATTACGGCCTTCAATTTCAGATAGCAAAAAGTCCGATATCAAGGCGCGATAGTGTGCACCATTCACGGTTACGGCCATAATCATTTTTTAAAAAATATGGACCGATGATTCCACCAGCCCATTAATGCATAGCTCTTGAGCCTCTTCTGGTTGCTCTTCAACCCAAAAGCGGATATTTTATTTATTGACGTTGCCGTTGAGCCAGAAAGGGGCCTCATCACTAAATAAACCGTTGCTCGAAAACAGCGGATCTTCTCGTTTCTCATTTCCATTATTATGCAAACGGACTTTGGCGAAATAAAATTTGACTTACCCAACTGTTCAGACTTGACCCTCATTGTCCATTTTGGTAAATGGTTTGATATTATAGCCCCGATTCCAAGTCAAAGCAACATATACATGTGATTTCGACTAAATTTCACACAGAGGGTTTTGTGTAACTGCAATTAGACTTTATCGCTCCATTTTTTTCGAATAGCTCCGACAAAAGGTTCCTTCCGATTTGAGGTTCTGAAAGCTCTGGAAAACACAAATTATCCCCGATCAAGCTCAAAATTAGAATGGTTCGCTATGAGCGACCAATAATTAACTCTTCTTAAACTGGACCATAAACGTCCATATTCGTATAGCACTATGATGTCTCTCCCGTTTTTCCGATTTTGGCCAAATTTCGTATGAAGCGGAACTAGCGGCCAGCACCAATACCTAATCAAATTGGTCTGTATTAGTCCATATTTTTATAGTCCCCAACAAAGGTCTCTCCCGAACTGAGGAAAGCATGGTGCGTTATGTGCAGCCCATAATTATTATTGGCCCGGTTTGTTTTTCATTTAGCTGCAGGCAACTTTTCGCTAAAAAAGTAGCATATTAAGTTCGAACTTGCTTTAGCTCCAGACATATGCGAAGGATCTTCTAAATAGAAGGGTATCGCATAGTCGGAAACTCCCGACTTTAGCTTTTTTACTTGTGTTAGTTCTCGTTTCTTTTATATCATAATAAACTCGAACTAGTGGGTATGTTAATCTTTTAGGACAAGTTGGACCCACCTTCGTTTATGATAGAAGAACTTAGAACTTATCCCAGCAACGCAAGGAGATGTGAATGTGAAAAACTTGACTTAATGTTGGCGCATCTTAAAATGTGATCAGTTTTCAAATGATTCCTTATATTATATATTCGTATCTTTATAACACTGTCCAACAGTACATATTACACTTGAACAAGACGGTATGTGTTTGAAGCAGGGGACCAAGTGGAGTAAAACTGAATTTCAAGTTTTTCATTATGTCCCCTTTTAAACATCTTTCAAGTTTCAAAGGATTAAATTTTTTAAAAAATATATTATAATACGCTTCTTTTTATCCTACGATGTTCAAATTGGTGTCATACTCGTATGATAGAGCAGACTAGTGCCTATTATATGATATTTTTGTTTTATCACTGCAAAGGAAAAATGGTACTTTCAATATCCATCGGAATTTCCAACCAAATTGGTCTTAAATTTTGTCATACGGTGTAATATAAGAATATATTCGCTCATCATATGCTCGTTGAGACCTAACTATTATTTTTGGAAAGAAATGCTTTTGGCAATAAAACTACCCAACCGATCATACTGCTTTGCCTTTATATGAAACACGAAACTCTTCTAATTGCACAACAAAACCACTCATGTGTTACACGCATATCCGCTAGCAGATTGATTGACAATAACTGACCGACTGTACGATCGACAGGCTCTCCAAGGCATATGTCTGGCATAGCATGTGTATAATTGATGTTACGCTATAAAAACAGCAAAAAGAAATAAAAACCACGGTATTGTGTGGCAATACGTTCGTACACATAAGATAAGTGTACCCTAAGCGTATCAAATAACACATGGAGGTATATTAGTCTGGCCCAAAGATTAAGCAAGGGAACAAAATTGATTTTATTGTGCTGACTGGAACTTTAAAGCAATTTTTTACTAGCTGATTTTAAATCTAATCTAAATTTTCTCCATCGCATCGCATTTCTAAGTTACATTTACACACAGCAGCAAACACACATGTATTAATTTTTTTATATGGAAATCGCGATTTGTATCCTTCAGTTATTACAGTAAATTGTGAACAAAATGAAAAGTTGTGTTGGTGAAAATGCCTGTCTATCGGGTACCGATCTACGCTAGTGTTCACCTATAACTTCAATTATGCGTTAAGTTTTTACTTTAAACTACAATTGTGGCGATCCCAAATTGCAGTTAATTCCTTTTTTGAATTATTTATACATGTGCGCAAATATGTTAAAATTAAAGTGAAAAACTTAAAAGGTAGGAAAATTGATAGTTTTTTAAAAAAAAAATGTAACATTTTTAAACACATTTTTTTGCCATTAACACCACCAATTATGGCGTTCCCAAGACTTATTACGCAAATTTGCTAAAATAAAAAAAAAACAAGTAAAAACGTAAGATAGGCTAGGATGAATCTTTTATATCCTCCACCCTATGTTAATAAAGCACAAAAAGCGTTCGTTTGTTGTCCCTTTCTGCCATGCGTCCGTCCCTTATCTATGTTCAAAGTTGAACATGCTTTATATTGTGTGTTGGGTAATGTTGCATTCTTAAGTGCAGTCCATAAAATTGTTAACTGCATACATTAAATACTATTTGTGCGCTCGCACAGGATCATGCGTTTCCACATGGTGATAATGGCCTGTGATAAGAGCAGCCCTCACACACAATAAATGTGACACTTTTCGTGTACTTAGGATGAATACCAGCATATGGGATGTTCATATGCTATTAAAAAGTGTATTGTATATTGTATTGTATATTTGGCCTCCGCTTTGATTTTTAGGAAGCAGTGTACGAAAAAATTAAGAAGCTGCTCAAAAAGGAACCTAATTCTACGGAATTGGGACGTTATGTGAAGATTTCCAGTAACGTCACAAGATTATGGTGGCGGCAGAAGCACTAGCAGGCACCAACTATTTCAAAAACAATATTTTTGGGAATCTGTACAAAAATATTGAAGAGTGTAGAAAGCAGCGAAGTTTACAACAATGTGAGACATTAAAGAAACAAGAGAGCCAAATCCAAGAGCTACTAAAGAAACAAGATGAAGAAAATTTTCTACAACAGCAACGACAACAAGGAGAAAAAAAATTCTATGACAACAAAACAAGACGAAATTATGTTACTTTGGGTAATCAAAGAAAACGATGGGGAAAAGTCTATTCAAGGAAGAAAATGACACGTTCTAAAAATAGCTGAAAGAGTTGGTATTTTATTGACTGAATGCAATCGGCTAATCGTTTCAGATGCAAGTCCTTACGATATGGATTTAAAAATGAAAAGCCAACAAAGGATGTGTAGATGTAGTAGAAGGCGAAGGCCGAAACATTCAAGAAATCAATGATGATGTCGAAAAACTTTATAAACAGATGGCGCAATCTGTTAAAAAAAATATATTAGATATGGCGGATACAATTGGAAATAAATCAAACCCGCAAATAACATCCAAGCTTGTGCCACAAAAATCATCCATACCAAAGTTGTATGGAGCCATAACAAAGCGCTGCGAAAACAATAGAAAAATTTTCAACGAGGCCCTTGATATGCTATTAGATCTAAAGACTTTCAAAGAAAATTCAGAAATGTCAGTGAAGAAATTTATTGACACTATCAATGAAGCTGACTTGATCATAAAAAATATGTTAATGATATTCGATGACAATGAGATATCGCCAATTTGTGTAGATGTAGTAGAAGGCGAAGGACGAAACATTCAAGAAATCAATGATGATGTCGAAAAACGTTATAAACAGATGGCGCAATCTGTTAAAAAAATATATATTAGATATGGCGGATACAATTGGAAATAAATCAAACCCGCAAATAACATCCAAGCTTGTGCCACAAAAAACATCCATACCAAAGTTGTATGGAGCCATAAGAAAGCGCTGCGAAAACAATGGAAAAATTTTCAACGAGGCCCTTGATATGCTATTAGATCTAACGACTTTCAAAGATAATTCAGAAATGTCAGTGAAGAAATTTATTGACACTATCAATAATCATAAAAAATGATCATAAAAAATATGTTAATGATATTCGATGACAATGAGATATCGCCAATTTTCGCGCAGAGATTGGACTTGCCGGCAATGTGGAAGAAACCATCATTCAATGTTGCATGCGAATGAAAAATTAGCAACACTTGATTCAGCTTGAAATACCGGCGAATACCCTATTGGCAACAGCTCTTGAAAAAGTAAGAGCGTACGACGGGCAGTTTGAAATACTACGAGCATTAATTGCCAGTGCCTCGCAAAAAACATTAATTTCGGAAGAGTCGGTCCGGATTTTGCAAATTCCAAAATTGAAATTATACGTATGTGTCAGGTTGTCAGAAGATAAGATGTGCACTTCTAAAGCTAAAGTTAGCCTAAAAATAAAACCATGGATTTCAAGTTTATTCTCAATGGAAACAGAAGCGTTAGTGCTGCCAAAACTAACAAAAGCACTACCCAATGAATCATTTGCATGCGATAATCATGGATGGAGCAACTATGTTTTAGCTGTTCCATAAAGCGGCGCGGACCTTTATTCAGCAATAATGGATGCTGGAATTTTAAAAGAAAATGGACTACTTGGCCAAAAAACGGAACTTGGCTGGATAGTTTCTGGGGGTTTCACCACATAGGAAAATAACAAAAATTTGGTGGCGACAACTACCACATTAAACATTAGTGAAATCGACAAATTTTGGGAAGTTGAAGAAGAGGTTACAACAGCAGATGAAAATAAATTTTGCAAAGAATTTTACGGAAGTACGACAACTTAAGATGCCAATGGAAGATTTGTTGTGCCGATTTTCTTTAAAAAAGATGGCCAGCCAATACTATAGTCCCGAAAGAAGCCTTACGTCAATAATTTAAATAAAGTAAAAAAAAAACAGAATCAAGCAAGACCAAGCAAAAAACCAACTTCAAATAAATGTGTATGCTGCGTAAATAGGAACCACTGGATATGTAAATATTGCAAAGTCAAGTAGATGGATGTTACATCACGATGGAATTTGGTTAAACAGAAACAGCTTTGTACTAAGTGTTTGAGCCACCCTCAAAGTATTAAGTGCTACAAGAATTGGACTTGTCAGCAAGGTGAAAAAGGCCACAGTAGTTTGCTGCATTATGGAGGGAAAGTACATTTCAAACCACGACATATATTCGCTGCAACTATAACAACCGCTAAACCCAACAACGTTGTTTATTGTAATTAAAATCGTAATCGAAACTTGGGTGGTGGTGGCGGCAACTATAAAACTTCCTTGGCCAAAAACGACAAGAGAGACACCAACATGATGTCGCCATGGGAGAACCGGAATTCCGGTGGTATGTTTGGTAGCGGCATTCGTAAGCAGAATACCACTGATTGTGTAAAGAAATGTTTGGCTAAAAATGGAAACACTTTATAGAAGAATTCCGCTTCTGGTGATAAGAAAACTGAAAGCAAAGACTCTCCTAAAGTAAATGAGAGATTAAACACATTCAGAAAACTAAGGCCTGCGCCAAGCAACATTTTATATACAACAATACTTCTTAAATGAAGCAAATTGATTTAAACACCATGGTCCAAAGGCTAACATGATCCGTCGCCAGGACGCCAAGTATGCAAGGTGTAGCATGGACTTTTGTACCCGCATTAATTACGACACTTACTTGTTGGCCGCCGATCATTTCATTCAGGCCATCGAAAGGAACACCAAGAGGAAGAACTGGAGGATGTCCGAATTCCCAATATGAAAAAAAGGGACACATTCGCTAAGAAGCTGGGACGCTGGAGATAGGATGCACTGCTAGTATCAACACGGTGATTCGGAAGGCGGTGATTCTTTTGAACCCAGCTCTATGAAGCAGTTGTTATACGTCGCTGATATTACTAATTATATGTAGTAATTTTATCTATAAAACATTGCAAAATACAGCGGCCGCTAGTAGATAGTTTTAAGTAAATTTACAGTCCACTTAATATTACGAATATATTTAACTTGAGAAAAACTTAGGCATTCGTTTCCGCAAAATATTTATGAACAAATTGTATACTGTATATATCTTAAGAAAGTTGTATGTACTTTTTTTCGCTGGCAGAATGTTCAAAGTTGAACATGTTATAAGAAAAAATAATAAAGAGAACCTTAAGAACTTTTATCGGCTGGCATAATGTTCAAAGTTGAACATGTCTTATATTGTGTGCTGGGTAATGTTGTATTCTTAAGTGCAGCCCATTAAATTGTTAACTGCATGCGTTTCCACATGGTGATAATGGCCCGTGATAAGAGCAGCCCGCATGTATCACTCTTCGTGTACTTAGGATGAATACCAGCATATGGGATGTTCATTTGCTATTGAAAAGTGTATTGTATATTTGGCCTCCGCTTTGATTTGTAATCTCTGGTGGAGTTTATACTAGATGACTTGAAATATTTTTAACATTTGATGTAATCATTTATTGTCTAAATAAAAGTTAGTATCTTACAAATAATCAACATAGAATGACGTGTTTTTCACTCAATCTAAGACAAAACTTTATTATTACTATATATTTGGATTATAAGCTAAATTTGCTTTAATTTGATATGTACATATTGACTATAAATCGACCGTTTTAACCAGCCAAAAAGTGCGTCCCAACCCACAGTACCCATTTGAACCATTGGCCGTCTACAAAATATTATAATTTGGTAAGCTAAATCTCAACAAAGTCTATATTTTAGTCTTTTAATGGAAAACTGTTTTCCCTCTAGATCGTTTTCGCCAATTTACATTCCTAAACAGATTATGACCAAAAGCCATCTTCATGCAAAATTTTAGGATCCTAGGTTGATTCGTTTGAGGTTTGAACTCCCGACTTTACAACTTTTAAGCGAATGGGATACGAACATGAGGTGTGGCTCGTTAGCAAATGTAAAATCTAAAACTTGAATTTGATGTCAAACATAAAATTTTAATTTCAGTCATAATATACATCTAAAATTTGGTAACATTGTTATAAGTCCTTCGAGTTTGGTGTTATTATACTTATATATATTTTATATATTTTAAAAAAAAAAATTCTTACAAAATGGCCACTATCGTGTCTACCCTTTGCTTTTTATTGCGTTTTAGGGTCATTGACGAACTTATTTGAAAATTGAATTGGCTGCAACTGTTGAAGGGAACACAGAACTCATGAAAACAAAAAGTATATGGTGATCCATCTAGAGGTATTTTTTCAGAACAAAAAAAAATATAAAAATTCAAATTAAGTGTGGAATCTTTATTGGTAATTTGAAAGGACATTTTATGGCATTTATTTTTTTAAAAAATAATTTCCTTCAAAAGTTGGCCGCAACTACGCCTCAAGGTTTCCATTCTGAGGGTCTAATTTTAGATGACTCGTTCGAGCATTTCGACCGGTATGGCTTTAATGACACGCGTAATGTTGGCTTCCAAAAGCTGAATCAAAGCAGATTTCTCAGCATAGACTTTGAACTTTACGTAACCTCAAAGAAAAATGTCTAAAGGTGTGATATCACTCGATCTAGGCGGCCAACTCACCTGTCCAAAACGTGAAATTACCTGCTTTTC
Source organism: Hydrotaea diabolus (assembly GCA_963513945.1). NCBI lineage: Eukaryota > Metazoa > Arthropoda > Insecta > Diptera > Muscidae > Hydrotaea > Hydrotaea diabolus. The sequence goes on along the minus strand of OY740716.1, from coordinate 110,545,500 downwards.
GAAATGACCTCCCAATAGATCCATTGTTTGAGCAGCTGTATGGCAAGTGGCACCGTCCTGTTGGAACCAAGTGTCGTCAAGATTACAGGCTTCAATCTCAGGTAACATAATGATCGATAGCATGGCGCGATAGCGAGCACCATACACGGTTACGTTCCGGCCATCATCATTTTTAAAAAAATATGCACCGATGACTCCACCAGCTTATAAACCGCACCAAACCGTGGTTTCTCTGGGTATAATGGCATCTCTTGAACCTCTTCTTGTTGATCTTCACCCCAAATGCGGCAATTTTGTTTATTGACTTTGCCGTTGAGCCTCATCACTGAACAAATTTTGGTGGAAAACAGCGGATCTTCCCGTTTCTCACCGAACGCTCATTTCCATAATACAGTTGCCAACATTTGAAGGTATTTATTTTCAAAAAAATAAATGTATTTAAATGGACTTTCAAATTACCAATAAAGGTTCCACAGTTGATTTGAATTTTTGTATTTTTTTTTGTTCTGAAAACATACCTCTAGAGGGATCACCCATTATTTTTGTAAGTCTCCCTTTAGGAGTTTTTTTAACAATTGTCAAGGAAAAAACAATATGTACAACGTAACCATCTTTACCGAAACTCTACCAATGAAGCCAGCTGTACATTTCTTTAGATCTAGCGTACAGTTCACGTAAGCTGGACCAGTTTTAAAGCTCCATTAAAAATTGACATTCTCGATTCAATGACATTCTTGATTTAATAATTTTGACCAAATATATTCCAGGGATGCAATTGTACTTTTGATACATTTTCGACATCAAAAATACACCATACAAACACGGATTATTTGGGTCTTTCCTGATATATTCTATAAATGTTCAGATTTGTTCTCTCACAACACTGTCGTGCGGGGTAATAAGACTTATTGCGTATGTTTCAATCAACTTAAAGGAATGGAAATACGACCTTATATTTCGTAAAGCGGTCGATTTATATTCATTAATGATTCCACAGAGCGATATTCGTCCGTCTGTCCATCTATCGTTGTAACAAAATGTTTCATGGTACGTTACGAGCGACCAATAATTAATTCTTGTAAAACTGCATTATATGGGACTATGTTTTAGGGTATCTCCCCACACAATGTTTAGCATAGGGAATTGATTACACTTGCCAACAAGGTTTTGGACTGGAGCAACCAACTATCCTTCTTAGGGTAATTTGGTGGGCTGATTTCGAATCTGTAATTGGTTCTTCTCCATCGCGGCAGGTTTTTGAGATACATAAAAATGTGTTTATTAGCTTTTTACATAAAATATCATTAGATTATTTTAAAATCAACGAATTTTCAAAAGAAAATGGTGTTATTTGAACGTCGTTTACAGTTTTTTTGGTTAGATTTCAAGTATGAGATTCCAAAAATAGTCTCCCAAGTTGCCTTTGTCCCAAAATCCTTTATAAAAACCGAATAAATGTAAATTGACATTTGTGCTCCGAGTTCGTGAAGTTTTCAATAATTCGGCAACAATTTGTCTTTCTCCAAAAAACACTACGAAAAGTTGTCATCATTCAATAGCTTCATGATTTGAGGGCCAACAAATATGTCTTCTCTGATTTTAGAGATCATCTTTGTCAGTGACAAAGTTCTTAAAAAGATCCAATTTTATGTGCAAAAACGTCATTTGGATCAAATAATGGTTTATCTGAAATGGTTTGTTTTCCTGGTGAATACTCAGTTCTTTTTGGCCACTCTGTTCTGACGTAATTGACATGTAGCGCGACTATTCCATAGACAAAGGAAACAACAATATATTGTGAAACCTCCTTGCATACCAGCCAACAAACCAATGACCTGAAACAGATTAATTTAAAGCTATTTACGATGGTCTATCCAGCAACTGTTAATGACTCTCTCCAAAGTACTGGAATTGAAAAATCGAAAAAGATCTTCTTCCCATTTGACCACTTGCATTAACAGTTCTGCAACTATTGCAAAACATTGTAGGTGTTCACGGTTTGTCCAAGTTTCTGACAGCAAAACCAAAATAATGTAAATATGCACATTGTAATGTTTCTGACATTGCATATCCTTTTATTCAAATCAAATATTCACCACGCACAAATCAAAAATAGTTTGAATTAGTATCATTCGATAGTCCTGGCATGCTTAAATCGTGTTATTAGGAATATTTAGAAAGAATGTGGGCTTCTGTCAGTTTAATAGTTGTGAAATTGTAGCGTTGTATTGACAGTTTTACAGTATTGCCAGCATGCGATAAAAAATTAACAAGACGTGATAACCCAATTTTTAGGCTAGATTCGAGTTTAGCGCACCCAGCTTAGGTAAAATACATGCTTCGTTTCTACAGTCAATTTTTTCTCCAAATTTGTAGACCAGTGTTATTGAAATGTGTCAATATCTGTTCATGTTGTCAAATAGTTGTTTCCCATAGCCCCACATTAAGCTGCCTTTCGAGTTGCGGTTCTGCCACTCATAAATCACTCCGATTTGATACTATTTTTTTAATATTACGTTTAATTATTTGAAATCTGCCCAAGAACATTTAGCAAATTTGATAAGTTTAAGTTTATAACAGGTAATTGTATAGCATTGTATATAATTATATTTGCTGGTAAAATTGGACCATATTGGTATTTTAACTTAACCCCAACGAAATATGTCCCTCCCTCCCACTCCATACAGTTCGACATTGCAAAACTCCAGAGGAGCAGAGGAGCTACTTTGCAAAGAGGGCCTCGTCCGCTTTCTATTTTTTTTGTTTCAATAGTATTTGCTATAGTTGTCAGGCAGACTGTACTTATACAGCTGTTTTTAAACCTACCAAAGTTTTTCTTTAGCACTCTTTGGCAATTACGTCGATTACGTCGCACAGTAGCTGAAAATCGTTTTTCGTTGGCCAAAATTCTGTAACTTTTGAACCGATCAAAATATTTAAGTTATTTTCTTCAAAGGATAGATATTTAGTTCAGCTTGACCCAGTTTTAATTACATTAAAATTGATTGAGTACTTTTTAAGTAATTTTAGGTCAAAGTTAAACTTTTGATTTTTTTCACTTTTAGAGTGAAATATGGGTTTATTATTTTTTTTATTTATTAAAAAAATTTTTATTTGGATTTTTATAATAATTATTAATATTTTTTGTAATAATGGAATTTTTTAATGTTTAATGTTACACTCAAAAAATTTTTTAGACTCAATAAAAAAAAATAGTAAAATCAACTGGAGATTTTGCTATTATTACAAAAATATTATTTGTAATAATTGTAATTTGTCAAATTTGCAAATTTGTTTACACTCAAAGAATATTTACACTTAAAAAAACGTTAATAATATTATCTAAAAATCTTGCTATTACTACAGAAAAATTTTTTATTTTTGCTGTCAAATTTGATAATTTTAAAAAACATTTTTAAAATAAAAACTGCAATAGATTTTAATAGCATTTGTAACAATGGTAGGTTCTGTTTATTATTATTTTTACTAATACTATATTTTTCGTACTTAAATAACAATGAAAGGCAATTATAATTATTATTTATTTGACTCAAATATTGATTGCAAATATTCCATATTTTCTTCTGTGCTATTTCTGTTCTTTAGTAGTTTTTTGGCTTCTTCATCTAAATCCCAATGTTCCACTTTCCATTGATTGCGAATGCTGGAGATGAAGGAATCTGTCGTTGCGAAAACTATATTAAATAGATCTTATTTGTGGAATTTCGTGAAATTTTTCTAGTATTCTGCTCTCTATAAAATCTGTAATCCTTGTTCCTTTTTTCCTGAGCCTCCTCTGATAGTTCTCCAAGTGGCACCAAATGATATTTAATGACATCTTCTCCATGGTAAAGGATTTTGTGAACTGTTGCAGACATTTTTCACCATGGGTAGTTGGTTGTATATATTTTTGCAGTTTCCTTTGCATAATATCCAAATTTTCTAGAGTCAATTTCGTCATTGCCAGCAAGTACTTCTAGGATTATTTTAAATCTGAAAATAAAGCTTAAGTCCACTCCTGTTATTTCAGATGCTGTTTCTGGATCTGAAAAGAATCTTCTTGCGGTATTGCCATCATTTGTATTGCCTGACCCTTGTTTTGGCTAATCTATAATCAATCCAAATTTCCGATATTCATCTTGAACATGTTTCTTTTTAGAACTTCTTAAATCTTTGTTGGTTTCGTTGTTTCTTATTGATCCAGAAGACCCGAAATCCAAATCATAACCGATTTTTAGTATGTGTTCCATAAGTCGTATTCTTGAATATAGTGGTGATAATCCAAATCCATATTCATCGGTATTATCTAAAGATTTTGTCGGGACTTGATTTAATTGTGTTGATGTTGCTTGGCATATAATGCAGCTGGATGCAGCCTTCGTGTTAGTCAAAGCCTTACCTACTTTTCCATCTATCATTGGCAGCACTAATTGGTAGCGTACTTCAATTTGCTGCCCATCTAACTGTAATTGTAATGGCTGTAGTGTTGCAATTTAGGCCTTGATATCACTAACTTCTTTCTTAATGGCATCATGAGTTTCTTCTTTGATTGCAAATTTGATTGGCCTGCAGTATTTCGTAGAAGATCGTGTCTCATTTTTTGCTTTGACGAAATTAGATATTTGTTCTTGTATTTCGGTGCTACACGAATTTAAGTTTAATTTTATTTAACGTAACTAAGAATATCTGCCTGGTATTTTGTTTCTGAAATACTCTTCGACCAGTTCTTTATAACTGAAGCTCTCCATATTTTTCTGAATATTTTTATTTGCGTCTGTTATGTTTAATCACTTGCAAATATACGTCCGTACACTTAAAGGATTAACTTATTACTGAGTAAACACTTATCGAATCCGTAATTGTATAGATTTTTAGATACATGATATTCACACATTAATCTTTAATTTCATAACAGGTAGTACTTAAATTGAACAAAACTACACTTGTTACCAAGACCTTAGTATCAGGTAAAACTAATTAGTATCTCGCCAATATGGGGTTGTTTTTTAATCTTTAGTGGTTTAAAGTTGCGATTATTGGCACTCTTATAAAATTGTTTATGAATTTGGTTGACCCTAAAATATGATAACAGGTAAATTTAGAAAGAGATCATATGTCTACTGTAGAACCTTTTGTGATAATTTTATGACTTATTTTTTTGCCGATCAAAACAAAGCCATAAAACCCTTTCGCAATTATTATATTTAATTATTTCATTATAAGCTATAAAATACCTAAAGCACATATTTAATACACCATTGTACACGAGAACTTATAGGGCTCTTTAAATTATCGTAATTTGAATTTTTTTAGAGTAATTTCATTAAAATGAAAAAAGTGTGTTACTCGCGGGTCTTCGCGCACCTTTCTCCGGGTGGTACACGTTTCTTGTTCCCTTTTGTTCCCTTGAAGTTTTATTCCACTTAAGTTTAAATTTGAGAAAAATATAGTAGTTTCATAAATAGTTCATAACGCCCCTAATATTAAACGCTAGAGCTGTGACCACTTACAACAACTGAAGACTATAATCGTACCAACATTATAAAAAAGACCGCAGGCCATTATCGATGATAGCGTGCGAGTAGTAACCATTTATTTTTGATTAAAAAAACACCTTTTTCTGAAATTAAATAAAATAGTTGAGTTTGACAGCATGCCACGACCACAATTAGCAATAGTTTAACCTAATTTTATGGCTACCTTAATCTGGATATATAAGCCACAAAATTTAAAAAATCAATGACAAAAAAAATTACACTTTTGGCCAACGAATACAAATTTCAGCCATAGTACGTCGGTCAAAAATCAAATGACTTCCACAGTAGTCTCCTTTAAACTAATGAGAATTTCCCTTGTATCTTCTAGATCGGTTGTACGTAAAATCGGGAGGGACCTTTTATCATACCCTGCTCTTCAGGATGTTCAAAATCCAACTGAAAACAAGTTTTTAGATCCAATTTACCCATATTTTAAAACTAATGCCATTTTAAATTCATGAAAAAGTCTCATTGTTTTTCATAAAATCGGTTGAATATGTATGTTATATAAACAAATGGGGTGGGAATATTTTTAATTTAAATCGGCAGTAAAAAAATGTACTTATAATTTTTTAAAATTCCTGATTTTATTGGAAGGCTACTGCGTCACTTTAATGGAGCACAATATCGCAACCACAACTAGCTCGGCAGTACCTCATCCGATCAACCCAATTTTGTAGTATATTTTCGATTGTTTCGGGTCGAATCTCTTTAATTTATCTTTAAATGCTTCAATTGTCCCTGGATTCTTTGCGTTACATTTATCCTTTATTGCTCTCACAGTAAAAAAAAAACCTAAGGGCTAAAATCACAGCTCCGAGGCGGCCAATTCAAAGTTTCAGGGCCTAAAATATTGATGGTTGTGTTGGCTGTGTGACATGTGGCTCCGTCTTGAAGAAACCTAATGTGGTTCATGACATAATCTTGAATTTTTGGAAGCAGAAATGAGCATGGTGTGGTAGCGGCGGCTCCTTGATCGTTTTCAAAGAAAAATTACCTAATAATGCCGCCAACTCAAAGCTCACACCAAACAGTGACTCGTTGTGGATGCATTGGCTTTTTAATAGTCACGTGTGGGTGCTCTGAACCCCATATGCGGCAATTTTGCTTAATTACTTAGCCACCGAGATTACAATGAGATTAATCTGAAAACAGGATTTTTCGATAAAATTCTTCATTTTCTGCCAAACAATCTTCAGCCCATCTTACCAATATAACCAAAAATTTAAAAAATTATCAGAACATTTATTTTACAACCGATTCAAATTAAAAATTGTAAATGGCCCACCTCATATATGTGGTTGCTTTATCTAAATTTTAACCGATTTTCTTCAGTATAAATAACGTCCTTCCTTGGTCCAAAAAACTACCGAGTAGCTGACTAAGATGTGGCTTCTAGAGCCAAAAACAGAAAATGAACATATACTTATATGTATGGGAGCTATATTTGAATCTAAAGCGATTTTCTTCAATTTCAATAAGTGCTTCCTTGGTCCATAAAACATATAAATCGGATGAAAATACTGTACGGATCTACTCAGAGTTAACAGTTGATATATGTCAATATATGTCTTACGTTCCTCTGTCTGTCTCCTATCTATCCAAATCTTGTTATCAAACTTAAAGCCGCATTGTTGCCCGATCTTCATGAAATTTAGTAGAAGTACGCTCTTTGGACCAAGGACGGACGCTATTGAAATTGAAGAAAATCTGTTAAGATTTACATATAGCTTGAACACATATGTTAAGCCGTTTTTATATTAGTAGCTTCGGGAGCCATATATTACATCCAATCTTGATGAAATTTGGCACACGTAAGTTTGTTGGGCAAAAGAGGAGAGCTTTGAAATTGGAGAAAATTGGTTTAGATTAAGATATAGCCCTCACCATATGTTCAATCTTGATAAAATTTGGTAAAAAAAAAATTTTGGACAAAGGACGGAGACTTTTGGTCTTTTATCGTTTAAAATTCAGATATACCTCCCACAAATATGTTCAGCCAATTTTATGTCTTTAGCTCTAGAAGCCACATATTACATCCATATAAATAAATAATCAGCACAGAAAGAATGGGTGATACCGATCTACGTTTTGATATATACTTATAAATTGCCTAAGACCTAAAAATGACTCCAAATATACATGGACATATGGCATGAAAATAACGATACATTTTTTTACGAAGTCAAAAATGAAATTGTATCTGCAGCTCAAATAAATTTGGGTGACGGACACTAGGCCCATTTAAACATGGATATACTAACGGTTACCAAAAACAATGAAGTTTTTTGACAATTTCAAATATGACCTTAAATTTTAAATCTGGGTAAATAAAGAGCCTGTTTAAAAACCAGTTTTCCATTAACCTTTCTGCACAATCGGAAGTGAGGGATATAATAAAGTCGACTATGCCACTCTTAAGCTATTTTACAAGTTATTTTTTTAATAAAAAACAAAACTCTTACCGCAGCAAGTGATTTAATTGCATTCTAGAGTCTAGAAATAGAGACAATAAAGTGACTTCTGATTGCCGCAATAAAGTGACTTCTGATACCGCAGCAAGTGATTTAATTGCATTCTAGAGTCTAGAAATAGAGACAATAAAGTGACTTCTGATTGGGAAAATATTTTTCATTCTTTGGCAAAACGCTAAAACGGGAATATCGGCTAATGCGGATTTTTTACTTTTTAAAAAAACCCTACGGACGGTTTTTTAAAACTCAGTTTTTAATTTTTTTTTTTTTTTGGATCTGGCAACTCGGCATGAACAGCTGAACTTTAAATCGCTCCGCCGAAAAATAAAGAAAATAAATAATAAAAATTTAAATTAAGTAAATTAAAGTGTAGCAGCGTTTTCGTTTGTCAGTATTAAGTAACAGCAAAGTTTAATTTAATGTTGTAACATTTTATTTTGCCGAAGAACAGTTGGTGTAAATAATTGAAATAATAACAAAGCAAAGAGGCGACTTTTTGTCATACGTACATACACACACGTACATTTGTTTTATTTATCTCCGCAATGGCTCCAAGTGTTCGAGTTTGTATATGTCCCAGCTGCAAAAAGAATGTACCAAAAACCATATTTAGTGTGTGTTGCAGCGGATGCAATAAATATTTTCATCCGAAGTGTGCTAACATTCCAGAAGCAGAACTTCGGCTAAACAAGTCCTTGACATATTGTTGCCAAAGTTGTAGTGATCCTTGCATTAATAAAAGCAACCTAAAAGAATGCTTTGCTGAGTTTGGCGAAACTTTAAAGAGACAGCTGGAAGAAAAACAAGAACAACTAATGGCTGATATCAGTGTTTCCATCAGGGATCAAGTACGAGAACAACAAAAGGAGCTTGATGAACACTTAAAGCAATGTATGTCAGTGTTTGAATGCAAAATTAACGAGCTTGTTAGAGATTTGCGTAATGAATTCAATGGCCGTGTCAATGAATTAAGAAGCGAAATCAATGACTGCCGAAATAATATGATTCACATGGATCAAGATATCCGGAGGAGGCTAGAGCTTTTAGAGAAACAAAGTCTAGTATCGCAGAGGAGGTTGAACCGTGCGAACATAGTTATAAATGGTCTTCCGCAAGGTATTCAAGACATCAGGGATCCTATAAAGAAGATCAGTAGTCTGTGCAAAGTGAAGTTGAATTCTTCGGATATTCAACACGGCTGCTATTTTGCCGGTGGGAAATCTGTCCTTGTGAAGCTTAATTCAGTGTTTACAAGAGATAGTATTATGGCTAACTACCACAGTAATGGCCCTTTACTTCTGAGTGATGTTATTGGGGGTGAAGTTCGCTCTAGGATATACCTTAATGATCACCTGACACCAGATGCTGCAAGATTAACTCATATGTGTTGAAAATTGCGTGATCGAAAACATATCCTTAAATACACTCTTATTAATGGCGACATTCCAAAAGTAAAAATTGTATTCAGTGATGGCACCGATAAAGTGATAACCTTTCAGGAATGTGAGGGTATGTTAAGTATTACGAATCCATCTGCGGGACACTAATAATTGCTGCACCAAATCTGATCTCTTTTTGTGATTTGCTTATAAGAATCAATAGTTCCTTATTTAATTAGTTAATTATCGATTAGTATATTACTTCAATGCGGTATTTCAGGATTAGTGTGAAGTCTAAACTTATTTTTTATTATTTACTTTTTTATTTTTCGACTGAATTTAATGTAAAGTCCCGAATTTTATTTTAATACTTTAATTATGCCTATACATAACATTGGAAGCATTATAGGTGATCATCGGTTACTTGATTCCCAATTAAGTTCCCTTGATAATAATATTAACTTTGCTCATTTTAACTGTCAGAGCTTCAACGTTACTCCAGGTTCTTCTAAACTTTCCGAAATAAGAAAATTAATGGAAGGCAGCTTACTGGATCTTGTGTGTTAGCGAAACATGGTTAAAGCCTACAATAACATCCAGAAGCGTTAGTATTGCCGGGTTCTCTTGTTTTAGGGTTGACCGTCCCAATCAAAGAGGTGGCGGTGTTGCTCTATATATTTCTAAAAAGTTGAAATATAAAGTGGTCCATAGGGGTACAAATTTTGGAGTGGTGGAATGTCTGTTTGTGGAGATTGAGGCGTGGGGAGAAAAATTGCTTGTAGGAACGGTATATCTTCCTCATGGAAATATTGATGAGTTTGAAAATGATGTTGCTGATTTATTTGGTAGATATTCTAATATTATAATTATGGGTGACTTTAATAAAAATTTGTTTAATTTATCGTGCTCTAATATTGTTAGAGATGTTTGTGGAAGGTTGGGTGTGCATGTACATCACAACTCAAGTCCAACGCATTTTGATGTAGTTCATCAATCAACGTCGTTAATAGATTTTTTTTTGCAATCTCACCCTGAACACTTGGTTTCGTCGGGACAATACATATGTCCCGCTATATCTCGACATGCCTTTTTATATACTACTGTACATTTTCCAGTGCAGCGCACTGTGCAATTTGTTGAATTCGTAGATTCGTAGTTGTGTAACGCATTTTCCGTTTTAAATTTCTCCAATATCTACAACACCACAGATGTTAATTTGCAATTGGAAGAAATCATGTCAGGGTTGGCTTCTGTTCATTCTATTTTCCCCATAAGGAGGAAACGGTTGAATTACAGGAGTGATGAATGGTTTTCTTCGCCACAGATAGTGTATCACTGCTCCATACGGGATCTGGCCTATAAAGCTTTTCTTGAGAGTGGAGGTGATGAAAATTGGAAAATCTTTTGTAGAGCTAGAAATAAAGCCAAAAAAGTTATTAGAAGAATTAAAAGGGAAGCTCATGCCGCTCTTTTTGCCGGTAGCAATAGTTCTAAGACCCTATGGAACCGTCTTCGAAATAATGGACTGTTAAAAGATGTTTCATCACCAGAGATGGCCAACGTTGACGTAGAGGAATTAAACACATTATTTATTAATAATCAACTGACTAGTTCGACTGATAGTAGTTTTTTAAACCAAATTATTGGGGAAGATGGGTTTTCTTTTTATAACGTCTCCTCTAATGACTTGATACAGGCATTTATGTCAATCAAGTCTAACGCCTCTGGTTGTGATGAGATATCTCTTAAATTTCTGAAAGTAGTATTTCCGTTTATATCAAATCACTTTCTTCATTTAGTGAACACTATAATAATGACTTCCTGCTTTCCTAATGATTGGAAAGTAGCCATAGTGACACCAATTCAAAAGAAGTCAAGCTCGAATTCTACTGACAACTTAAGACCCATTCTGTCAAAAGTTGTGGAAAATATTCTTAAGCGGCAGTTGTTAGACCATATTGAGAGTAAATCGCTGCTTAATGATTGCCAATGTGGTTTCCGGAACGACAGGAGTACCTCTGCTCTTTTAATTGGCCTTACTGACTCCATAAGGAAGAATACTCATGATCAAAGAATGTGTATGGTTTTGTCTTTGGATTTAGAAAAAGCCTTCGATAGGGTAGATTATGGAATTTTGATAAATAAATGCATAAAGATTATGGACTTGGGAAAAGTGCCTGTAGTTTAATGCTTTCTTATTTATGTGGTAGAAAGCAGTTTGTTCGTGTCAATGGAGTCGCATCGTCTGTTTTGCCTGTTAGGAGTGGGGTCCCTCAGGGCTCTGTTCTTGGTCCAATTTTGTTTGTGCTGTTTATTAATGACCTTTTTAAAAGTCTAGGCGATTGGTGTACACCATACTCTTTTGCTGATGATGTTCAGCTATTATTTTGCGGAGAAATCCAGTATTTGGATGTTTTACAAGCAAAAACTAATTATGTTTTAAAATTATTGAGCGTATGGATGTCCTCTAACAAGCTTAGTATTAATCCTTCTAAAACAAAGGCAATACTGTTTTCATCATCATCTTCTATCAACCTAGATTTGCAATACAATGGTACGTCTATAGAATTCGTTCAGAGTATTACGTGTTTGGGAATACTACTGGATAACAAATGTTGCTTTGAGCAGCATATTCGCAGTATTGCTTCACGTATTAGTTTCACACTTCGTCAACTATACAACACCAATTTAGTTTTACCTCGTTGGGTAAAAACAAAAGTGGTTCATGGCTTAATTATGCCAAATATTTTGTACTGCCTAGAGGTATATACAGGAACTACTCAAAGTAATATGAATATTATAAAGACAGTGCTTCATAGAGTTATGCGCTATGTATATTCTGTTAAACCGTATGCTCACATATCGCCGTTTGTGAATGACTTTTTAGGCTGTTCCTTTGTGGAATTTGTGCACCTTCGGTTGCTATATTTTTTTTACAAGATATACAAACTTCAATCTCCTTTGTTCCTAGCTAATTCATTTGTTTTCAGTCACTCAATTCGCAACAGACAGTTAATTATTCCAAAAGTAACACCGCTTATGGATCGATCATTCCTCGTAAGAGTAGCCCAACTATTTAACATTTTGCCAAACAGTTTAAAAACGTTTAATTTGTCTTCCATGACATTTCGTAAACATTTAATGGAATATTTTCGTTCAAGTACAGAGTAATGCTTTTATTTATTTGTTTTTTTTCTCTTCGGTTTCTTGATTATCACTTATATGCTTTCATCAGGTTTTTTTTCCTCTTTTATTAGGAAATATTAGGATTTTTTTAATTTATATTATTTATTTGATTTTATACTGAATTTTCTCTAGTAGTTTATGATGTTCTATTTAACATTTTGATGCATATTGTAATTTAGCTTTAATAGGCCCCAGTGGGCTTCGAATTACATGTCAATAAAGAAATGAAATGAAATGAAAAAACCGATATGTCGGTTTTCTGCGAACCTAGTTTCTTAGGCACTTTAGACTTCCATCTGCCCATCTACGAGCAAAGAAAAATTTTGGTAACTATATGGTCACGGCAACAATAGTATGTTTTCTGCAACGAAAGTATGTTCGTCACAACCATAGTGTTATGTTTTGAATTCCATTTTAACTATAGTATGATGGCAGTATTCATATTGTTTAAATGTTACAATAGTTTTACACGCATTGCAAATTTGAAAATGAAAATATGGTTGTAGCAACAATAAAAATACAGTTGGTGCGACAAAAGTATTGTTTTATGGGTTTTATGTAAACAGTAACATGATAACGGCAATCATTTTTTATTTGTTTGAATATGGTTTTTAGAACAATGTTATTTTAACGAATCTAACGCAATCAAAATTCAAAACACACTGTTGTGGATTTGTATAAATGAAACACTTACGTTTTTTAAAGGATTTTTAAATAAATTATTCTTTTTTTTTGGTTTAAATAATTTTAAATAATTTACTTATTAAAAATCTCTTTTGTTGAATAACAACATAACCCAAACCTAATAGATAATTTTGGGATAATACTATGGTTGTAGTGATCATAACATGGTTGCGTGTGAATCATACTATGTGTTCAAGAAATTATTCAGATTGAAAAGAGTTTAGATTTCAGTTTTAGATTTCAAGAGTTTAGAAAAAAGTAAAAGAAAATTATTTAAGTTTTCATTGTAGTTTAGCAACATTATTTATTTTTTCACAGCTGAAATAAAGAGTACAATATAAGATATTTAGGATACTTTAACGACAGTCCAAAAAATTAAATAATGAGTACTCGTACAATATACGATATTTCGGATACTTAAACGTTGTTTCCTGCTTGAAAGTACAAAAAAGAGACCGATTTAAATTTGCATTTAAGCAGGCAAACCGAAATTTGGCTTATAATTTGCAACTAAATAAGGTACATGTTTTTAATACATTTACTCGTATATACATACATTAGTTTGTTCGGCTGCAAGTTATCGAACATGTTCGATGTCACTGACCACCTAACAGTGCTGCCGCTACTACTTCAATCGAAGTATTTTGCTTCATTTTCACAAAATTTACTTCGTCACTCCTTCTTCCAAAAATCTGCTTCACTTTTTGTTCTGCTTCAAATTAAAAAAAAAAAAATTCCCTATATTACCTAATTGTTTTTCCTATTCCCTTAATTACGATGAAAATAGTGGTTTTAATCACTGAACATATGCAAACACTATTTTTCATTGCTGGAATGGCAACCCTTTATTTTTGCATTGTAAAAGTGTCATTGCGTGAACTGTCAAATTGTTGTGAGTTAATAACGTATGGACATGTGATGTGCAAGATGAATCGGTAAGTAGTGCAATAATTTCCATAAAAAATATAAATATATTATTGATTATAAATTCTTTAATATCTTTAGCAAAGGAATACGCTCACCGACGAAGAACAGGTTAATAAGTAGGTATGTATGTTTATTTTAATCTAACTTTGCAAACAAGTATTTCTGCATGGTGCGTTTCAATTTGTAATGTGAATGAATAACTTTAAATTCAACTTTCTTTTTTCAGCTATTTCCAAAAGGAGCTACCTGCACAAAATTCAGATACAGAAAATAAAGTGTTAGTATATCATTGAACAAATTTATTTGTGTTTTATACATATAAAAAAGCACATGAAAACCAAAATGGCGGCTATATCAAGTTTTGTCAATTGACTTTTACAGTGGTAGATGCAGATCATCTTCTAGTGATTCGTCTCCTCAAAAAGAAAGGACTTGTCTAGACAATTGGTAAATTTTGTTATCAAACATTTTCTCCGATTTTTAATAAAAGATATACATATGTAACTGTTACAGTATTTCTTCTTCGGAATCTGATGGCCATGAGCCTGAAGCGACTTTTCCATCACGACAAAAAAAATATAAACAATATTTCAGAGAGGAATGGAAGCGTGATTTAAGTACATCACAGGTAAAGCATTTTGCAAAATTTGCCAAAAATATCTCTCTAACAATAAAACAAATATTGAAAGACATGGCTATGGTGAGTCACATAAAAAAATGAATGCACATTGAATCAGCAAATAAACCAAAATAAAAAAGTGCAAGCATTTGAATCGAAAATTCGAAAAATAAAAATTGCGGAGCTGAAAATAATATTATTTTTGTGTGTTCAAAATTTAGCTTTTGTACTGATTACACCATTAATTGGTCTTATTAAGAGTGTTGCCGGAAACGATGAAATAGTGAAAGAAATAAAGTGTGGTAGAACCAAAGCAGCAGAGACAATTAATGGTGTATTGGCTGAAAATTTTATGGAAGATATGGCTAATTGTTTAAGACACAATAAGTTTTCGCTTATTATAGACGAATCTACTGACATAAGTACCTTAAAATGCCTAGGAGTAGTTGCTCGATATTTTGATCAACAAAAAGGCAAAATTCGAGACCGTTTTCTAAGACTGATTGAAGTACAAAAATGTGATGCAAGATCATTATTTGAGGCGCTAAAAAAATTGTTTATTGATTTGAAAATACCATTTGAAAATGTTGTTGGATTTGCCGCCGATAATGCCGCTGTAATGATGGGTGGCGTTTCAGGTGTTAAAACCTTATTAAAAGAATGGAACCCCAATCTTTAGGTGATTGGCTGCATTTGCCGTTCAATGCACCTATGTGCTTCAACAGCCACGAAAACCATACCTCCAGAAACAGAACAATTAGTAAGAAACATTTATTATTTTTTTGCACATAGTAGTAAGAGGCAAGTGGAATTTCAAGATTACTTTACTTAAAAAAGCATAAGATTTTAAAAAGAGCTGACACTAGATGGCTTAGTTTGGAACACGCCATAGTAAGAGTGTGAGAACAATGGCCAGCTTATTTGGCTAGCGCTGCTTTTGAGGAAAATAATGACATTGCTAAAAAAAATCTTAGAACAAATGACACCGTTAAATAAATGCTATTTGCTGTTTTTAAGCAGCAGTCTAAAAAACGTAAATAAAATAAATTTAGAGTTTCAGGCAACAGAACCGCGCTTCCATCAGCTCTTAAAAACATTAAAATTGTATTTAAAAAGTATTTTAAACAATTTCAAGCACATAAACATATTAAATTTTGAATTATTAAGTGAAGATACTATAGAAGATAGTACAATGTACAAAAAACTTGAAGATCTCTATCTTGGAGCACAAACTGAAATGTTTATTCTAGGAGGCACTTTAACCGCGGAAGAGATTTACTCTATGCAAAAAAATTGTTTACGTTTTTACATTTCGCTAAGCAAGCAAATTTTAAAAAGAATAAATTTTAAGGACCCCGTTTTGAAAGCACTACAAATAATTGATCCATTATCGTTAGGGCCAAGCCTTGTGCCACTTATTAATATATTCCCTAATCTCGTTGGAAATATGAACATTGAAGATATTAATGAAGAATGGAGACTTTTATTATTACATGCATTTTCCGAGGAAGAGATGACTCTTGAAATGTTTTGGCATAATGTGTTTAAAGTAAAAAATAGTTTAGGAGAGCACATGTATCCACATTTGCGGCAATTTATAAGTTATTTACTTTGCTTGCCTCATAGCAGTGCTTCCACGGAGCGTGTATTCTCCCAAATGAAATTAAATAAAACGGCTATCCGAAATTGTCTTAACGTAGAAACAGTGAGTTCTATACTTCTAATTAAAGAAATAATGTCAGAATTTGAAAACTGGGTTCCACCCAAAGAAATCATAAATAAATACCAAAAAATAAAGACCAATTAAAATTTAAAATTATTTTAACATATTTGTATACATATATGTATGTATGTACTTATCATAGGAACGAAATGTGATTTATATTATTATTTGTATGTTTATTTTATTATATGTATCTATATTTAAAATGAAATGTCATTTTTTTGTTTTTCTTATTAAATAAAATGAATTATATTGTTTTGTTTTCAAAAATGTATACTACTTCAATTTTATTCAATCTACTCCACTTTTTTCCAAAATCTACTTTACTCAATTTTTCTCTAGCGGCAGCACTGCCACCTAAACGCCATACATCAGCATCGATCAAACATATCAACGCTAATATATGCTTGACTTAGATGTGCTGGTGGTCAAACTCATGTTCGAACGATTGTGCGTGTACTTATCTGCTTTCTTCCTATTCTTTGCTCCCATATTTGGTTCGATCAGTTCTACATAAGGCAGAACCTATGGTAAAGAGGGAGTGGGGGACGCAAAATTGCGATGTAACCCAAGAAGTTTACCGAGCGGAGCGGTGGGTAGGGACGCACAGGTGCGACAATCAAACAAAGCGAGGCAAATAAGTACACACAGTGCTCGAGCACTGTTATGCTACAGTGCTCGGATTTGTTCGAAACGCACTTAAATTTTCTAATAAGAAAGACAAATAATACAATTAAGTTTTTGATTGTAATGTTGTGTAAAGATGTGGTTGGCGACATAGATATTTTCGTCAACATTCTCCCCCTAAAGGTCGAATGTTCTTAAGTGTGTAGGACGGCCTATCGTTGGAAGAATTTTAGTCGCGGTTTTACCTCCGCTATGCTTCGGCTCACAGCGTTTTCAGTAGGCTTCATCCAAAATGTGCATCCACTATTAAGCGTCGTCTTCAAACTTTAGGTGGAACAAATAAGTAGCTTTGAATTTCGTTGGTTAGGGATTTGATTTATTGGGTCTAAGGTGGAAGAAATGATATTTAAGTATAAGTAATAGGCCTATTTATTATTTTGTTTTAGTTAGAACGATACCACCTTTTCCGTCTGTTAGGTCCTGGATTAATGTCCTGAATACGACCAAATAGCCACTGCCGAGGTCACATCGCTCGTCTGCGAGAAGTTCCAGCTCTTCATTTAAACCGATTCTTCCTGTGGGCAGGTTGTCGGTTCTCCTACAGGAAAGTGTGCGCTGGTACGAGCTTCAAAGTTCGATTGGTCTGGAGCTAACATGCAAAGAGGACGCGAAAAAGAAGATCGTTGTAGTTGATGGAGTACAGAGGTTAACTCTTTGACTGTCCTGTTCTTAGTATATTTTTTAAGTTTTTTTTTCACTGGTTTAGCAAAAGGGCTAAGGCTTTCTTTGTTGAGGTATGTAACGATTTGCTTATTTCTGTTTTTGTCAACGAGCGGGTAATTTTTAATTGTGAATTATGCCTGCTCCGCTTCTTCATTATACTAGGAGGATCTTGTTAAACGCCAGGAACAGGATAAAGCTCTAAGTTTAGAGGTTGGTTGTAGTCAATTTGACTGCCACTATCGAAGACAATTCCTAGCTTAGTGGTGCTACAGTCCCATATGTCAGTAAACTTGTTCACAAACTGGAATTTCAAAATGTCTATTGTGTCTGAAAACATTCATGACACTATTGTGAAGTAAAGTTTCAGCGCCTTTAGTCAAAATTAGTAAATTAGCCATATATTAACCAGATTCTGTAATTTATGTGGTTGCTTAGAAATAGTCTCATTTTTTCAAGAGTATAATTAAACACATTTTGGCAACCGTTTCCAATGCCAATCACTTTACAATGAGACCTAGTCTTTTCGAGCCCTAAGAGTTGTACAGTTGATTCTGAAATCAAACTGCTCTGAGATCCAGGGTCTAATAGAGCACGCAAAGGAAATTTGCGACGATTTGTAATGACGTTAAGTCTTATAGTGTAGAGCTAAGCGGAATCAAAAGATTGAGCACTGTAAGAAGTGACTTCGTTGGATTGATCACGATTAGGTTTGGTTGATAAACCAGCAGGATTTGGAATCAGACTTCCTGGTTCATCTGAGTGAAGTACAGTTTGGTGAGGTTTCTTGCACGTAATGAATATAAAGGAAGAGTTGCAATTGTTGTAATCATGTCCGGTTAACAGACAAATGCGACAGACATTTTTGTCAGATAAAACTTTATATTTTTCAGTCAATGGCAAGGTCTGAAACTGAGAGCCTTTTTAAAGTGTATGATTTTTTACACAAAATGCACAAATAATGCTTTGTTTAGAAAAATTTCCAGAATTACAAGAAGTTTTTCTGGTTTGAGAAAAATTATCGTTGTTTTTCAGAAATTTAGGTTTAGGGTATTTTACCACTTAAGGACTCTAACGCTCTAAAAGTTCGTTCTAAAAATAAAAAAGGTCTGCAATATAAGGAAGTTCAGTCGAAGATTTTAACGACTGTTCCCAACCTCGACGTGATTGAAGATCTTATTTTAAAAGAAAAATAAATGTCGCGAAAAGAAATCCACTTTATATATTCTCCAGAGAGTTTTGGTAAAGAAATTTTCAAAAGTTTCGAGTCTGAGCCAATGTGCTAGCCATAGGGGACTGTGTCAAAGTGTGATCTGGAAAACAGT
Organism: Hydrotaea diabolus; assembly: GCA_963513945.1. Taxonomy (NCBI): domain Eukaryota; kingdom Metazoa; phylum Arthropoda; class Insecta; order Diptera; family Muscidae; genus Hydrotaea; species Hydrotaea diabolus. The sequence continues at coordinate 110,526,299 of OY740716.1, read as the reverse complement.
CAATTAGTTTGCCTTTGAACGTTAAACAGTTGTAAGAAAACTCAAAATAAACATTCTCGTTCATATACGTACATCATTTGTATTGAGGGAAGTTTCATGTATCGAACGTACAATTGTATCATGCTGTGTCTCAAAGCGGTTGAAAATATCATGAAGCTTTTGGGCATCTTTTACATCGAAACGAATTGATATTTTCTTAATAGCTCGAACAAATCACGTTGTTCTTTAATCTATAATCACGCATGATTATATTTGCACACACTAAACTTTCACGACTATTGCATTTATTTCTCGCTCACCACAAGTTTAAAAATCATCCCAAAAAAGGAATTTAATTAAAAGAAAAATTTTTGATTAAGTTCCCTGGTTTCGGCACCAACAAAATGTTCAAGAAATAATTCAGATTGAATAGATTTCAAGAATTTAGAAAAAAAGCAAAAGAAAATTATTCCTCCATTACACATTATTGCGGACGAAAAAGAGATTTACAGAAACAAAATTGCTAACAAGGTTACCAACTTAAAAAGATTTCTAAAAAATTCCCCTGAAGAAAAATTCATCCTAACGATTTTAAGAAAAACAAATAAATTTCTAAAATAACAGAAAGACATAATTATTATCTAAGCAGATAAAGGCAACAAAAACAATGTACAAACAGGAATATGAAGAGAAAATGATAGAACTACTTGAAGACAAAAGTACGTACAGAACATTAAGAACAGATCCAACACATAAACTACAAACAACCAAAAACAAACAGCTTCATTGCTCAGCCGCAAATGCACCTCCGATGTACGGATTGCCTAAAATACACAAGCCGGGCATACCCCTACGACCAATAGTATCGTCAATACGTGTACCATGTTATCAACTGTCGAGATTCATTGGCAACATTTTAAAACAGACATTCAAAAGTACATACAACATAAAAAATTCTACGACATTAAAAACACAAATGAGAGACTTAAAGTAGATAAGAACGAAACTTTCGTATCTATTGACGTCATCTTATTATTCACCAATAATAATGAAAAAATTGACCAAAATAAGAGCTTTTCTGCTCTACGAATATTTCTAGACAACAATTTCTAAAAATTCTTAATTTCTGCCTTGTTGAAAATAATTATTTCGTTTATAGGGAAATCATGTATAGCCAAATTTAGAGCATACCAATGAGCAACACTCTTTCTCCTACTTTAGCGGATATAGTACTAGACGAATTACTTGATGAAGCTACGAGTATTAACGAAATGTGCTATAGAAACATCAATATAAAATACACAGCCAAATATGTAGATGACAAGCAATAATAAAAACAAACGACGAAGACGATATCCTAAAAACACTAAACAAAAAAATGACAAAGAAAGAAAGGAGAAACAGTGATACATTATAGCAAGCTTGAAAATCCAACAAAAAACACATATAATCGCTATCAAGTTGCAACGTATGATTCAAAACACCAGGTTGTGACAATGAGCTGTTGTTTACTTGAAGTGCATATATGTCAGTTTGTCAGATTTTCCTTAAGTCTCAAATGCTATGATAGAGCGTATACCAAAGCACTATCTTATGCTGATCAATACTTTTAAAAGTGGAAAATACAGACTAACGAGGTTTAAACTCAAGCAATTATTTTTCCCTACAATAAATAGATAAAAAGAGTTCCAGCACAAGAACTTAAAGCTACAGGAAGTTAAAGGCAAGAAGGATAAGAAATCGAACTCTTAAACTCAATTCAGCATCTAGGAATAATTCTGGATAAAAAAACTAACTTTCAAAAACCACTTGCAAAAGGCTTGTAAAAAGCGGTAAGATGCAGTACAATCAAATCTCAACCACATTTCCACCGATTTAATTCAAATTCCATAACTTCGGTGCATGGTCCAAAAAACTTACTTGTGCCCAATTTCAGATTGAATTTAATATGTGGCTTCTAGAGCTTAAGACATCAAATCGGATGGATATATATGTGGGAGAGCTATATCTAAGTCTGAACCGATTTAATAACGTCATTTCTAGATCCAAAAAACCCGTGTCAAATTTCATCAACATTGAATGAAAATAAAAATCGGATGAAACCTAAACCGAACCAAAAATGTACTTGTGCGCAATTTCATAAAGATTGAATCTTATATGTGGCTTCAAGTGTTAAAGAGATAAATCGGATGAATATATATATTTGAGAGCTATATCTTAATCTGAACCAATTTTTTCAATTTAAGTAACTAACTTGTGCCCAATTTGAATGTAAAATGTGGCTTCTAGAGTTAAAACATCAAAATCGGACAAAATCTAAACTGATTTTTTATAATTTTAATAGCTTCTTTCCGTGGCCCAAAAAACGTACTTTTTTTTTAAATAACCAACACTCAGGGGACGCCCCCTATACATGCGGTGCATTGCGTTGGCGAGTGGAAAGTAAAGGATCGAAGGGGGGAAAGAGGGAGTAATGTTTATTGACACTTGCTTTGAACTTCAGGATGTCGTAATTAGTGGGAAATACATTCGCCGGAATTCGATTCCACATACGGACTGTACAAGCGAAAAACGAATTTGATCTGTAGTGTATAGTGCGGTCAACTGGCCAATCGATAACAAACGGGTGTGAATTCCTAGAAAGTCGCGTATCCCTGCCGAACATCCTTACGTCAGAAATAAGGCGACGGATATCTGATGAACACACACCATGAAAGTAACGATAGAACAGCGTCACGCAACCCACATTCCGACGATGCTCAAGGGAAACAATAGAGTTGGATACCCCACTGTCACTAATCAGCACCATCGCTCTCCTTTGAACACGGTCAAGTAGCTCCAAGGATGATTTTGGAGCACCTGCCCATATATGGGAGTTGTATTCCATCTTCGGCCTGATGAAAGATGTATAGATATTGAAAAGATCAGTAGGAGTGAAGTATTTCTTGCACCGCTTAAAAATGAATATGAGAAATCACAGCGAAAAAATTCGCACGCAGACCACGTAAGTTCGCGAAATGAATGTTAAATTTCTTCACCATTACGCCAACCAGAAAACAAAAACAAAGGTCAGTATGTAAGTGCAGTTAACAGTCTCACCCCTCTGCCGCTGCTGATCCCTACAATGCTTTGTGTTATGCCTTAAGCATTGGACGGACAACGACAAAAAAGCAAGAGAGTCAACTGCACTTACACAAATTGGAAAAGGTGTGGGGCTGGAGGGGTAGGGGGGCAATGCACCACGGAGAGAGATAGACGAGTTCTCTCAGTGCGTGATCGTTGGTTTTGTTTTTGAGTGCGTTTTATTGTTTTCTTCTGTTTTTTTTCTTCTTCTTCTTATTGTTGTTGTTGTGTTGGGAATTTTGCACATATGAGTCATTCCATGCCAAACGGTACGCATTTTTTACATCACAAGCTTGGATTGCTTAACTAGTTTGTGTATGCATTCTTCTCTTAAAAATATTATATACGTGTTTCAAGAAAAAAAATTTAAAATTTTTTTTTAAATGTTATGACCAATTGAACTTTGGTGAAATGAAGATTTTATCAAAGAGGTGTGTTCATTCAGTCGCATGTAACTCCGGAAATACTTGACCGATTTTACTCTGCTATACCTTATTTTGAAGGTAATTTTAAGCACTTCTAAAATAACGAAACGGTATGGCATAACGCCATAGAATTTTTTAAGTTTGTATCATTTTAATCCTTTTATTTCGATTTTGAAAATGATTACATCTTTTTTTATTTTTGAAATTTTGCTGGCGTATTCTTACAGGTCTGTTTTACCGACTGTGTAAGTTTTAAAGTGGTGAAATAATGCGTTCTATTTTTAAAATTTTTTTTTTACCTTATACCTTTTTCACTTCCATGAATATAGAAAATATAATATAGAAAAAAAAATACTTTTTAATAGTTTATTGACACAAGATATAACAACAACAAAAAAACAAAGAAAAAAAGAAATAAAAACATGATACAATAGCCGTGCACGTATTCCAGGAGGGGCTTGTAAATTTTTTAAAGAAAACCTTAGGACCTGTAAGTAAAATATTTTACTTTTCTGATGGCGCAAGCGCACAATACAAAAACAAGAAAAACTTTTTAAATCTGACGTTCCACGTAGAAGATTTTGGAATACCAGCGGAATGGCATTTTTTTGCAACGTCTCATGGCAAATGGCCCTGCGATGGTCTGGGAGGAACAGTCAAAAGACTAGCAGCACGTGCAAGCTTGTCCAGCCTCATAAATCCCATTAATAGTGCCGTCAAATTTTATGATTGGGTGAATAAAAACGTGAAGAATATTCATACAGAATTCTTCAATAACTATCAATATCAAGATAGGGCGAAACACCTGAAGGAGCGTTTTGAAAAAGCGAAAACAATTTCTGGAACTCTTGGCTACTATGCATTCATTCCACAACCCGATAAAATAATGAAAGTCCAGACAACATCATCTTCTGAGCAGTACTGTATGAAGATGGTATACAAGGCATAACATTTATTTCATTACTCATTTTTTTATTTCTTTTTTTCTTTGTTTTTTTGTTGTTGTTATATCTTGTGTCAATAAACTATTAAAAAGTATTTTTTTTTCTATATTATATTTTCTATATTCATGGAAGTGAAAAAGGTATAAGGTAAAAAAAATTTTTTAAAAATAGAACGCATTATTTCACCACTTTAAAACTTACACAGTCGGTAAAACAGACCTGTAAGAATACGCCTGCAAAATTTCAAAAATAAAAAAAGATGTAATCATTTTCAAAATCGAAATAAAAGGATTAAAATGATACAAACTTAAAAAATTCTATGGCGTTATGCCATACCGTTTCGTTATTTTAGAAGTGCTTAAAATTACCTTCAAAATAAGGTATAGCAGAGTAAAATCGGTCAAGTATTTCCGGAGTTACATGCGACTGAATGAACACACCTCCTTGATAAAATCTCCATTTTACCAAAGTTCAATTGGTCATAACTTTTGAAAAAAAAAATTATATTTTTTTTTTCTAATCGCGGATTAAATAGAATTGCTAGAGGACCAAATCTGCAAATTTTCATAAAAATCGGAATCATTGCGTTAAATTTTTGCCCAAAACCGTACCGTTTGGCATGGAATGACTCATATGTATGTTTGATTATGTTAGAATTATGTTTTATTTTTGTGGTTTGGTTATTGGTGTTTTTTCATGTTTTATTTTATTTTAAATTGTTTTATTTTTTGTAGGACGGACGATACACATCTTTAACGCGGACAACACAAAACGCGTGCAGATTTTTGTTTTAAAACGGACAACTGGGACGCGGATAACAAAAAAGCGTGCGGACAGAACAACAGACAGAACATCACTTGTATATATATATATATATATATATATATATATATATATATATATATATATATATATATATATATATATATATATATATATATATATATATATATATATATATATATATATATATATATATATATATATATATATATATATATATATATATATATATATATATATATATGTCACATGCTACAAACATTTTCATGTTTGTATTTCAGCATAATAGGTGAATCGTAGTAGATAAATTAATCTTGATGCTCTGTTAAAAAAGAACAAAGTTGAATCTTTTTACAAGAACTGATTTATGCAATAACAAACGGTTATATTTAGATAATTTTTCAATTGTGAGTCCTATGTGAGCCCTATGGGTGTTGCTATTAAACACGTGCAGCAGTGTAACTGCAAGTGATAACAAAACGAATACACCATATACATACCAATATACCATGGGTATAAATCAGAGAATGAGTGTAACAGTTGTGGTGTGTTTATTTTTGTAGGAACACACCACACCACACAAAAGAGAAACAGTTGAGTGTAGTATTGAGTATGAGTGAGGAATGTATTTGCTTTTTGTTCTCAAATAACTGTGGTACCATAAGTATTTTGTAGTTACAGGTGGTGGAACAAATAAAATAGTGTGCTAATTGGAATTTGAAAAGAAAAACAAACTAAAATGAATAGTTCAAATGTAAAAGAAAATATTAAATCTGGAACATACAAAATTAGTGACAAAAGGGGTCGAAGCAAAATAAAATGGGAATGTTTTGGAATAATAAAAGATGAAAATGATGAAGAAATATTAAATTTTGTTGCATGTAAAACATGTACAAAAGTTTATAAATATAACAAAAGAGCCCTTTCAAATTTAAATAAGCATAAGTGCTATTTATTGATGAAAAGTGAAAACAAAGAACTAGTTGAGCCAAACCAAGAAGCTAAAAAGGCATGCACTGAAGTTTTGACCAATTGGGTTGTTCAAAATATTCGCCTATATTCTATAGTCAATGATGCTGGATTGAAAGAGTATTCGAAGTTACTTCTGTCATTTGGAATTAAATTCGGGAGTAACCTAAACGTTGATGCATTGATCCCACATCCTACTACAATTTCTCGAAATGTGGAAAATAGTTATATAATACAATTCAACAAGCTTCATTCAGAGATATCATCGATACGGGAAATTGGATACTTGCTCACGTGCGATTTGTGGACGGAGAATTTTTCAAAAATTTCCTATCTTGCCCTAACATGTCATTTTATTATGGATGGAGAGTGCATAAATAAGCTTTTAGGAGTAAAATCAATGAAGGGATCTCCAAATACAGGTAAAAATACAGTCTTATTAAAAAGAGTAACATGAATATTTACAAAATAAAGTTGCATACATATTTGTTTTCTATACACATGTAATATATAACGTCCTATTTATTTCTTATTATGGATAGGCATCAAAATAAAAGAAAAATTGGCTACATAACTTGGCGAATTTAACTGTTCCTTAAATGATGCCACTGTTGTTGTTACCGACAGAGGAAGTAACATTAAATCAGCTTTAACAGAACATGAAAACATCAACTGCATAAATCATTTGCTTCACAACACAATTGAAAAATGCATAAAAGGGTCATCACAGATTCAAGAAATAGTAACAACAGCATCAAAACTAGTAATATTTTTTAAGAAATCTGGTTTAAATGTAGATCTTAACTCATCACTTAAAAGCTACACACCCACAAGATGGAATACAGTATATACCACAATTTTGTCTATAAAAAAACAATTTTTAAGAAATTCAAAGAGTCCTCAATGAAAAAAAATTAACAGAATAATACAATATTTTAATAGAATACCATTTAGATCTCTTGATATCTATTTTAAAACCGTTTATGGATGCTTCGAAAGAACTTGAGGGAAGCTCCTATCCTACGTTGCATATGGTTCATCCTCATATAAATAAATTGAAAGTGATGTGTAACACCACAAATGACAATGAATCTAGTTTTATCAAAGAATTTAAAACAAAATTATATGACACGCTAATTTCTCTAGTCGACAGCCATATAACAATATATCATAAACTAGCAATATTTTTGTTTCCACCAGCTAACCAGCTTACTCAATTTGATTCAAATGAACAAACTGATGTAATAAATAAGTGTAAATCATTGCTGTTACATTATTCAAATGAAAGCAATACTGATGATTTACCAATTGCTACAAATACCTCACCAATATATTCATTGTTTGAAAAGTACTTTCAACCAATCCAGGAAGTTCATTCTAGCGAATTGAGGATTGAAAACGAAATAATAAAATATAAAAATACAAAAGTGTTCTTACAACATGACTTTGATCTTTTAAAGTGGTGGAATGACAGAAAAAATGAATATCCACTATTGTACAAATTAAGCTGCCGAATTTTGGCTATTCCAGCTTCAAGTGCTCCGTCTGAGAGGATTTTTTCTAAAATAGGATGCAATAGCAAATCGTTTAATCAAATTTTATTCATAAATATAAACTCAAAAGACTGATTTTTTTGTTTAGATCATTCCCTGTATTTATTTTGAAATGCAACGATCCCTTTTTTGTTATATGTATGTAATTAAACTTCAAAAGACTGAATTATTTTGTTTAAGTTTACTTTGTATATTAATTTTAATTGAAATTGATTACAAAGCCCAACACTACTTTTGTTTCAATCAATTTAAAAACTGTTTCTTGCTGAAATCGGCGTGCTATTTTCAAATCCGAAGTCCGTTTTGCTCTGTCAGCTCTTGTTTTCTTTCCTTGATACATCCACGTCGAAAAAGTAAACAGTTTTTAAATCGATTGAAACAACCAACTTTTTTCATTTTGTTGGCCAGTGTTATATTTTTTTTATTTAAATACTCATATGAATTCTTGTGTTTATGTTTTTCATCCAAAGATTGATGTTAAAAGCTTCTTAAATGTTATTTTAAAAATGAATTGTTATTTTGTTATTAATAAACATTAAATAAAAATAAAATAAAAAAAGTTGTTACTGTTTATTAAATACTTTTTATTTTCAGTAAAATTCAATGATCCTACACAGGAATTATTCTATTAAAAGCTAATTTAATAACAACAACTCGTTCTGATCAACAACATACCATAAGTACTTATGGTGTCACCACCAATATCTGTTTATACCAGTTTGGGAGAAACAGATGCAAACAAATATGTTACTCTCTTTCTCTCTATACACACCACACCATAACTGTTAGAAAGAGTAACAATACCAACTCGTAACAGAAACTAAATTTTACTCATCTATACTCACTCAAAATAGGAAAGCATACCAACTGGTGCATTCAGTTGTATCTGTGCACGCCTTTAGTTGCTATAGCCATAAAGAAATCTATTTTAACAACTCAACTAGGGTATATTCCATAGATTTTAAAAAATCAATGAAAAGAAAAATTTAAAAAATCAATGACAAAAAAAAATACACTTTTGGCCAACGAATACAAATTTCAGCCATAGTACGTCGGTCAAAAATAAAAGTAGTAAATATAAGTAGTCTCCTTTAAACTAATGAGAATTTCCCTTGTATCTTCTAGATCGGTTGTACGTAAAATCGGGAGGGACCTTTTATCATACCCTGCTCTTCAGGATGTTCAAAATCCAACTGAAAACAAGTTTTTGGATCCAATTTACCCATATCTTAAAACTAATGCCATTTTAAATTCATGAAAAAGTCTCATTGTTTTTCATAAAATCGGTTGAATATGTATGTTATATAAACAAATGGGGTGGGAATATTTTTAATTTAAATCGGCAGTAAAAAAATGTACTTATAATTTTTTTAAATTTCTGATTTTATTGGAAGGCTACTGCGTCACTTTAATGGAGCACAATATCGCAACCACAATTAGCTCGGCAGTACCTACCTCATCCGATCAACCCAATTTTGAAGTATATTTTCGATTGTTTCGGGTCGAATCTCTTTAATTTATCTTTAAATGCTTCAATTGTCCCTGGATTCTTTGCGTTACATTTATCCTTAATTGCTCTCACAGTAAAAAAAAAACCTAAGGGCTCAAATCACAGCTCCGAGGCGGCCAATTCAAAATTTCAGGGCCTAAAATATTGATGGTTGGTAGGGTTCATGACATAATCTTGAATTTTTGGAAGCAGAAATGAGCATGGTGTGGTAGCGGCGGCTCCTTGATCGTTTTCAAAGAAAAATGACCTAATAATGCCGCCAACTCAAAGCCCACACCAAACAGTGACTCGTTGTGGATGCATTGGCTTTTTAATAGTCACGTGTGGGTGCTCTGTACCCCATATGCGGCAATTTTGCTTAATTACTTAGCCACCGAGATTACAATGAGATTAATCTGAAAACAGGATTTTTCGATAAAATTCTTCATTTTCTGCCAAACAATCTTCAGCCCATCTTACCAATAAAACCAAAAATTTAAAAAATTATCAGAACATTTATTTTACAACCGATTCAAATTAAAAATTGTAAATGGCCCACCTCATATATGTGGTTGCTTTATCTAAATTTTAACCGATTTTCTTCAGTATTAATAACGTCCTTCCTTGGTCCAAAAAACTACCGTGTAGCTGACTAAGATGTGGCTTCTAGAGCCAAAAATATTTAAATCTAAATTCCTATTCAGCAATATTGCTTTTTTAATGTTCCCACACGGAACATCATATTTTTGCATTGCTCTTCCCATGTTCATCCGCAAATCAAAGTTTCTCACAGTACCAAAACACCTGCACGGTATTTATGATTACGTTAACATTTTCTTTACGTGAGAAACTTTGTGGAGAATGAGAATGAAGGAACAATTAAATCAACCAAATAATTTCTATTTTACTTTTAAGTTAGTCTAGTTTTGACATTCAATTAATAAAGTTGCCCAACGGGTTTTTTTTTAAAAAACCAAAAATCCTTAAATTGAATTAATTGGCGCCCAACGTGGGGCCCTCGCGCGAAGGAAGAAATTGATCCCGATATGAAGTTAATATTGTGAGTCAATATACCGATGAAGTGAGGGAACCCCAAAAAATAAAGTCAAAGGCTATGTGCGTTAATTATCACACATAGGGATTGACATGGATATCTAGGCATATACCCCACCAACGAGCGATGAAAGTTACAGTGCCGGAGTAGGGTCAAAATCCAAAAAGGACTAAGCTGTGCTATCTGTTGGTGTTAGAATAAGTGTAAAAAAAACCTTTTTAAGAAAAAAAGGTAAATTTTAAATGAAAGAAAAAACATAATAATTTGAGAAATTACAAATAAAGATTCGAGGAATCATATAAAAATTAAAAAAGTTATAAAAAAAAAAAAAAAAAAAATTCAATTAATTGAATTTTCAAAGAAAAATATTGAAAGTTAAATTTTAAGAGAAAAAATTTATTGGATAAATTAAAGAAAAATATAAAGTAAAATTTGTGAGTTAAACAAATAAAAAAAAAATCATCAATTTCTAATTCAAAAAAAAAAGTTAAATAAAAGAATTTTGTAATACAAGAAATAGTTTAAGAAACAATTGTGACACATTTGAAAATTTTTAAAGAAGGAAAGTAACAACAATTATATAAAGTAAATTTTGTGAGTTAAACAAACAAAAAAAAATTCAATTTTTAATGAAGAAAAAAAAATTTACATAAAAGAATTTTTTAATACAAGAAGTAGTTAATTAAGAAACAATTGTGACACATTTGAAAATTTTTAAAAGAAGGAAAATAACAACAATTATATAAAGTGTACGATTCAAACATGGCTAATCCAAATAATTTGATTCGGCCTCCGGTACTTAATACGGAGGATACCAGTGCTTCAACAAGAGGTGCGAACAGATCCGTTAGTGCAGAATTACAGGCTTTCATTACTGAACAAATAAGGAATGCTTTGGGGGAATACGTCCCGGCTCTAGCTAACGCTATAAGACGGCACGAGAGTGCAATGAACGGGACAGGGGATATCGAGAATATTGACCTAGGGCAATCTACGGCAGAGGATGGTAAAATTCCTGACATTGTTAAATGTATCAGGGAGTTTTCAGGACAGCAAGGTCAGTTTGGATCCTGGAAAAAGAGTGTAGATAGAGTTTTAAAGTGCTACGAATCTATCAGGAACACACCAAAGTATTATTGTATAATACATGCAATTAGGAACAAGATTATAGGGGAGGCAGATATCATTCTGGAATCCTACAGATGGACAGACATTTCGACCTGTCTAGTAAATCATTACGCCGATAAGAGGGACCTCAGGACATTAGAATATCAGATGGGTTCCTTGAATCAGGGCAATAAGTCCCTAATTGAATTCTATCAGGAGGTATACAGTCACCTTTCATTGATCGTTGAGAAAATATCTTGCATGGATATGAGCGGGGAGTCCATAACATTGTTTACGGCCTCTTATAGGGATAAAGCACTCGATACTTTTATTAGAGGTTTAAGAGGAAACCTTCCAACTCTCCTGGGAATTAGTGAACCAAAGGATTTGCCTCAGGCTCTGCAGATGTGCATTAAGTTGGAAAATCAGAACGTTAGATCGGACCAATTGAACGGGACCGGTCAGAAAACCTCGATTAACAACTATGCAAGGAAAGTTAATACCCATGATAACGGTCATAAGATAGGACCCAAACCTTCCACACAGAATCGACCATTTTCTAACCCTCAGTATGTTCCACTACGTCAACACTCATATTACCCAATTTATCTAGACAATAATCCTAGAAGGAACTTTGACAACAGGGCAGGACAGCCGGTTTACAATGAGCAGTTCGAACAGACTCTAGAGGAATACATTGAACCATCCACCTTTGCAGTAGAGGAGGATATTGAGGAACAGCAATTAAATCATACGGACGTACATTTTTTAGGCAATACCAATCCTCCTTGCCGTACATCGAATGCAGATTTGGCACCAGAGTCCTAAGGATATTAGTGGACACTGGATCGAATAAGAATTACATTCAGCCAAATTTAGTTAGGAAACCTTTTGATAATAAAACACCATTTTATGCCGACTCACCAGGGGGGAAATTGAAAGTTACACAACACACGTTTGCAAGATTATTTGGTTTAGATAATATCACCGTGAAATTTTTTTTATTTACTTCCTTCACTTAAATCATTTGATGCAATTATCGGGAATGATAGTCTGAAGGATTTATCCGCTGTCATTTATACCGAACATGACTATATGATTATAAAAGGCGGAACTAGGATTAGGATAAAACAGGCCCTTTCGGAAAATGTGAATTCCATTCAATTAAGAAATAGCCACCCCATCAAGATAGGGAAATAAGTGCACTCGCCACCAAGTACGCATCTTTATTCTGTGAGCCTGAAGAGAGACTTACATATACCACTCGGGTGATGGCCGAGATCCGTACAAATACCGACAATCCAATTCGTTCACCAAGCTATCCTTACCCAATGTCCCTGAAAGATGAGATAGAATCCCAGGTTCAGACACTTCTTCGAGACGGAATTATTCGACCATCACGGTCCCCCTATAATTCTCCCGTATGGATTGTTCCAAAGAAGGAGGACGCATCTGGAACAAAGAAATACAGGGTGGTGATAGATTATAGGAAACTCAATCTTTCAACAATTCCGGACGCCTACCCGATCCCTAATATTAATGACGTTTTGACACAGCTAGGCGGAAGTAGGTTCTTCACCATACTGGATTTGAAAAGTGGTTTTCATCAGACTCCTCTTAAGGAATCTGACATAGAGAAGACGGATTTTTCAATAAACAACGGGAAGTATGAGTTTACTCGTCTTCCCTTTGGTCTGAAAAATGGCCCAGCAATTTTCCAAAGAGCTCTTGACGATATTTTGAGGGACCATATCGGTAAACGATGTTTCGTTTATATCGATGATATAATAATTTTCAGCAAGGATGAGGATACTCACTTGAGGGACGTGGAAATAATTTTCGATACCTTGCAGAATGCAAACATGAAAGTACAGATGGATAAATGCGAATTCTTGAAATCTGAAGTTGAGTTTTTGGGATTTGTTATATCTGACCAAGGTATCAAGACTAACCCAAAACGGGTAGAGGCTATCTCTAGAATTCCACCTCCAAAGACACTGAAGGAGTTGAGATCCTTTCTAGGGATGACGAATTTCTATAGAAGTTTCATTCAGGACTACGCCAAATTGGCAAAACCGCTCACAATTCTGTTGAGAGGGGAATATGGTCGAGCCCCTAAGACAACATCCAGTAAGATACCCATCAGATTGAATGACGATGCTCTTAAAGCATTTGATAAACTTAGGAGGACACTTATGAATGACATTATACTGACATATCCGGATTATAAGAAAGAATTTCAACTTACGACAGATGCATCTCAATATGCATTAGGAGCCGTTTTGTCTCAGGACAACAGACCAGTCACATTTATATCTAGGACGCTTACTGCATCTGAGGAACATTATGCTGCTAATGAAAAGGAAATGTTCGCGATAGTATGGGCGTTGGTTTCATTGAGAAATTATTTGTATGGTAGAGCAAAGATCAAAATATTTACCGACCATCAACCTCTGACATTTGCTTTAAGCAATAAAAATAGTAACCCTAAATTGAAAAGGTGGAAGGCAACATTGGAGGAATACAATTATGAAATGCACTATAAACCAGGAAGGTCCAATGTCGTTGCAGACGCACTATCCAGGTTGCCACAAGGGGACGAAATTAACGTTTTGACTGCGACTGTAAATAGTGACGATAGTTCTTCCGAGAACCTCATCCAAATTGCGCAAGAACCTATAAATGTTTTTAAGAATCAGTTATTTTTGAATATAGGGGAAACATCATCATACCAATTTCAAATAATATTTCCCACCTACCATAGACATGTCATTACCGAGCCTGAATTTTCATCTGAGAAGCTTAAGGTTATTTTAAGAAGATATTTGAATCCGTCAGTTATTAATGGTTTGAAGACGGAGGAACGAGTCTTAGGAACCATCCAGGAAATATATCCTTTGCATTTTGCGAATTATAGGATAAGGTTTGCACGGGGATTTGTTACCGACCTAACGGTTGAAATGGACCAGGACAATGAGATCCTGAAGGAACATAAAAGGGCTCATAGGAATTCCAGGGAGAATAAGGTCCAGCTATTGAGGAAATTTTACTTTCCCAGGATGCAACAGAAGATAGACAGGATTGTAAAGCAGTGTAGGATTTGCAAGGAACAGAAGTACGAGAGACATCCTAATAATCCTATTTTACAGAATACCCCAATTCCACAGTACCCGGGACATATTGTCCATATAGATATTTACTATTCGAATAACAGGGTAATACTCACCGCAATTGATAAGTTTTCCAAGTATGCTCAAGCTAGGATAATCAATTCTAGGGCAACGGAAGACATAAGACAACCCTTGCGTGAGATATTGATGAATTTCGGGGTACCTGAGAAAATAGTCGTCGATAACGAGAAATCTCTCAGCTCTGCTCCTATACTACACATGTTGGAAGATCAACTGGGCATCGAAATTTTTAAGGCACCACCATACACTAGTACAGTCAATGGACAGATTGAAAGATTTCACTCCACATTGTCTGAGATAATAAGGTGCGTAAAGAGTGAAAGAATTCATGACTCTTTTGAAGATTTGTTGGACAGATCTGTATGCAAATATAACTATTCTATTCATTCGACCACGGGACGAAAACCTGTTGAACTTTTTTTGGAAGGGGTATGTCCACAAGTCCGGAGCAGCTTCATGAAGCCAGGGGGGAGAATATAAGACGTCTTCAAGAGAAACAAGATGCGGATCTCTCGTTTCATAGTAAGAAACGGAAACCAGTGAAGGAATACACGGTAGGAGAGGAAATTTATGTTAGGACTAATAAACGAATAGGGAATAAACTGTCACCAAGGTATAGGAAAGAAATAGTTGCCGAGAACAAAAGTAGCACTATTGTGACTCAAAGCGGACGAATAATACATAAAGGACTAATCAGGAATTAATTTTCTTTCAGACTACTGCTGTGCACGCTGTGCTCGTCGGAAATACAAATCCTGGACTATACTAACTCTAAACTAATTACAGTTGACGAAGGACCAACACAGATTCAAAATGGCACATTCCGGTTAATACACGTATTGGATATCGACAGATATGAAACGCTGATACAATCTACCAACAATGACATACGGAATAAAATTGCTTCGACAAATATATTTCAGCCGGCACTATTTCACGAATTAGCACAGGCAAAAAGAGCAATAGACAGACTTAAGGTTATCAATAGGGCCAAAAGATCTATTAATGCGATAGGCACTGCGTGGAAGTGGATCGCAGGCTCCCCCGACCATGATGACTTTTTACTACTGACTGATAAAATAAACAATGTTTTGAATAATAACAACAATCAGGTTGTTATAAACAGGGCAATTTTTGACAAATTGACAGAAATGACTAATCGGACTAATCAAATTGCGGGAAAATTCAGTAAGTCAGAAGAGAATAATATAGCACTTGACCTTAAATATAGACTAGAGATCATAAATAGGGAACTGACAAATATTGAATACGGAATACAATGGGCAAAAACGGACGTGACGAACTCGTTTTTACTTTCGGACTCGGAGATGGAGAGCATTACACACTATTTAGACCATGACAATATACCATTTATGAATTTTGATGATGCACTGGAATTTTCCGAAATAAAGATTGCTTCCAATGGTGGAAACATCCTATACATAATTAGTTTCCCAACAGTCGAAATTGAATCGTACAGAAAAATTATGTTACTTCCAGTAAGAGATGAACACACAATAAATAAAATTAATTTTAAGAAAATCTTAAGAAGAAAAGAAAAAATATTTGGCATAAAAACTAATTGTAAAACCTATAATAATATAAATATTTGTAAAAGAAATAATTTGGTTGATATTTCAAATGATTCATGCATTACGGCATTGTTACATAATGACATTTCCAACTGTTCCATAATGAATAACCAACACATTCCTGATGTGGAACAGATGAATGAAAACTTGATATTATTAAATAGATTTAATGGGGAAATTTTGGTCAAAGGACAATGTTTACCTTCACAGGGGACATTTCTGATAAAACATCATAACGTCTCAATTCAAATTCGAGACAAAACTTTTTTGACTCAGGAGGAGTTGTTTTCGAATCCTTTGCCTCCACTTTTTCAACCTGGCGTAAATATAGAAAATACAGAGGAGGTTCTATCGCTGGGAATGATAAAAGAACTCCATGAAAATAATACGATACTAATAAGGACATTGGAGTCCGAAAATTCTATATTTATTTACCTGATCGTTTCAATCATTTTTCTGGCATTCGTATTCTTTGCTTTGCCATTGGCAGTCAAACGTATCCTCTCTAAACGAACCCAGCCAATATCAAATCCTGAAATAACTTTTAGAGATGTTGAGGATATGATAAATTCTTCGAACCTAGAGGTTCGATCTTAAGAGGGGAGGAGTTAACACGAACAATATTTAAATCTAAATTCCTATTCAGCAATATTGCCTTTTTAATGTTCCCACACGGAACTTCATATTTTTGCATTGCTCTTCCCATGTTCATCCGCAAATCAAAGTTTCTCACAGTACCAAAACACCTGCACGGTATTTATGATTACGTTAACATTTTCTTTACGTGAGAAACTTTGTGGAGAATGAGAATGAAGGAACAATTAAATCAACCAAATAATTTCTATTTTACTTTTAAGTTAGTCTAGTTTTGACATTCAATTAATAAAGTTGCCCAACGGGTTTTTTTTTAAAAAACCAAAAATCCTTAAATTGAATTAATTTATACTTATATGTATGGGAGCTATATTTGAATCTAAAGCGATTTTCTTCAATTTCAATAAGTGCTTCCTTGGTCCATAAAACATATAAATCGGATGAAAATACTGTACGGATCTACTCAGAGTTAACAGTTGATATATGTCAATATATGTCTTACGTTCCTCTGTCTGTCTCCTATCTATCCAAATCTTGTTATCAAACTTAAAGCCGCATTGTTGCCCGATCTTCATGAAATTTAGTAGAAGTACGCTTTTTGGACCAAGGACGGACGCTATTGAAATTGAAGAAAATCTGTTAAGATTTACATATAGCTTGAACACATATGTTAAGCCGTTTTTATATTAGTAGCTTCGGGAGCCATATATTACATCCAATCTTGATGAAATTTGGCACACGTAAGTTTGTTGGGCAAAAGAGGAGAGCTTTGAAATTGGAGAAAATTGGTTTAGATTAAGATATAGCCCTCACCATATGTTCAATCTTGATAAAATTTGGTAAAAAAAAAATTTTGGAAAAAGGACGGAGACTTTTGGTCTTTTATCGTTTAAAATTCAGATATACCTCCCACAAATATGTTCAGCCAATTTTATGTCTTTAGCTCTAGAAGCCACATATTACATCCATATAAATAAATAATCAGCACAGAAAGAATGGGTGATACCGATCTACGTTTTGATATATACTTATAAATTGCCTAAGACCTAAAAATGACTCCAAATATACATGGACATATGGCATGAAAATAACGATACATTTTTTTACGAAGTCAAAAATGAAATTGTATCTGCAGCTCAAATAAATTTGGGTGACGGACACTAGGCCCATTTAAACATGGATATACTAACGGTTACCAAAAACAATGAAGTTTTTTGACAATTTCAAATATGACCTTAAATTTTAAATCTGGGTAAATAAAGAGCCTGTTTAAAAACCAGTTTTCCATTAACCTTTCTGCACAATCGGAAGTGAGGGATATAATAAAGTCGACTATGCCACTCTTAAGCTATTTTACAAGTTATTTTTTTTAAAAAAAACAAAACTCTTACCGCAGCAAGTGATTTAATTGCATTCTAGACTCTAGAAATAGAGACAATAAAGTGACTTCTGATTGGGAAAATATTTTCCATTCTTTGGCAAAACGCTAAAACGGGAATATCGGCTAATGCGGATTTTTTACTTATTAAAAAAACCCTGCGGACGGTTTTTTAAAACTCAGTTTTTAATAAAAAACCGATATGTCGGTTTTCTGCGAACCTAGTTTCTTGGGCACTTTAGACTTCCATCTGCCCATCTACAAGCAAAGAAAAATTTTGGTAACTATATGGTCACGGCAACAATAGTATGTTTTCTGCAACGAAAGTATGTTCGTCACAACCATAGTGTTATGTTTTGAATTCCATTTTAACAATAGTATGATGGCAGTATTCATATTGTTAAAATGTTACAATAGTTTTACACGCATTGCAAATTTGAAAATGAAAATATGGTTGTAGCAACAATAAAAATACGGTTGGTGCGACAAAAGTATTGTTTTATGGGTTTTATGTAAACAGTAACATGATAACGGCAATCATTTTTTATTTGTTTGAATATAGTTTTTAGAACAATGTTATTTTAACGAATCTAACGCAATCAAAATTCAAAACACACTGTTGTGGATTTGTATAAATGAAACACTTACGTTTTTAAAGGATTTTTAAATAAATTATTCCTTTTTTTGGTTTAAATAATTTTAAATAATTTATTTATTAAAAATCTCTTTTGTTGAATAACAACATAACCCAAACCTAATAGATAATTTTGGGATAATACTATGGTTGTAGTGATCATAACATGGTTGCGTGTGAATCATACTATGTGTTCAAGAAATTATTCAGATTGAAAAGAGTTTAGATTTCAGTTTTAGATTTCAAGAGTTTAGAAAAAAGTAAAAGAAAATTATTTAAGTTTTCATTGTAGTTTAGCAACATTATTTATTTTTTCACAGCTGAAATAAAGAGTACAATATAAGATATTTAGGATTCTTTAACGACAGTCCAAAAAATTAAATAATGAGTACTCGTACAATATACGATATTTCGGATACTTAAACGTTGTTTCCTGCTTGAAAGTACAAAAAAGAGACCGATTTAAATTTGCATTAAAGCAGGCAAACCGAAATTTGGCTTATAATTTGCAACTAAATAAGGTACATGTTTTTAATACATTTACTCGTATATACATACATTAGTTTGTTCGGCTGCAAGTTATCGAACATGTTCGATGTCACTGACCACCTAACAGTGCTGCCGCTACTACTTCAATCGAAGTATTTTGCTTCATTTTCACAAAATTTACTTCGTCACTCCTTCTTCCAAAAATCTGCTTCACTTTTTGTTCTGCTTCAAATTAAAAAAAAAAAAATTTTCCCTATATTACCTAATTGTTTTTCCTATTCCCTTAATTACGATGAAAATAGTGGTTTTAATCACTGAACATATGCAAACACTATTTTTCATCGCTGGAATGGCAACCCTTTATTTTTGCATTGTAATAGTGTCATTGCGTGAACTGTCAAATTGTTGTGAGTTAATAACGTATGGACATGTGATGTGCAAGATGAATCGGTAAGTAGTGCAATAATTTCCATAAAAAATATAAATATATTATTGATTATAAATTCTTTAATATCTTTAGCAAAGGAATACGCTCACCGACGAAGAACAGGTTAATAAGTAGGTATGTATGTTTATTTTAATCTAACTTTGCAAACAAGTATTTCTGCATGGTGCGTTTCAATTTGTAATGTGAAACAATAACTTAAAATTCAACTTTCTTTTTTCAGCTATTTCCAAAAGGAGCTACCTGCATAAAATTCAGATACAGAAAATAAAGTGTTAGTATATCATTGAACAAATTTATTTGTGTTTTATACATATAAAAAAGCACATGAAAACCAAAATGGCGGCTATATCAAGTTTTGTCAATTGACTTTTACAGTGGTAGATGCAGATCATCTTCTAGTGATTCGTCTCCTCAAAAAGAAAGGACTTGTCTAGACAATTGGTAAATTTTGTTATCAAACATTTTCTCCGATTTTTAATAAAAGATATACATATGTAACTGTTACAGTATTTCTTCTTCGGAATCTGATGACCATGAGCCTGAAGCGACTTTTCCATCACGACAAATATTTCAGAGAGGAATGGAAGCGTGATTTAAGTACATCACAGGTAAAGCATTTTGCAAAATTTGCCAAAAATATCTCTCTAACAATAAAACAAATATTGAAAGACATGGCTATGGTGAGTCACATAAAAAAATGAATGCACATTGAATCAGCAAATAAACCAAAATAAAAAAGTGCAAGCATTTGAATCGAAAATTCGAAAAATAAAAATTGCGGAGCTGAAAATAATATTATTTTTGTGTGTTCAAAATTTAGCTTTTGTACTGATTACACCATTAATTGGTCTTATTAAGAGTGTTGCCGGAAACGATGAAATAGTGAAAGAAATAAAGTGTGGTAGAACCAAAGCAGCAGAGACAATTAATGGTGTATTGGCTGAAAATTTTATGGAAGATATGGCTAATTGTTTAAGACACAATAAGTTTTCGCTTATTATAGACGAATCTACTGACATAAGTACCTTAAAATGCCTAGGAGTAGTTGCTCGATATTTTGATCAACAAAAAGGCAAAATTCGAGACCGTTTTCTAAGACTGATTGAAGTACAAAAATGTGATGCAAGATCATTATTTGAGGCGCTAAAAAAATTGTTTATTGATTTGAAAATACCATTTGAAAATGTTGTTGGATTTGCCGCCGATAATGCCGCTGTAATGATGGGTGGCGTTTCAGGTGTTAAAACCTTATTAAAAGAATGGAACCCCAATCTTTAGGTGATTGGCTGCATTTGCCGTTCAATGCACCTATGTGCTTCAACAGCCACGAAAACCATACCTCCAGAAACAGAACAATTAGTAAGAAACATTTATTATTTTTTTGCACATAGTAGTAAGAGGCAAGTGGAATTTCAAGATTACTTTACTTAAAAAAGCATAAGATTTTAAAAAGAGCTGACACTAGATGGCTTAGTTTGGAACACGCCATAGTAAGAGTGTGAGAACAATGGCCAGCTTATTTGGCTAGCGCTGCTTTTGAGGAAAATAATGACATTGCTAAAAAAAATCTTAGAACAAATGACACCGTTAAATAAATGCTATTTGCTGTTTTTAAGCAGCAGTCTAAAAAACGTAAATAAAATAAATTTAGAGTTTCAGGCAACAGAACCGCGCTTCCATCAGCTCTTAAAAACATTAAAATTGTATTTAAAAAGTATTTTAAACAATTTCAAGCACATAAACATATTAAATTTTGAATTATTAAGTGAAGATACTATAGAAGATAGTACAATGTACAAAAAACTTGAAGATCTCTATCTTGGAGCACAAACTGAAATGTTTATTCTAGGAGGCACTTTAACCGCGGAAGAGATTTACTCTATGCAAAAAAATTGTTTACGTTTTTACATTTCGCTAAGCAAGCAAATTTTAAAAAGAATAAATTTTAAGGACCCCGTTTTGAAAGCACTACAAATAATTGATCCATTATCGTTAGGGCCAAGCCTTGTGCCACTTATTAATATATTCCCTAATCTCGTTGGAAATATGAACATTGAAGATATTAATGAAGAATGGAGACTTTTATTATTACATGCATTTTCCGAGGAAGAGATGACTCTTGAAATGTTTTGGCATAATGTGTTTAAAGTAAAAAATAGTTTAGGAGAGCACATGTATCCACATTTGCGGCAATTTATAAGTTATTTACTTTGCTTGCCTCATAGCAGTGCTTCCACGGAGCGTGTATTCTCCCAAATGAAATTAAATAAAACGGCTATCCGAAATTGTCTTAACGTAGAAACAGTGAGTTCTATACTTCTAATTAAAGAAATAATGTCAGAATTTGAAAACTGGGTTCCACCCAAAGAAATCATAAATAAATACCAAAAAATAAAGACCAATTAAAATTTAAAATTATTTTAACATATTTGTATACATATATGTATGTATGTACTTATCATAGGAACGAAATGTGATTTATATTATTATTTGTATGTTTATTTTATTATTACTCAATTTTTCTCTAGCGGCAGCACTGCCACCTAAACGCCATACATCAGCATCGATCAAACATATCAACGCTAATATATGCTTGACTTAGATGTGCTGGTGGTCAAACTCATGTTCGAACGATTGTGCGTGTACTTATCTGCTTTCTTCCTATTCTTTGCTCCCATATTTGGTTCGATCAGTTCTACATAAGGCAGAACCTATGGTAAAGAGGGAGTGGGGGACGCAAAATTGCGATGTAACCCAAGAAGTTTACCGAGCGGAGCGGTGGGTAGGGACGCACAGGTGCGACAATCAAACAAAGCGAGGCAAATAAGTACACACAGTGCTCGAGCACTGTTATGCTACAGTGCTCGGATTTGTTCGAAACGCACTTAAATTTTCTAATAAGAAAGACAAATAATACAATTAAGTTTTTGATTGTAATGTTGTGTAAAGATGTGGTTGGCGACATAGATATTTTCGTCAACATTCTCCCCCTAAAGGTCGAATGTTCTTAAGTGTGTAGGACGGCCTATCGTTGGAAGAATTTTAGTCGCGGTTTTACCTCCGCTATGCTTCGGCTCACAGCGTTTTCAGTAGGCTTCATCCAAAATGTGCATCCACTATTAAGCGTCGTCTTCAAACTTTAGGTGGAACAAATAAGTAGCTTTGAATTTCGTTGGTTAGGGATTTGATTTATTGGGTCTAAGGTGGAAGAAATGATATTTAAGTATAAGTAATAGGCCTATTTATTATTTTGTTTTAGTTAGAACGATACCACCTTTTCCGTCTGTTAGGTCCTGGATTAATGTCCTGAATACGACCAAATAGCCACTGCCGAGGTCACATCGCTCGTCTGCGAGAAGTTCCAGCTCTTCATTTAAACCGATTCTTCCTGTGGGCAGGTTGTCGGTTCTCCTACAGGAAAGTGTGCGCTGGTACGAGCTTCAAAGTTCGATTGGTCTGGAGCTAACATGCAAAGAGGACGCGAAAAAGAAGATCGTTGTAGTTGATGGAGTACAGAGGTTAACTCTTTGACTGTCCTGTTCTTAGTATATTTTTTAAGTTTTTTTTTCACTGGTTTAGCAAAAGGGCTAAGGCTTTCTTTGTTGAGGTATGTAACGATTTGCTTATTTCTGTTTTTGTCAACGAGCGGGTAATTTTTAATTGTGAATTATGCCTGCTCCGCTTCTTCATTATACTAGGAGGATCTTGTTAAACGCCAGGAACAGGATAAAGCTCTAAGTTTAGAGGTTGGTTGTAGTCAATTTGACTGCCACTATCGAAGACAATTCCTAGCTTAGTGGTGCTACAGTCCCATATGTCAGTAAACTTGTTCACAAACTGGAATTTCAAAATGTCTATTGTGTCTGAAAACATTCATGACACTATTGTGAAGTAAAGGTTCAGCGCCTTTAGTCAAAATTAGTAAATTAGCCATATATTAACCAGATTCTGTAATTTATGTGGTTGCTTAGAAATAGTCTCATTTTTTCAAGAGTATAATTAAACACATTTTGGCAACCGTTTCCAATGCCAATCACTTTACAATGAGACCTAGTCTTTTCGAGCCCTAAGAGTTGTACAGTTGATTCTGAAATCAAACTGCTCTGAGATCCAGGGTCTAATAGAGCACGCAAAGGAAATTTGCGACGATTTGTAATGACGTTAAGTCTTATAGTGTAGAGCTAAGCGGAATCAAAAGATTGAGCACTGTAAGAAGTGACTTCGTTGGATTGATCACGATTAGGTTTGGTTGATAAACCAGCAGGATTTGGAATCAGACTTCCTGGTTCATCTGAGTGAAGTACAGTTTGGTGAGGTTTCTTGCACGTAATGAATATAAAGGAAGAGTTGCAATTGTTGTAATCATGTCCGGTTAACAGACAAATGCGACTGACATTTTTGTCAGATAAAACTTTATATTTTTCAGTCAATGGCAAGGTCTGAAACTGAGAGCCTTTTTAAAGTGTATGATTTTTTACACAAAATGCACAAATAATGCTTTGTTTAGAAAAATTTCCAGAATTACAAGAAGTTTTTCTGGTTTGAGAAAAATTATCGTTGTTTTTCAGAAATTTAGGTTTAGGGTATTTTACCACTTAAGGACTCTAACGCTCTAAAATTTCGTTCTAAAAATAAAAAAGGTCTGCAATATAAGGAAGTTCAGTCGAAGATTTTAACGACTGTTCCCAACCTCGACCTGATTGAAGATCTTATTTTAAAAGAAAAATAAATGTCGCGAAAAGAAATCCACTTTATATATTCTCCAGAGAGTTTTGGTAAAGAAATTTTCAAAAGTTTCGAGTCTGAGCCAATGTGCTAGCCATAGGGGACTGTGTCAAAGTGTGATCTGGAAAACAGTCAATTAGTTTGCCTTTGAACGTTAAACAGTTGTAAGAAAACTCAAAATAAACATTCTCGTTCATATACGTACATCATTTGTATTGAGGGAAGTTTCATGTATCGAACGTACAATTGTATCATGCTGTGTCTCAAAGCGGTTGAAAATATCATGAAGCTTTTGGGCATCTTTTACATCGAAACGAATTGATATTTTCTTAATAGCTCGAACAAATCACGTTGTTCTTTAATCTATAATCACGCATGATTATATTTGCACACACTAAACTTTCACGACTATTGCATTTATTTCTCGCTCACCACAAGTTTAAAAATCATCCCAAAAAAGGAATTTAATTAAAAGAAAATTAAGTTCCCTGGTTTCGGCACCAACAAAATGTTCAAGAAATAATTCAGATTGAATAGATTTCAAGAATTTAGAAAAAAAGCAATAGAAAATTATTCCTCCATTACACATTATTGCGGACGAAAAAGAGATTTACAGAAACAAAATTGCTAACAAGGTTACCAACTTAAAAAGATTTCTAAAAAATTCCCCTGAAGAAAAATTCATCCTAACGATTTTAAGAAAAACAAATAAATTTCTAAAATAACAGAAAGACATAATTATTATCTAAGCAGATAAAGGCAACAAAAACAATGTACAAACAGGAATATGAAGAGAAAATGATAGAACTACTTGAAGACAAAAGTACGTACAGAACATTAAGAACAGATCCAACACATAAACTACAAACAACCAAAAACAAATTCGTCTCGGAACTCAAAGACAACAATCAATAATACACATGGCAAAAGAAACAGCTTCATTGCTCAGCCGCAAATGCACCTCCGATGTACGGATTGCCTAAAATACACAAGCCGGGCATACCCCTACGACCAATGGTATCGTCAATACGTGTACCATGTTATCAACTGTCGAGATTCATTGGCAACATTTTAACAGACATTTAAAAGTACATACAACATAAAAAATTCTACGACATTAAAAACACAAATGAAAGACTTAAAGTAGATAGGAACGAAACTTTCGTATCTATTGACGTCATCTTATTATTCACCAATAATAATGAAAAAATTGACCATAATAAGAGCTTTTCTGCTCTACGAATATTTCTAGACAACAATTTCTAAAAATTCTTAATTTCTGCCTTGTTGAAAATAATTATTTCGTTTATAGGGAAATCATGTATAGCCAAATTTACGGCATACCAATGAGCAACACTCTTTCTCCTACTTTAGCGGATATAGTACTAGACGAATTACTTGATGAAGCTACGAGTATTAACGAAATGTGCTATAGAAACCTCAATATAAAATACACAGCCAAATATGTAGATGACAAGCAATAATAAAAACAAACGACGAAGACGATATCCTAAAAAGGTGGCATGTCATAACGTCTAAAGACATAATGTCTATAGACATAATGACACTCCAAAAGTGACATAATGTCTATAGACATTACAGCACTTTTGAAAGTGACATAAAGTCAAAAAAAAAAGTGTCACAAACTCTTTAGGCATTGTAACACTTTTGGAAGTGACATAAAATCTTTAGACATTATAGCACTTTTGAAAGTGACATAATATCTAAAGAATTTCAAATAGTTAAGAAACGTGCTGAAAGTGCCGTTATTTTAAAAAACTGACCAAAACAAAAATTGAAGAGAAGGTGTAGCAGAGCGCCGATTTTTTATTACCGTTACTTTTTTATATCTTTTTTCGCACCCCCTCCGCTTTAGTATTTCACTTTGTATATACCAAATTTTTCGCAAGGTATAATCCTGCGGTGTACCAACTTTGTTTTTTGTTGAGAATTAAATAAATTCCACTTACCATCGTCATCCATTGTTTTTCGAAGTATTCCGCAAAGACTTTGAGGCATTCCCGTTGTTTTACCGGGAATTCCAATAATTCCGTTTTTAGTATGAGGAACATTTCTTCTATTTGCTCCGCGTTTGCTAACGGAAGACTCAAAAACTTTCGGTACCACTCTTTGCACTCAACGCTATTTCTGACGATAGCGCCAAACCCCTTTATAGTTTGAGTCTTGCGCCGCATAGCCTGGCAATAGTGGAACCAACAACCTTTTAATGTCGCAGTTGGAAAAACATTTCGTAAGGCTTTCCTCAAACCCATTTCATAATCAGTATGAAATGTAGAAGCCTGGAACTTGAATAAGTTCGTGTCTATAAATTGAAATGCATGCTCATAAGCTTCTCTCGTCTTTTTAGTCATCAAGATTTAAATGAAGGGAAACGTCTGTAAAGTAATAGAAACACCACATTACTGCAAGCAGTTTTACTTCGGGAAGTCTTGGGCAACTTACATGATCAATATAATGGAAATGGACTACGACCAATTGCTTGTATCCACAAGATGGCGCAGTCCGAAATGTCCCATCTATTAAAAATCGACGGCCTTTAGGTTTCTTCAAAATAATTTCTTCTATAGTTGGCGATAAGAAAATGCTGTAAGCAAATCCATCCTCCACTATAGTTCCCCGGTAAAATGGCTTGTCAATATGCTTCGAAGATCCATACGCGGTAAAAAAGCTGGCTTCATCGAATATTGATTTAACTTCAGACGGTGTTGTGGGGTTCTTCGGTAAACCGTCGCTTCGGATGCGGTGGAGCTGCCGTTTCATTTTTGGAAAAGAAACCCCTGGTGCAAGATCACTATCCTTCCTGCATTCCTCGTCGAAATTTTCGCGGACACCTTTCCTTTTGCCAAGAGTATTTCTACCACATTCGGTTTTTACTTTGTCCATTATTTGCATTTTTTTCACTAACTCTACTGGAGGCGCATGGTCATGGTTGAACTCCAGGCTCAATTGCTCGCACAAGCCGTCGTTTTTAAGGGCAACTGTTACGCTGCACGCCTCAAAGTAACACTTATAGCGAGTGTAATCTTTGTAGTTTTTCTAAACAATTGACCTTCTCCAGTCAGAAAGAGTAGCTTGTAATTTTTCCGTAAGCCCGCCATAAAAACATATGCAAAGTTTACCTTTTCCATTTCCAACAACTTTTTTTTCACTTCACTCACTTCAAAGAACACTTACAGACTGAAAATTGAAGTAAAAGCTCTGCTACACCTTCTCTTCAATTTTTGTTTTGGTCAGTTTTTTAAAATAACGGCACTTTCAGCACGTTTCTTAACTATTTGAAATTCTTTAGACATTATGTCACTTTCAAAAGTGCTATAATGTCTAAAGATTTTATGTCACTTCCAAAAGTGTTACAATGTCTAAAGAGTTTGTGACACTTTTTTTTTGACTTTATGTCACTTTCAAAAGTGCTGTAATGTCTATAGACATTATGTCACTTTTGGAGTGTCATTATGTCTATAGACATTATGTCTTTAGACGTTATGACATGCCACCCCTAAAAACACTAAACAAAAAAATGACAAAGAAAGAAAGGAGAAACAGTGATACATTATAGCAAGCTTGAAAATCCAACAAAAAACACATATAATCGCTATCAAGTTGCAACGTATGATTCAAAACACCAGGTTGTGACAATGAGCTGTTGTTTACTTGAAGTGCATATATGTCAGTTTGTCAGATTTTCCTTAAGTCTCAAATGCTATGATAGAGCGTATACCAAAATCACTTTCTTATGCTGATCAATACTTTTAAAAGTGGAAAGTACAGACTAACGAGGTTTAAACTCAAGCAATTATTTGTCCCTACAATAAATAGATAAAAAGAGTTCCAGCACAAGAACTTAAAGCTAAAGGAAGTTAAAGGCAAGAAGGATAAGAAATCGAACTCTTAAACTCAATTCAGCATCTAGGAATAATTCTGGATAAAAAACTAACTTTCAAAAACCACTTGCAAAAGGCTTGTAAAAAGCGGTAAGATGCAGTACCATCAAATCTCAACCACATTTCCACCGATTTAATTCAAATTCCATAACTTCGGTGCATGGTCCAAAAAACTTACTTGTGCCCAATTTCAGATTGAATTTAATATGTGGCTTCTAGAGCTTAAGACATCAAATCGGATGGATATATATGTGGGAGAGCTATATCTAAGTCTGAACCGATTTAATAACGTCATTTCTAGATCCAAAAAACCCGTGTCAAATTTCATCAACATTGAATGAAAATAAAAATCGGATGAAACCTAAACCGAACCAAAAATGTACTTGTGCGCAATTTCATCAAGATTGAATCTAATATGTGGCTTCAAGTGTTAAAGAGATAAATCGGATGAATATATATATTTGAGAGCTATATCTTAATCTGAACCAATTTTTTCAATTTAAGTAACTAACTTGTGCCCAATTTTATGAACTTTGAATGTAAAATGTGGCTTCTTGAGTTAAAACATCAAAATCGGACAAAATCTAAACTGATTTTTTATAATTTTAATAGCTTCTTTCCGTGGCCCAAAAAACGTACTTTTTTTTAAATAACCAACACTCAGGGGACGCCCCCTATACATGCGGTGCATTGCGTTGGCGAGTGGAAAGTAAAGGATCGGAGGGGGGAAAGAGGGAGTAATGTTTATTGACACTTGCTTTGAACTTCAGGATGTCGTAATTAGTGGGAAATACATTCGCCGGAATTCGATTCCACATACGGACTGTACGAGCGAAAAACGAATTTGATCTGTAGTGTATAGTGCGGTCAACTGGCCAATCGATAACAAACGGGTGTGAATTCCTAGAAAGTCGCGTATCCCTGCCGAACATCCTTACGTCAGAAATAAGGCGACGGATATCTGATGAACACACACCATGAAAGTAACGATAGAACAGCGTCACGCAACCCACATTCCGACGATGCTCAAGGGAAACAATAGAGTTGGATACCCCACTGTCACTAATCAGCACCATCGCTCTCCTTTGAACACGGTCAAGTAGCTCCAAGGATGATTTTGAAGCACCTGCCCATATATGGGAGTTGTATTCCATCTTCGGCCTGATGAAAGATGTATAGATATTGAAAAGATCAGTAGGAGTGAAGTATTTCTTGCACCGCTTAAAAATGAATATGAGAAAAATGAATATGAGAAATCACAGCGAAAAAATTCGCACGCAGACCACGTATGTTGGCGAAATGAATGTTAAATTTCTTCACCATTACGCCAACCAGAAAACAAAAACAAAGGTCAGTATGTAAGTGCAGTTAACAGTCTCACCCCTCTGCCGCTGCTGATCCCTACAATGCTTTGTGTTATGCCTTAAGCATTGGACGGACAACGACAAAAAAGCAAGAGAGTCAACTGCACTTACACAAATTGGAAAAGGTGTGGGGCTGGAGGGGTAGGGGGGCAATGCACCACGGAGAGAGATAGACGAGTTCTCTCAGTGCGTGATCGTTGGTTTTGTTTTTGAGTGCGTTTTATTGTTTTCTTCTGTTTTTTTTTCTTCTTCTTCTTATTGTTGTTGTTGTGTTGGGAATTTTGCACATATGTATGTTTGATTATGTTAGAATTATGTTTTATTTTTGTGGTTTGGTTATTGGTGTTTTTTCATGTTTTATTTTATTTTAAATTGTTTTATTTTTTGTAGGACGGACGATACACATCTTTAACGCGGACAACACAAAACGCGTGCAGATTTTTGTTTTAAAACGGACAACTGGGACGCGGATAACAAAAAAGCGTGCGGACAGAACAACAGACAGAACATCACTTGTATATATATATATATATATATATATATATATATATATATATATATATATATATATATATATATATATATATATATATATATATATATATATATATATATATATATATATATATATATATATATATATATATATATATATATATATATATATATATATATATGTCACATGCTACAAACATTTTCATGTTTGTATTTCAGCATAATAGGTGAATCGTAGTAGATAAATTAATCTTGATGCTCTGTTAAAAAAGAACAAAGTTGAATCTTTTTACAAGAACTGATTTATGCAATAACAAACGGTTATATTTAGATAATTTTTCAATTGTGAGTCCTATGTGAGCCCTATGGGTGTTGCTATTAAACACGTGCAGCAGTGTAACTGCAAGTGATAACAAAACGAATACACCATATACATACCAATATACCATGGGTATAAATCAGAGAATGAGTGTAACAGTTGTGGTGTGTTTATTTTTGTAGGAACACACCACACCACACAAAAGAGAAACAGTTGAGTGTAGTATTGAGTATGAGTGAGGAATGTATTTGCTTTTTGTTCTCAAATAACTGTGGTACCATAAGTATTTTGTAGTTACAGGTGGTGGAACAAATAAAATAGTGTGCTAATTGGAATTTGAAAAGAAAAACAAACTAAAATGAATAGTTCAAATGTAAAAGAAAATATTAAATCTGGAACATACAAAATTAGTGACAAAAGGGGTCGAAGCAAAATAAAATGGGAATGTTTTGGAATAATAAAAGATGAAAATGATGAAGAAATATTAAATTTTGTTGCATGTAAAACATGTACAAAAGTTTATAAATATAACAAAAGAGCCCTTTCAAATTTAAATAAGCATAAGTGCTATTTATTGATGAAAAGTGAAAACAAAGAACTAGTTGAGCCAAACCAAGAAGCTAAAAAGGCATGCACAGAAGTTTTGACCAATTGGGTTGTTCAAAATATTCGCCTATATTCTATAGTCAATGATGCTGGATTGAAAGAGTATTCGAAGTTACTTCTGTCATTTGGAATTAAATTCGGGAGTAACCTAAACGTTGATGCATTGATCCCACATCCTACTACAATTTCTCGAAATGTGGAAAATAGTTATATAATACAATTCAACAAGCTTCATTCAGAGATATCATCGATACGGGAAATTGGATACTTGCTCACGTGCGATTTGTGGACGGAGAATTTTTCAAAAATTTCCTATCTTGCCCTAACATGTCATTTTATTATGGATGGAGAGTGCATAAATAAGCTTTTAGGAGTAAAATCAATGAAGGGATCTCCAAATACAGGTAAAAATACAGTCTTATTAAAAAGAGTAACATGAATATTTACAAAATAAAGTTGCATACATATTTGTTTTCTATACACATGTAATATATAACGTCCTATTTATTTCTTATTATGGATAGGCATCAAAATAAAAGAAAAATTGGCTACATAACTTGGCGAATTTAACTGTTCCTTAAATGATGCCACTGTTGTTGTTACCGACAGAGGAAGTAACATTAAATCAGCTTTAACAGAACATGAAAACATCAACTGCATAAATCATTTGCTTCACAACACAATTGAAAAATGCATAAAAGGGTCATCACAGATTCAAGAAATAGTAACAACAGCATCAAAACTAGTAATATTTTTTAAGAAATCTGGTTTAAATGTAGATCTTAACTCATCACTTAAAAGCTACACACCCACAAGATGGAATACAGTATATACCACAATTTTGTCTATAAAAAAACAATTTTTAAGAAATTCAAAGAGTCCTCAATGAAAAAAAATTAACAGAATAATACAATATTTTAATAGAATACCATTTAGATCTCTTGATATCTATTTTAAAACCGTTTATGGATGCTTCGAAAGAACTTGAGGGAAGCTCCTATCCTACGTTGCATATGGTTCATCCTCATATAAATAAATTGAAAGTGATGTGTAACACCACAAATGACAATGAATCTAGTTTTATCAAAGAATTTAAAACAAAATTATATGACACGCTAATTTCTCTAGTCGACAGCCATATAACAATATATCATAAACTAGCAATATTTTTGTTTCCACCAGCTAACCAGCTTACTCAATTTGATTCAAATGAACAAACTGATGTAATAAATAAGTGTAAATCATTGCTGTTACATTATTCAAATGAAAGCAATACTGATGATTTACCAATTGCTACAAATACCTCACCAATATATTCATTGTTTGAAAAGTACTTTCAACCAATCCAGGAAGTTCATTCTAGCGAATTGAGGATTGAAAACGAAATAATAAAATATAAAAATACAAAAGTGTTCTTACAACATGACTTTGATCTTTTAAAGTGGTGGAATGACAGAAAAAATGAATATCCACTATTGTACAAATTAAGCTGCCGAATTTTGGCTATTCCAGCTTCAAGTGCTCCGTCTGAGAGGATTTTTTCTAAAATAGGATGCAATAGCAAATCGTTTAATCAAATTTTATTCATAAATATAAACTCAAAAGACTGATTTTTTTGTTTAGATCATTCCCTGTATTTATTTTGAAATGCAACGATCCCTTTTTTGTTATATGTATGTAATTAAACTTCAAAAGACTGAATTATTTTGTTTAAGTTTACTTTGTATATTAATTTTAATTGAAATTGATTACAAAGCCCAACACTACTTTTGTTTCAATCAATTTAAAAACTGTTTCTTGCTGAAATCGGCGTGCTATTTTCAAATCCGAAGTCCGTTTTGCTCTGTCAGCTCTTGTTTTCTTTCCTTGATACATCCACGTCGAAAAAGTAAACAGTTTTTAAATCGATTGAAACAACCAACTTTTTTCATTTTGTTGGCCAGTGTTATATTTTTTTTATTTAAATACTCATATGAATTCTTGTGTTTATGTTTTTCATCCAAAGATTGATGTTAAAAGCTTCTTAAATGTTATTTTAAAAATGAATTGTTATTTTGTTATTAATAAACATTAAATAAAAATAAAATAAAAAAAGTTGTTACTGTTTATTAAATACTTTTTATTTTCAGTAAAATTCAATGATCCTACACAGGAATTATTCTATTAAAAGCTAATTTAATAACAACAACTCGTTCTGATCAACAACATACCATAAGTACTTATGGTGTCACCACCAATATCTGTTTATACCAGTTTGGGAGAAACAGATGCAAACAAATATGTTACTCTCTTTCTCTCTATACACACCACACCATAACTGTTAGAAAGAGTAACAATACCAACTCGTAACAGAAACTAAATTTTACTCATCTATACTCACTCAAAATAGGAAAGCATACCAACTGGTGCATTCAGTTGTATCTGTGCACGCCTTTAGTTGCTATAGCCATAAAGAAATCTATTTTAACAACTCAACTAGGGTATATTCCATAGATTTTAAAAAATCAATGAAAAGAAAAATTTAAAAAATCAATGACAAAAAAAAATACACTTTTGGCCAACGAATACAAATTTCAGCCATAGTACGTCGGTCAAAAATAAAAGTAGTAAATATAAGTAGTCTCCTTTAAACTAATGAGAATTTCCCTTGTATCTTCTAGATCGGTTGTACGTAAAATCGGGAGGGACCTTTTATCATACCCTGCTCTTCAGGATGTTCAAAATCCAACTGAAAACAAGTTTTTGGATCCAATTTACCCATATCTTAAAACTAATGCCATTTTAAATTCATGAAAAAGTCTCATTGTTTTTCATAAAATCGGTTGAATATGTATGTTATATAAACAAATGGGGTGGGAATATTTTTAATTTAAATCGGCAGTAAAAAAATGTACTTATAATTTTTTTAAATTTCTGATTTTATTGGAAGGCTACTGCGTCACTTTAATGGAGCACAATATCGCAACCACAATTAGCTCGGCAGTACCTACCTCATCCGATCAACCCAATTTTGAAGTATATTTTCGATTGTTTCGGGTCGAATCTCTTTAATTTATCTTTAAATGCTTCAATTGTCCCTGGATTCTTTGCGTTACATTTATCCTTAATTGCTCTCACAGTAAAAAAAAAACCTAAGGGCTCAAATCACAGCTCCGAGGCGGCCAATTCAAAATTTCAGGGCCTAAAATATTGATGGTTGGTAGGGTTCATGACATAATCTTGAATTTTTGGAAGCAGAAATGAGCATGGTGTGGTAGCGGCGGCTCCTTGATCGTTTTCAAAGAAAAATGACCTAATAATGCCGCCAACTCAAAGCCCACACCAAACAGTGACTCGTTGTGGATGCATTGGCTTTTTAATAGTCACGTGTGGGTGCTCTGTACCCCATATGCGGCAATTTTGCTTAATTACTTAGCCACCGAGATTACAATGAGATTAATCTGAAAACAGGATTTTTCGATAAAATTCTTCATTTTCTGCCAAACAATCTTCAGCCCATCTTACCAATAAAACCAAAAATTTAAAAAATTATCAGAACATTTATTTTACAACCGATTCAAATTAAAAATTGTAAATGGCCCACCTCATATATGTGGTTGCTTTATCTAAATTTTAACCGATTTTCTTCAGTATTAATAACGTCCTTCCTTGGTCCAAAAAACTACCGTGTAGCTGACTAAGATGTGGCTTCTAGAGCCAAAAATATTTAAATCTAAATTCCTATTCAGCAATATTGCTTTTTTAATGTTCCCACACGGAACTTCATATTTTTGCATTGCTCTTCCCATGTTCATCCGCAAATCAAAGTTTCTCACAGTACCAAAACACCTGCACGGTATTTATGATTACGTTAACATTTTCTTTACGTGAGAAACTTTGTGGAGAATGAGAATGAAGGAACAATTAAATCAACCAAATAATTTCTATTTTACTTTTAAGTTAGTCTAGTTTTGACATTCAATTAATAAAGTTGCCCAACGGGTTTTTTTTTAAAAAACCAAAAATCCTTAAATTGAATTAATTGGCGCCCAACGTGGGGCCCTCGCGCGAAGGAAGAAATTGATCCCGATATGAAGTTAATATTGTGAGTCAATATACCGATGAAGTGAGGGAACCCCAAAAAATAAAGTCAAAGGCTATGTGCGTTAATTATCACACATAGGGATTGACATGGATATCTAGGCATATACCCCACCAACGAGCGATGAAAGTTACAGTGCCGGAGTAGGGTCAAAATCCAAAAAGGACTAAGCTGTGCTATCTGTTGGTGTTAGAATAAGTGTAAAAAAAACCTTTTTAAGAAAAAAAGGTAAATTTTAAATGAAAGAAAAAACATAATAATTTGAGAAATTACAAATAAAGATTCGAGGAAT
This sequence comes from Hydrotaea diabolus, assembly GCA_963513945.1. NCBI lineage: Eukaryota > Metazoa > Arthropoda > Insecta > Diptera > Muscidae > Hydrotaea > Hydrotaea diabolus. The sequence continues at coordinate 110,490,763 of OY740716.1, read as the reverse complement.
CATATAAAAATTAAAAAAGTTATAAAAAAAAAAAAAAAAAAAAATTCAATTAATTGAATTTTCAAAGAAAAATATTGAAAGTTAAATTTTAAGAGAAAAAATTTATTGGAAAAATTAAAGAAAAATATAAAGTAAAATTTGTGAGTTAAACAAATAAAAAAAAAATCATCAATTTCTAATTCAAAAAAAAAAGTTAAATAAAAGAATTTTGTAATACAAGAAATAGTTTAAGAAACAATTGTGACACATTTGAAAATTTTTAAAGAAGGAAAGTAACAACAATTATATAAAGTAAATTTTGTGAGTTAAACAAACAAAAAAAAATTCAATTTTTAATGAAGAAAAAAAAATTTACATAAAAGAATTTTTTAATACAAGAAGTAGTTAATTAAGAAACAATTGTGACACATTTGAAAATTTTTAAAAGAAGGAAAATAACAACAATTATATAAAGTGTACGATTCAAACATGGCTAATCCAAATAATTTGATTCGGCCTCCGGTACTTAATACGGAGGATACCAGTGCTTCAACAAGAGGTGCGAACAGATCCGTTAGTGCAGAATTACAGGCTTTCATTACTGAACAAATAAGGAATGCTTTGGGGGAATACGTCCCGGCTCTAGCTAACGCTATAAGACGGCACGAGAGTGCAATGAACGGGACAGGGGATATCGAGAATATTGACCTAGGGCAATCTACGGCAGAGGATGGTAAAATTCCTGACATTGTTAAATGTATCAGGGAGTTTTCAGGACAGCAAGGTCAGTTTGGATCCTGGAAAAAGAGTGTAGATAGAGTTTTAAAGTGCTACGAATCTATCAGGAACACACCAAAGTATTATTGTATAATACATGCAATTAGGAACAAGATTATAGGGGAGGCAGATATCATTCTGGAATCCTACAGATGGACAGACATTTCGACCTGTCTAGTAAATCATTACGCCGATAAGAGGGACCTCAGGACATTAGAATATCAGATGGGTTCCTTGAATCAGGGCAATAAGTCCCTAATTGAATTCTATCAGGAGGTATACAGTCACCTTTCATTGATCGTTGAGAAAATATCTTGCATGGATATGAGCGGGGAGTCCATAACATTGTTTACGGCCTCTTATAGGGATAAAGCACTCGATACTTTTATTAGAGGTTTAAGAGGAAACCTTCCAACTCTCCTGGGAATTAGTGAACCAAAGGATTTGCCTCAGGCTCTGCAGATGTGCATTAAGTTGGAAAATCAGAACGTTAGATCGGACCAATTGAACGGGACCGGTCAGAAAACCTCGATTAACAACTATGCAAGGAAAGTTAATACCCATGATAACGGTCATAAGATAGGACCCAAACCTTCCACACAGAATCGACCATTTTCTAACCCTCAGTATGTTCCACTACGTCAACACTCATATTACCCAATTTATCTAGACAATAATCCTAGAAGGAACTTTGACAACAGGGCAGGACAGCCGGTTTACAATGAGCAGTTCGAACAGACTCTAGAGGAATACATTGAACCATCCACCTTTGCAGTAGAGGAGGATATTGAGGAACAGCAATTAAATCATACGGACGTACATTTTTTAGGCAATACCAATCCTCCTTGCCGTACATCGAATGCAGATTTGGCACCAGAGTCCTAAGGATATTAGTGGACACTGGATCGAATAAGAATTACATTCAGCCAAATTTAGTTAGGAAACCTTTTGATAATAAAACACCATTTTATGCCGACTCACCAGGGGGGAAATTGAAAGTTACACAACACACGTTTGCAAGATTATTTGGTTTAGATAATATCACCGTGAAATTTTTTTTATTTACTTCCTTCACTTAAATCATTTGATGCAATTATCGGGAATGATAGTCTGAAGGATTTATCCGCTGTCATTTATACCGAACATGACTATATGATTATAAAAGGCGGAACTAGGATTAGGATAAAACAGGCCCTTTCGGAAAATGTGAATTCCATTCAATTAAGAAATAGCCACCTCACACCCCATCAAGATAGGGAAATAAGTGCACTCGCCACCAAGTACGCATCTTTATTCTGTGAGCCTGAAGAGAGACTTACATATACCACTCGGGTGATGGCCGAGATCCGTACAAATACCGACAATCCAATTCGTTCACCAAGCTATCCTTACCCAATGTCCCTGAAAGATGAGATAGAATCCCAGGTTCAGACACTTCTTCGAGACGGAATTATTCGACCATCACGGTCCCCCTATAATTCTCCCGTATGGATTGTTCCAAAGAAGGAGGACGCATCTGGAACAAAGAAATACAGGGTGGTGATAGATTATAGGAAACTCAATCTTTCAACAATTCCGGACGCCTACCCGATCCCTAATATTAATGACGTTTTGACACAGCTAGGCGGAAGTAGGTTCTTCACCATACTGGATTTGAAAAGTGGTTTTCATCAGACTCCTCTTAAGGAATCTGACATAGAGAAGACGGCTTTTTCAATAAACAACGGGAAGTATGAGTTTACTCGTCTTCCCTTTGGTCTGAAAAATGGCCCAGCAATTTTCCAAAGAGCTCTTGACGATATTTTGAGGGACCATATCGGTAAACGATGTTTCGTTTATATCGATGATATAATAATTTTCAGCAAGGATGAGGATACTCACTTGAGGGACGTGGAAATAATTTTCGATACCTTGCAGAATGCAAACATGAAAGTACAGATGGATAAATGCGAATTCTTGAAATCTGAAGTTGAGTTTTTGGGATTTGTTATATCTGACCAAGGTATCAAGACTAACCCAAAACGGGTAGAGGCTATCTCTAGAATTCCACCTCCAAAGACACTGAAGGAGTTGAGATCCTTTCTAGGGATGACGAATTTCTATAGAAGTTTCATTCAGGACTACGCCAAATTGGCAAAACCGCTCACAATTCTGTTGAGAGGGGAATATGGTCGAGCCCCTAAGACAACATCCAGTAAGATACCCATCAGATTGAATGACGATGCTCTTAAAGCATTTGATAAACTTAGGAGGACACTTATGAATGACATTATACTGACATATCCGGATTATAAGAAAGAATTTCAACTTACGACAGATGCATCTCAATATGCATTAGGAGCCGTTTTGTCTCAGGACAACAGACCAGTCACATTTATATCTAGGACGCTTACTGCATCTGAGGAACATTATGCTGCTAATGAAAAGGAAATGTTCGCGATAGTATGGGCGTTGGTTTCATTGAGAAATTATTTGTATGGTAGAGCAAAGATCAAAATATTTACCGACCATCAACCTCTGACATTTGCTTTAAGCAATAAAAATAGTAACCCTAAATTGAAAAGGTGGAAGGCAACATTGGAGGAATACAATTATGAAATGCACTATAAACCAGGAAGGTCCAATGTCGTTGCAGACGCACTATCCAGGTTGCCACAAGGGGACGAAATTAACGTTTTGACTGCGACTGTAAATAGTGACGATAGTTCTTCCGAGAACCTCATCCAAATTGCGCAAGAACCTATAAATGTTTTTAAGAATCAGTTATTTTTGAATATAGGGGAAACATCATCATACCAATTTCAAATAATATTTCCCACCTACCATAGACATGTCATTACCGAGCCTGAATTTTCATCTGAGAAGCTTAAGGTTATTTTAAGAAGATATTTGAATCCGTCAGTTATTAATGGTTTGAAGACGGAGGAACGAGTCTTAGGAACCATCCAGGAAATATATCCTTTGCATTTTGCGAATTATAGGATAAGGTTTGCACGGGGATTTGTTACCGACCTAACGGTTGAAATGGACCAGGACAATGAGATCCTGAAGGAACATAAAAGGGCTCATAGGAATTCCAGGGAGAATAAGGTCCAGCTATTGAGGAAATTTTACTTTCCCAGGATGCAACAGAAGATAGACAGGATTGTAAAGCAGTGTAGGATTTGCAAGGAACAGAAGTACGAGAGACATCCTAATAATCCTATTTTACAGAATACCCCAATTCCACAGTACCCGGGACATATTGTCCATATAGATATTTACTATTCGAATAACAGGGTAATACTCACCGCAATTGATAAGTTTTCCAAGTATGCTCAAGCTAGGATAATCAATTCTAGGGCAACGGAAGACATAAGACAACCCTTGCGTGAGATATTGATGAATTTCGGGGTACCTGAGAAAATAGTCGTCGATAACGAGAAATCTCTCAGCTCTGCTCCTATACTACACATGTTGGAAGATCAACTGGGCATCGAAATTTTTAAGGCACCACCATACACTAGTACAGTCAATGGACAGATTGAAAGATTTCACTCCACATTGTCTGAGATAATAAGGTGCGTAAAGAGTGAAAGAATTCATGACTCTTTTGAAGATTTGTTGGACAGATCTGTATGCAAATATAACTATTCTATTCATTCGACCACGGGACGAAAACCTGTTGAACTTTTTTTGGAAGGGGTATGTCCACAAGTCCGGAGCAGCTTCATGAAGCCAGGGGGGAGAATATAAGACGTCTTCAAGAGAAACAAGATGCGGATCTCTCGTTTCATAGTAAGAAACGGAAACCAGTGAAGGAATACACGGTAGGAGAGGAAATTTATGTTAGGACTAATAAACGAATAGGGAATAAACTGTCACCAAGGTATAGGAAAGAAATAGTTGCCGAGAACAAAAGTAGCACTATTGTGACTCAAAGCGGACGAATAATACATAAAGGACTAATCAGGAATTAATTTTCTTTCAGACTACTGCTGTGCACGCTGTGCTCGTCGGAAATACAAATCCTGGACTATACTAACTCTAAACTAATTACAGTTGACGAAGGACCAACACAGATTCAAAATGGCACATTCCGGTTAATACACGTATTGGATATCGACAGATATGAAACGCTGATACAATCTACCAACAATGACATACGGAATAAAATTGCTTCGACAAATATATTTCAGCCGGCACTATTTCACGAATTAGCACAGGCAAAAAGAGCAATAGACAGACTTAAGGTTATCAATAGGGCCAAAAGATCTATTAATGCGATAGGCACTGCGTGGAAGTGGATCGCAGGCTCCCCCGACCATGATGACTTTTTACTACTGACTGATAAAATAAACAATGTTTTGAATAATAACAACAATCAGGTTGTTATAAACAGGGCAATTTTTGACAAATTGACAGAAATGACTAATCGGACTAATCAAATTGCGGGAAAATTCAGTAAGTCAGAAGAGAATAATATAGCACTTGACCTTAAATATAGACTAGAGATCATAAATAGGGAACTGACAAATATTGAATACGGAATACAATGGGCAAAAACGGACGTGACGAACTCGTTTTTACTTTCGGACTCGGAGATGGAGAGCATTACACACTATTTAGACCATGACAATATACCATTTATGAATTTTGATGATGCACTGGAATTTTCCGAAATAAAGATTGCTTCCAATGGTGGAAACATCCTATACATAATTAGTTTCCCAACAGTCGAAATTGAAAAAGGACGGAGACTGTGGTTGAGATTTGATTGTTGTTGTTGTAACAACAATATATTTATTTTGAGGTCTTGTTCGTCTATGGGGGATCTGCTTCGATATCCAGGTGAAGGAAACGCGCCATTTGAACTGGATGCGTCCACAGAGACCAGGGGGTCAGCTGAGTGGGCTTGGCCGGACAATTGAAGAGGTGCAGTACATCATGTGGTCCCTGATGGCAGGCGGGACAGATGTCCGGAACGTTAGCATCAATTCGTGCCCAGTAAGAATTGAGGCGGCTGCAACATCCGGATCTCAGCTGCGCCAGAACCACGCGCGTCTGCCGAGGTAGTACCTTCTCCTCAGGTGAAATCTCCGGGGGATGTTCCCCTAGCACTGCATTCACACGGTAGCTGGATACTGCTGCTGCGACATCATCGGCGTGAATGTTGTTCAAACCTGCCTGATAGTTTCGATGATCTAAAGGTTCTCTCTTATACCGCTGGACCTCTCTCTCTAGATCATGAAGATCGTTCCTGATCTGCCTGGGTGGAGGCATCCTGTTCAAGAGATGGTGGTTAGGATGACTGCTGCGAAAACACCCTAGCAGGTATTGCTTAGACAACAGGAAATTGTGTCTGCGCACGGTAAGGACCTTCGTCTCCTCATGTAGATGGTCCTCAGAGGACATAAGAAGACACCCTGTTGATGTTCTAAGGGCGGCATTCTGGCATGTCTGAATTTTCTTCCACTGCGTCGTACTCACGTGCGCCGACCATACAGGTGCTGCGTAGTTTGCTACAGACCGACCTATCGCTTTGTAAGAGGTCAACAAGGTTTCTTTGTCGGCTCCCCAAGTACTGCCGGCAAGTGACTTGAGGACCTTGTTCCTACTTTTGAGTTTATCGCAGATAGCTGTAGCATGTGCAGAGGATCTAAAAAGGCTGTCCAATGTGACCCCAAGGATTTTGGGGTAGTTGGTGGTCGGGATGTTGACGTCATCGACTTTCACATTGAGTGACAACCGCACCTCTGCGGTCCAAGCAGTAAACAGTGTGGCTGATGATTTGGAGGCCGATATTTTCATATTCCTCGCAGTGAAGAAACGTGCTAAGTCAGTGAGGTAATAGTTGATTTTCTCGCAAATGTCATCCACTTTAGGTCCTGACGCCAGAATTGTGCAATCGTCAGCGTACGACACAATTTCAACGCCGTCTGGTGGTGCAGGAATTTTAGAGAGGTAGAGGTTAAACAGAGCCGGGGATAAAACTCCACCCTGGGGAACTCCTTGTTTAACTCTACGGGGCTTCGACTTTCTGTCTCTAAATTCAACATATGACTGGCGCCTACACATATAGTTTACGACCCAACGTTTCAAACTGGGCGGAAGGGACGTTTCTTCAATGTCCTCGAACAGAGTGGCATGATTGACCGTGTCGAAGGCTTTTGTGAGGTCAAGAGCCACGAGGACCGTCCTGTCGTTAGGCTTGTTCTGGTTAAGGCCGCGACTTATACGTGTGGTGATGGCGTGTAAAGCAGTTGTTGTGCTGTGCTGCTTGCGGAATCCATGCTGATGATCAGCACTAAGAAAGTGTTCGATCAGGCTGGGGAGGAGCAGTGCTTCAAGCGTCTTTGCTACTGGAGAATGCAAGGAGATTGGCCTGTACGAATCTCCTTTACTTGCGTCTTTGCCTGGCTTCAGTAGCGGGACCACTCTGCCCATTTTCCAGGCTTCGGGAACTTCGTGAGTGGCTAGCGACAGATTGAGCACTTTGGTCATGTACTCTACTCCCGGGGTATCCAAGTGCTTTAACATCAGCATTGAGATTCCGTCCGGACCCAGCGCCTTTGATGACTTTGCGCTGCGGATGACATGTGCAACTTCGCCAACGGTAAATTGTGGTGGTGCCTCTTCGACTCGGAGAGCGCGGATACGACGCAATACTATCCTTTTCGCCTTATCACTCTCTGGGTGCTCAATAAAAAGCCGGTTAAAATAACATGCGCACCGCTTCGGATCTGTCACTGTTCTATCACCGAACGTGACAGCTGTCCGATCATCCTTCCTTACAGGGTTAGAGAGTGATTTGACGTTTGTCCACAACTGACCAATTCCGGAACTCAAGTTGCACTGCTTTAAGTGGTCTAGCCATTTGTTCCGCTTATATTCGTTGACCAACCTACTGATCTCGGAGTTGAGATCCCTAATTCTAGGGTCAGTAGGGTTGGAGTTCAAACCTGCCTGATAGTTTCGATGATCTAAAGGTTCTCTCTTATACCGCTGGACCTCTCTCTCTAGATCATGAAGATCGTTCCTGATCTGCCTGGGTGGAGGCATCCTGTTCAAGAGATGGTGGTTAGGATGACTGCTGCGAAAACACCCTAGCAGGTATTGCTTAGACAACAGGAAATTGTGTCTGCGCACGGTAAGGACCTTCGTCTCCTCATGTAGATGGTCCTCAGAGGACATAAGAAGACACCCTGTTGATGTTCTAAGGGCGGCATTCTGGCATGTCTGAATTTTCTTCCACTGCGTCGTACTCACGTGCGCCGACCATACAGGTGCTGCGTAGTTTGCTACAGACCGACCTATCGCTTTGTAAGAGGTCAACAAGGTTTCTTTGTCGGCTCCCCAAGTACTGCCGACAAGTGACTTGAGGACCTTGTTCCTACTTTTGAGTTTATCGCAGATAGCTGTAGCATGTGCAGAGGATCTAAAAAGGCTGTCCAATGTGACCCCAAGGATTTTGGGGTAGTTGGTGGTCGGGATGTTGACGTCATCGACTTTCACATTGAGTGACAACCGCACCTCTGCGGTCCAAGCAGTAAACAGTGTGGCTGATGATTTTGAGGCCGATATTTTCATATTCCTCGCAGTGAAGAAACGTGCTAAGTCAGTGAGGTAATAGTTGATTTTCTCGCAAATGTCATCCACTTTAGGTCCTGACGCCAGAATTGTGCAATCGTCAGCGTACGACACAATTTCAACGCCGTCTGGTGGTGCAGGAATTTTAGAGAGGTAGAGGTTAAACAGAGCCGGGGATAAAACTCCACCCTGGGGAACTCCTTGTTTAACTCTACGGGTCTTCGACTTTCTGTCTCTAAATTCTACATATGACTGGCGCCTACACATATAGTTTACGACCCAACGTTTCAAACTGGGCGGAAGGGACGTTTCTTCAATGTCCTCGAACAGAGTGGCATGGTTGACCGTGTCGAAGGCTTTTGTGAGGTCAAGAGCCACGAGGACCGTCCTGTCGTTAGGCTTGTTCTGGTTAAGGCCGCGACTTATACGTGTGGTGATGGCGTGTAAAGCAGTTGTTGTGCTGTGCTGCTTGCGGAATCCATGCTGATGATCAGCACTAAGAAAGTGTTCGATCAGGCTGGGGAGGAGCAGTGCTTCAAGCGTCTTTGCTACTGGAGAATGCAAGGAGATCGGCCTGTACGAATCTCCTTTACTTGCGTCTTTGCCTGGCTTCAGTAGCGGGACCACTCTGCCCATTTTCCAGGCATCGGGAACTTCGTGAGTGGCTAGCGACAGATTGAGCACTTTGGTCATGTACTCTACTCCCGGGGTATCCAAGTGCTTTAACATCAGCATTGAGATTCCGTCCGGACCCAGCGCCTTTGATGACTTTGCGCTGCGGATGACATGGGCAACTTCGCCAACGGTAAATTGTGGTGGTGCCTCTTCGACTCGGAGAGCGCGGATACGACGCAATACTATCCTTTTCGCCTTATCACTCTCTGGGTGCTCAATAAAAAGCCGGTTAAAATAACACGCGCACCGCTTCGGATCTGTCACTGTTCTATCACCGAACGTGACAGCTGTCCGATCATCCTTCCTTACAGGGTTAGAGAGTGATTTGACCGTTGTCCACAACTGACCAATTCCGGA
>OY740716.1:110471406-110476406 GCA_963513945.1 Hydrotaea diabolus | reverse complement strand
TGGAAAATTACTGCCAGAAATAACTGGTCACGATAAGGTAGAATGACTTCCGGTTATTATTACTCACAGTAACGGTGAACAATTAATTGGAGTTCCGAAGTTGTCAACTGCAACTGGATCAGAAATGGCTGATGCAATATATGAACTTTTATTTGAATGGAATGTGGAAGACAATATTGTCGCTTGTTGTTTTGATACAACTGCGTCTAATACAGGTGTAATCAAAGGGGCTGCAACTTTGTTGGAAAAAAAACTTGAAAGGAAATTATTATATTTTCTTTGTCGCCATCATATCTATGAACTTGTACTTAGAGGAGTGTTTGAATGCTAATTTCCAGTAACTACTTATAAAGACGTTCAATTATTTCGGCGATTTCAAGATAAATGGAAATACATAAACCCAAATAATTTTAAAAATCTTTTAGAAAACGACATGTTGAAACAAATTTTAAACGACGTTAAAGATAATGTAACAGATTTTTGCAAAAACGAATTAAAAAAGCAAATAGTTAGAGATGACTACGGAGAACTGTTGGAATTGACGACTATATGCTTAGGGACAAGCAATAATGTTAAATTTCGTACTCCTGGTCCTACTCATCATGCACGGTGGATGTCAAAAGCATTATATTGCTTAAAAATTTATTTGTTTCGATCAGAATTCAACCTAACACAATATGAGAAGAGGTCATTGGCATCAAAAGCACCATATCAAGATTTATCTTTTATTAAAGAAATTAACGAATTCAGATCTATAAATTAAAAAATATCTGATATTTGAATAAAAAAAATTGTCAACCATTTATGGTATTTATCTGATGAAAATGTTGCAATGGCATTATTCGATAATAACATATCTATTGATACGAAAAAAAAATTGCCGCAAAAATTAAAAATATTGATAGCTACGATGACGATGTAGAAAGTCTAAAACGTGTACTGGTAAAACCCAGCGAAATCAATCAGTTTATAGAAAAAGAACTTTATGAATTTGTTACAGTAAATACAATTAATTTTTTCTCCCGTTTTGGAATTTTCTTGCAATTTCTAAATGAAGATCCTCTGTACTGGAATGATATTGAAACCTTTAAAAATGGAATGGAAATTGTTTCAAAGATAAAAGTGGTAAATGATACAGCAGAACGCGGCGTTAAATTGATTGAAGAATATAACAACATATTAACAAAGAACGAACAAGAAAAACAATACTTACTTCAAGTCGTAAGTGATTACAGAAAACGATTTAAATCGCACTCTAAATCATCCTTAACTACACCTAAATAAATAGAATTAAGTTTTATTTCATGTTCCAAACAGTTTCTTCTAATAAAATCATCAACAAAAACATTTATAATTAAAATAATTCGTTTTTTTCACATACTCGTTAAAAAGGCGAGTTTGGCAGTTATTTTTATTCATAACTTTGTTTCTGGTGGGCCGATTTTTATGATTTTGGACATCTTAGATAGGTATTAAGTCATAGAATTTATTTATTTATTTTTTTTTTTAAAAAACCAACACTCAGGGGATGCCCCCTATACATGCGGTGCATTGCGTTGGCGAGTGGAAATTAATGGATCGGAGGGGGGAAAGAGGGAGTAATGTTTGTTGACGCTTGCCTTGAACTTCTGGATGTCGCAATTAGTGGGAAATACATTTGCCGGAAGTCGATTCCACATACGGACTGTACGAGCGAAAAACGAATTTGATCTGTAGTGTATAGTGCGGTCAACTGGCCAATCGATAACAAACGGGTGTGAATTCCTAGAAAGTCGCGTATCCCTGCCGAACATCCTCACGTCAGGAATAAGGCAACGGATGTCTAATGAACACACACCATGAAAGTAACGATAGAACAGCGTCACGCAACCCACATTCCGACGATGCTCAAGGGAAACAATAGAGTTGGATACCCTACTGTCACCTATCAGCACCATCGCTCTCCTTTGAACACGGTCAAGTAGCTCCAAGGATGATTTTGGAGCACCTGCCCATATATGGGAGTTGTATTCCATCTTTGGCCTGATGTAAGTTGTATAGATATTGAAAAGATCAGAAGGAGTGAAATATTTCTTGCACCGCTTTAAAAAGCCTATGCACTTGAGTGCTTCTTTCGACACTTCGAATACATGTCTCGCCTAACGAGCGTCACATTGTATTTTCATGCCCAGAACATCGAGAGCTTCTGATTGTTCAATATCCGTACCATCGAGAGAAATTGACGATATTGTTGGGTCAGCGAATCGCTTGTGAGACAACAAGCAGCACTGTGTCTTACGTGCATTAAAATCTACTCTATTCACTCGACCCCATTCGGAAATGGCCAGTAGATCCCGGCCAAGTGTCTCATCCATAATTCGCCTTTTGTCTTCAATATCTTGAAGGCTCGGTCTACGGTCGAATGAATACGAATGACAGAGGTTACTATCATCTGCGAAAGAGTAGATTGGATTCACGGTCTGACCCAATAGATCGTCAATGAAAATAAGAAATAAAGAGGGAGAAAGGACAGAGCCCTGTGGTACACCTGCGGTCAGCCTATGTGTGTTGGATGAGAACCCATCTACAACAACTCTAATAGTGCGATCTCTAAGAAAGCTCGATATAAACCGAGCAAATGTATTACCGACTCCAAAAGCGATCAGCTTTGATATGAGTGCACCATGCCAGACTCTATCAAAGGCCTTGGAGATATCTAGAGCCACGACCTTACTCTCACCAAACTGGTGGATAGACCGACTCCAACGCTCCGACAAGAACGCCAACAGGTCTCCCGTAGAGCGATTTCTACGGAAGCCATACTGTCGATCACTTAGCAAGTCGTTGGTCTCTAAATACTTCACAAGATGGTGGTTTACCATGCTCTCCATTACCTTGGAGAGCGCAGAGCAAATCGCAATTGGCCGATAATTCGCAGGATTATTGGCTTCACCCTTTTTAGGGATCGGCTGGACGTTCGCAACCTTCCAACACGCTGGGAAAACTCCCGCACGGTAAGCAAGGTTGAAAAGGTTGCGTAATGGACGGGCTAGCGTCGACGAGCACTTACATAGGACAAGTGCAGAGATACCATCCGGGCCCGGGGATTTATTAACGTCGAGGTTCGCAAGAACCCTTTTAACTGCACGCGTTCGAAAAAATATCTGAGGCATGGAACTTGATACGTTTTCGACCGCGGGGAGTGGTTGATTGCTTTCCGGCAAGGAAGAATTTCCTGCAAATATTTCAGCCAAAAGGTTAGCTTTATCAACCGGGTCAGTGAATGCCTGGTCGTCTTTAACAAGAGTTGGGATAGATGAAGAACTATCCTTTACTCTTCTTACAAACGACCAAAAGCTCTTACTTCCCCTAGGAGAAGTAAGAACCGTTGTACGTAGACGTTGTTCGTGCAGAAATTTTTCACGTCTAAGCACTCTGGCACACGAAGCTCTTGCCTGTTTTCGCAGCAGTTCAGTAATGGGGTTTTTGTTTAAACGCCAATTTCTGAACGCTTCCTCCTTTGATCTGACAGCATCCCTGCATGCCTGGTTAAACCAACTGTTTTTGGCTGGTTTAGCCGACATAATTTTATTTGGAACAAAAGTCTTTATACCAGATAAAATTATGTTTTGGATCATTTCAGCCGCAGCATTTACGTCGTTATCAAGAAAGCAAAGTTTCCAATTGAAATGCTGGAAAAAGTGGTTGAGCTCATCCCAACGTGCCTTTTCGTAGAAAAATACTGTCCGCTTTGGGGCTGGTATCGAAGCGACACGAAGAGCGGAATACGGAAAGGATGCTGAAACAATGCAGTGATCGGAGTTACCAAGAGGTGAAAGTACATTAACTTCGTACTTTTCAGGGTGCGAAGTTAAGTAAAGGTCAAGAATGTTATGTTGGTGCCCTTCTACACACGGAATATGTGTCGGTTCATTCACTAGTTGCGTCAAGTCATTTTGCGCGGCGAAGAGCTCGGCGTATTGGCCCTCCGGAGTTGTATGGCTCGAATGTGAAAGCCAGGCGGAATTATGGACATTGAAATCTCCAGCAACGACAATTTCACTGTCCGGATAACTCTCCAAAACTTTCGATATTGAATCGGAAAGGGCGTCAAAGCCGTTAAGGGAAGCCTCCCTTTCCGAGTTTGGACTTCTATAAATAAACCCAAAATGTAGTACGTGTGTTCCAATCCTGAACTTAACCCAAAGGGAGTTAAATTCTGGATCTTGTGAGTTCAAGTGTTGCTGGCTCTGAAACACTATGTCATTACGTACATATACCACAAGACCTCTGTGGGAAATAAAAAGGGATAGGGTGTGGTACCCAGGAACGTGAAAATCCTGTGGATCAGAATCCTCGCGCACCTGGGTCTCACATAGAGCTAAGACGTCAGGCCTATGGAAATGAATGTGGGAAAACACTGCGAAAAAATTCGCACGCAGCCCACGTATGTTGGCGAAATGAATCTTAAATCTCTTCATCATTACGCCAACCAGAAAACAAAAACAAATGTCAGTATGTAAGTGCAGTTAACAGTCTCACCCCTCTGCCGCTGCTGGTCCCACCAATGCTTAGTGTTATGCCTTAAACATTGGACGGACAACGACAAAAAAGCAAGAGAGTCAACTGCACTTACACAAATTGGAAAAGGTGTGGGGCTGGAGGGGGAGGGGGGCAATGCACCACGGAGAGAGATAGACGAGTTCTCTCAGTGCGTGATCGTTGGTTTGGTTTTTGTGTGTGTTTTATTGTTTTCTTCTGTTTTTTTTCTTCTTCTTATTGTTGTTGTTGTGTTGAGAATTTTGCACATATGTATGTTTGTTTATGTTAGAATTATGTTTTATTTTTGTGGTTTGGTTATTGGTGTTTTTCCATGTTTTATTTTATTTTAAATTGTTTTATTTTTTTTTTTGTAGGACGGACGATACACATCTTTAACGCGGACAACACAAAACGCGTGCAGATTTTTGTTTTAAGACGGACAACTGGGACGCGGATAACAAAAAAAAAAGCGTGCGGAC
>OY740716.1:110292777-110471206 GCA_963513945.1 Hydrotaea diabolus | reverse complement strand
CTACAAAAATTTTCATGTTTGTATTTCAGCATAATAGGTGAATCGTAGTAGAAAAATTGAGCTTGATGCTCTGTTAAAAAAGGACAGCTTGATGCTCTGTTAAAAAAGGACAAAGTTGATGAATCTCTTTACAAGAACTGCATTTACGCAAGAACAAACGGGTTTAGATAATCTTTCAATTGTGAGAGATGATAGCCCTATGGGTGTTGCCATAACGAAATCTATTTTTACAACTCAACTAGGGTATATTCCATAGTTGAGTTTTCCTAATTTTTTTGATAAGATACTTATGGACGGAGTGACAATAATTTTGGTCATTTCTCATAACTATGACTGAGCACTTATAGGAGGTGATCTACATGCTAAAAAACACTTCATAGGGCGATGATATAGACAATTTTAATGGCGTTGTTTTATCCAATTTAAAAATGTAAAACTCGATTTACTAAAAGGCAAATTCCGGTCGAAATGTGTGCAAGGGTGGTTGAAAATTGGGTCAAAAGAATAGTTAGCTGTACATGGGCTCGTGGTAGTCATATGACCGAACATTTCCAGTAGAACTTAGTATGTTCCATTTTTCAAACGCGTTCTTCTTAGACAAAGTCTTATCTGATAAACGATAATTTTAGAATGTTCCGTTTCTTTGGCCCTTTCGGCCCATATATTATTTCCATATATTTATAACTTTAATGGGAAATGTTTGTAACTACCAAAAATTCTTGAGCTAGACAGGTATATCTATATATATATATATATATATATATATATATATATATATATATATATATATATATATATATATATATATATATATATATATATATATATATATATATATATATGATAAACGATAATTTTAGTTTGTTCTGTTTCTTTGGCCCTTTCGGCCCATATAATATTTCCATATATATATATATATATATATATATATATATATATATATATATATATATATATATATATATATATATATATATATATATATATATATATATATATATATATATATATATATATATATATATATATATAGATATATATATATATATATATATATATATATATATATATATATACATTAAAGTTATAAACATTAATATATTAATTTCTGCCTTGTTGAAAATAATTATTTTGTTTATAGGGAAAACATATATAGCCAAATTTACGGCATACCAATGAGCAACCCTCTTTCTCCTACTTTAGCGGATATAGTACTAGGCGAATTACTTGATGAAGCTACGAGTATTAACGAAATGTGCCATAGAAACCTCAATATAAAATACACAGCCAAATATGTAGATGACTAGCAATAATAAAAACAAACGACGAAAACGATATCCTAAAAACACTAAACAAAAAAATGACAAATAAAGAAAGGAGAAACAGTGATACATTATAGCAAGCTTGAAAATCCAAAAAAAAACACATATAATCACTATCAAGTGGCAACGTATGATTCAAAACACCAGGTTGTGACAATCAGCTGTTGTTTACTTGAAGTGTATATATGTCAGATTTTCCTTAAGTCTCAAATGCTAGATAGAGCGTATACCAAAATCACTTTCTTATGCTGATCAATATTTTTAAAAGTGGAAAATGCAGACTAACGAGGCTTAAACTCAAGCAATTATTTTTCCCTACAATAAATAGCTAAAAAGAGTTCCAGCACAAGAACTTAAAGCTAAAGGAAGTTAAAGGCAAGAAGGGTGAGAAATCGAACTCTTAAACTCAATTCAGCATCTAGAAATAATTCTGGATAAAAAAAACTAACTTTCAAAAACCATTTGCAAAAGGCTTGTAAAAAGCGGTAAGATGCAGTATAATCAAATCTCAACCACATTTCCACCGATTTAATTCAAATTCCATAACTTCGGTGCATGGTCCAAAAACTGATTTGTGTCCAATTTCAGATTGAATTTAATATGTGGCTTCTAGAGCTTAAGACATCAAATCGGATGGATATATATGTGGGAGAGCTATATCTAAGTCTGAACCGATTTAATAACGTCATTTCTAGATCCAAAAAACCCGTGTTAAATTGCATCAACATTGAATGAAAATAAAAATCGGATGAAACCGAAATGTGGTTGAGATTTGATATATATATATATGTATATATATATATATATATATATATATATATATATATATATATATATATATATATATATATATATATATATATATATATATATATATATATATATATATATATATATATATATATATATATATATATATATATATATATATATATATATATATATATATATATATATATATATATATATATATATATATATATATATATATATATATATATATATATATATATATATATATATATATATATATATATATATATATATATATATATATATATATATATATATATATATATATATATATATATATATATATATATATATATATATATATATATATAACTTCACTTTGTCACGGGGGGAAAGAAATCAAACGCACAATTCAAATTCAAGTTTACAATTAAACTAATCTTCGCTTTGTGTGAGCCTATGAGCCATTTTAGAACACACGCATAGGCTCGCCACAAAGCGACATTAACAATAACAAAACAAAAGGACAAGGGAGAATGTGCGAAAATATGAAAAAATGGCTTGTGTACACAACGGTGTCAATGTACTTGACTTTATTATTCATTTCGTTTATGCACACAAGCCATAGCACATTCTCGATAGAAACAGTGCTGCTACAAATTGTAGCACTGTTTCAACATTCTGCCCCCCATGACTCGGTGATTACATACAAAACTAAATACACTGAACAATTAAAAGGATTTCGGGCTGGACCAGTAAACACATAGCCCAGATGTGTTTTGTAGGCTTGAACTCTGCCAAGCCCTGTGGTTATGGCTCCCTCTTGTAGGATCACGGATAAACGTCTGCGCCGAATTCCAAGTCTATGGGAGTGTTGCTTCTAGGGTCGATGTCGGCACACGTGTTTGGAGAGAAGTTTGATGTCGGGTCCTCAATAAGTGGGTCGCAGTAGGGTTGTCGTGGCAATTCGTCGGTGATAAGCGCCTTCACCTTCAGCACCCATGTGCTCCGCATTTGCCGTGCCATCACCTTGAAGGAGGCAAACCGCTGATTTTGAAAGCGGAAGGACGGCAGGTTGAGGCGCCTATATGTTGCGATGCGAGACCCCGTCGACGAAGAGTTGAGAATACCCCTCACTGAAGCCCAAGAGTCGAAATCATCTTCTGCCACACGAACCGTCACCGTTGGCACAAATACAACGGACCTTTGGACGACTGGCTCAGCGGCAGTGGCATCATATATCGACCGTGTCAGCTGTGGGGCGCCGTGCAAAGATGTGTGGTGATGGTGGTCGCATCTCCGACAGCTCTCCAGTACCGGGCAGTCAGGCGCTAAGTGGCTCCGAGCCAGACAATTGCGGCAGTATCCCCGTCGGTCAACCGCTTCGTACCGTGTCTTCGGCGACATCTCTCGGAAACGCCGACAAGACTTCAAGGCGTGGTCTTCTTGACAAAGACCACAGGATTACTGCCAGCCGCCTGGGCGCTTGCGTCGGCTTCGGTGACGATCTAGGCGGTCATCAGAGCGTTCACGTCTCGGTAGGTAGCCGGCCATCTCTAGAGGAAGATACAAAAACAAGTTATTGAATGGATGGGGTCAAAAAGCCTAGTCAGTCAGAAAACAGCTTGATGACTTTAGTAATAGGACGTCCGATTGTGCCGTTGATAGTCAATATGTCCACAACTCTGATATTGTTGTCTGTGCCGGGGTGAGTTCCGACAATACGACCCATCTTCCACTCGTTGGGAGACAACTTTTCATCCTTAATGACGACAAGATCGTTAATGTTAATGTTATCTTGTTGATACTTCCATTTGTATCTACGATGCACCTCTTTTAAATATTCAGACTTCCATCGTTGGCAAAAATTTTGTGAGATCATTTTTAATCTTTTCCATCAGTTGGCTAGGGTTAGATTATCTTCGGAAATATCAGGCTCAGCTGGAGCAAGAATCGAAGTACCGATGAGAAAATGTCCTGGTGTCAAAGGGGATAAATCCGATGGGTCATCGCTGGCAGGGCTTAAAGGTCTAGAATTGAGGCAGGCCTCTATACGAGCTAATATTGTTGTGAGTTCTTCGAAAGTAAAGTTCATTTGCGGAATCAGCTTGCGCAGATTAGTTTTAAAAGACTTAACTCCAGCCTCCCATAGGCCACCCATATGAGGAGCTTCAGGAGGTATGAATTTCCATTTAAGGTTCTGGTAAATATTCTGCTGGATTGTACGAGTCTGAAAGGATTTTATGAACGCAATCCGATCCTTACGCATCATTTCCGCTGCACCTACAAAATTTGTACCATTATCAGAATAGATTCTCGCAGGGCATCCCCGTCTTCCTACAAATCTGGAAAACGAGGCCAAAAATGATTGTGTTGATAAATCGCTCGTTGCTTCTAAGTGGACAGCCTTTGTCGCAAAGCACACGAATATGCAGACATAACCTTTGGTGATTAGACAAGCGCGTCCCGTGAAATTTCTAATAGGAAAGGGTCCAGCAAAATCAACGCCTGTGTTTTTAAAGGGTCGGGTCAGCATTGTGCGCTCAGGAGGAAGTGAGGCCATAATCTGAGTTTGAGTGTGTTTTTTGTATAGTATACATGTTCGGCAATTGTGAATAACTTTTTTGACTAGAGACTTCAACCTGAAGATCCAAAACTCCGACCTTAGCACACGAACTATGAGTTGATTGCCGCCGTGAATCGTAATTTTGTGGACAAATTCCGTTAATAACTGTGATAGGCGAGCGTCATAAGGCAAAATAATTGGATGTCTTTCGTTATAAGATAAGGCAGGTGATTGTACAAGGCGTCCATTGGCTCTGATAACACCTTTTTGGTCTAAAAAGGATTAAGAGTTAGGAGGCAGCTGCTTGGCGAAATGCGATTGTTTTGAAGTAAAGATTGATACTCAGCTTGAAAATGATGTTTTTGTGTTAGAACAAGGAGTCGTATCTTAACATCTTGGATCTCTACCGCTGTAATTTCCTTGGATGAAATTCTCAGGTGAGTCCTATTTGCGCCGGTATTTCGCCAGAATCTGAGGACATATGCCAATACTTTGTAGGCTCGAGATAAGAGGAAAATCTAGCCAAAGGGTCTTTAAATGTGGTTGTAGCAAGAACTTTGACCGGTTTTGACTCCAGATTTGTGTCTTCCAAATTTTCGTATCTAGGCCATCGATCTTTTGGAAATTTCAGCCATGGGGGCCCCTGCCACCATAGACGATGAGATATTAGATCATCTGGAGAGCAGCCTCGGCTGGCGATGTCAGCAGGGTTACATTCGGAATCTACGTGTCTCCAGTTTTCATTTCCAACATTTTCCAAAATAGTAGATGTTCTGTTGCCGACGAAAGTGCTCCATGAACAGGGTGGTTTTGTAAGCCAGGCCAGCACTATCGTTGAATCCGTCCAGTAATGTGTAGCTACATTTGCTAGTTGAAGATTTGGCACAACTGCTGCTGCTAATTCTGAAAGAAGAACAGCTCCGCAAAGTTCCAGTCGTGGTAATGAGACTTTTTTTATTGGTGCGACACGAGTTTTCGCAGCAAGAAGAGAAGTATGTGTCGTGTTATTTAGAAATTCAATTCGAATGTAGAGTGCAGCAGCATAAGCGCTTTCTGATGCGTCACAAAATCCATGGATTTCAACCTGACTTAATGGCTGAAATTGAATTCATCGAGGAATTTTTATTGTGTCTTTTAACGGGCATTTTTTTACGAAATTGTTCCAATTCATTGTCTATTTTTTTGTCTAGCCAGACTTGCTGCATAATCAGCTTAGCCACTACAATCACTGGAGTCAGCCATCCGCAAGGGTCGAAAAACTTGGCTATGGTCGATAGAACTTCTCTTTTGGTACACGATTGTTTTTCTTCGATAAGTGGCGAGGTAAAAGTGAAGCAGTCAGCTGATATATGCCATCTTATCCCCAAAGTCTTCGTTGAGGATCCCTCCGAAATATCCAACCAATTGACGAGTAAAATTTGTTCTGGAGGCAGGTCTTCAATCACCAAAGGATTATTCGAGCTCCATTTTCTAAGTTCGAAACCTGCTGAGTCCAGGGCTGAAATTAATTCCCTTCGGTAATTTACAGCTTCTTCTATGGTATGGCCGCCTGCTAGGACATCATCAACGTATAAATTTTGTCGTATTATTTGCGAGGCTAAAGGGTATTTGTCTTTCACATCTTCCGCAAGTTGAAGAAGTGTCCGAATGGCGAGGAATGGGGCGCAATTTACACCAAATGTGACAGTTAGAAGCTCAAAATCTTCCACTGGATCTTTTGGCGACTTTCGAAACAGAATTCTCTGATATTTGGCTTGGCTAGGGTCTAACAATATTTGGCGGTACATTTTAGCTACATCTGCATTGAACGCGTACTTGAAAAACCTCCACTTCAGTATCTGCAAAACGAGATCTTGTTGGAGAATTGGTCCAGGATGTAAAGTGTCGTCCAAGCTTTTTATGTTTGAGGTGGGGCTGGATGCATTAAACACGACTCTAAGTTTTGTGGTCACTCGATCTGGTTTAATCACGGCGTGATGTGGTAAGTAGTAATGAGGGTTTTCATTTACTTCCGATGGCGAAATTTTCCTCATGTGACCTAGTTCGAGGTATTCCAGAATGGTCTGATCATATTGCTCCTTAATTTCCGGTGTCCTAAGAAGTTTCTTTTCCATTCTATGGAATTGTGCCATGGCGATATTTCTCGACGTACCCAGTTCTTCACAAGTTTTGAACGTATCTTCCAGAATCATGGCGACGAGTTGTAGCGCTAAAGTTATCCTTGCAGTATGTGTCTTCTTCTGACCTCAAAATCTTTTTTGGGGTCTCCTCCACCTCCCAAAAACGTGTTAGAATTTTTTCGATTGCCACTGTACTGCACAGTGAAATTTGATTTCTATTTTCTATTAGTTGATTGACGGGTCCGCCAATCACACAGCCAAAAACTGTTTTTTGTGCCATAAAAGATCTAACTGATTGCGTCGGAGCACCAATAGTGAATATTAAGGGGCCGATATATATTCCAATCAATAGATCAACTGGCCGACTTGCATAAAACGCCAGCTCAAATTTGGCAGTTTCATGCATTTACAATGGGTCCAATGTTCTAGGTGGTAGACTAGATGGCAGGGTCTTCAAAACAGGTGCCCATACTGCTAGCCCAAAACTAGGGTCCACGCGAGAACAAAGGTTAAAAAGACAGGCTTTTGTAGATGTTTCAGACACGGTTTGACTTAAACCGGTTAGGTGCACGAGATTTCGTTTAGTTGGAAGCTTCAAACGATTTTTAAGTTTTTCCGAGATAAACGTGGCTTGAGATCCCGGATCAATTATAGCACGGGCATCATATCTTTGTCTTCTAGATTCAATTTGGACAATAGCCGTAAACAACGAGGTTTCTCGATTTTGATTATTTTTACCCTCTTGGAGGGTCAGGGCAGTGACACTAGGAGATTCTAAGTTCTGTGTGGACTGTACCAAGGTTGTACGGGCTGATGCACTTGTACTAGGGCGTACACCAGCCTGTGTTGTATCGCCACCTGTAGAGTTGGCCTCATTGCCTTTATGCAGCAAACTGTGGTGTTTAAGCTTACAATCTCTACAGGTGTAGCGACTTTTGCAATCTCTCACTCCATGATCAGAAGAGAGACAATTGTAGCATAAATGTAAAACTTTTACGATATATATTCATTGATGCTTTTCGCAAGAAATCTTGGACAAACTCTTAAGAAATGCTCTTCTCTACAAAGTTGGCAGTTTGGCGTACCATTTGTATAAGAGTCTTCGCGCATTTTTACATGATTTCTATTTTTAAACCCAGTGGCATTTGAGCTCTGTGAAATATTTGTTTGAAAAGAGTTAACGCGAGTGTCTTTTTTGCCATAATCAGATCGAGGCTGATTATTTTTCGAGAAGGCAGGTTTTATATTTCCAACAGATTCTAGGGTCTTGAATTTGTGTGTCAAAACCGAATCAAATTCAGCCCAAGTTGGTATTGTTGTACAATCTTTTAAAGAATTTTCAAATTCTTCTAGAAAAGTGCGGGGTAGCTTCGTTGAGCTAAGGTAGACTAATATCGGATCCCATCCTTTGATGGCGATGCTGAAGGTATTTAGGGTTTGAATACATCCATTGACCGTGCGCTGCAACTTCTGTATTGATGAACCAGATTCTGAGGAGACCTGGGGTAAATTAAACAATGTCTTTAGCTGTTCGTTTATTTGCATTCGCTTGTTTTCGTAACGTGCAACCAAATTTCCCCACGCAATATCGAAACCCTCGTTTGTCAAAGGAACTTGGCTAATAATTTCCCCGGCTGTTTTTTTGTTCCTGCTGTTTTTTTTGTTAAGGTGAAACAGTTTTTCTACCTTGCTTAATTTTGAATTATTTATGTAAATCGCCGAAAATAGATCTCTAAATGTTGGCCATTTTTGGTACCCCCCTTGAAATGTGTCAGTGTCGCAGGGTGGTACTCGAGAAATTGAAGAAAGATTATTATCGTGATCCTGTATCATCAGTGTCGATGTTCTTTCCTGCTTTTCTTTGGTTTGGCGTTCGGAGATTGTCTGTCTCTCGATCTCGGCACTCCAGATATGATCGCTTTACTTGATCCCACAAGGAATTGAGCTCCACTCGTAATACTTCCAAGGCATGTAAGCTTTCTTCCGATTTTGTGACTGAATAGACGGATTCGAAGTCCATCAAATCATTGACACAGTTGACAAATTTGTCTGTCAATGCCTTTGCCATTTTTGCACCCTCAATATAGTAGCAGCAATCCGGGTCAAAATAAGTATTTCAATCGCAAAAACTTTTTCAAAAAAATGCAGGAAATTTTTTCAGAAAATCGCCAAAAAGTTTTCAAAAAATCGCCAAAAAGTTTTCAAAAAATCGCCAAAAAGTTTTCAGAAAAATCGCAAAAAAGTTTTCAAAAAAATCGCCAAAAAGTTTTCAAAAAATCGCCAAAAAGTTTTCAAAAACTCGCCAAAAAGTTTTCAAAAAATTTTCAAAAAATCCCCAAAAGTTTTCAAACAAAATCGTCAACAAAATTGTGAAAACTTTTTCCAAAAATCACCGGAATTTTTTCAAAAAAAATCTGCCAAAAGTTTTTCAAAAAGTTGCCAAAAAAAAAGTCGCCAAAAATGTTTTCACAAATTTTTATATATTATAAGGTCGCCAACAGGTTTACAAAAATTTTACAAGGTTTGCCAAGAATTATTCTAAATTTACGCAAACAAAAATTCAACTTAATTAGGAATGGGTCAATTTATCTATCCAAAAAATAAATTGCTTCAATTTGTGTTTCAAAGTTGTGTTACGGAATTTATTTCAAAAAAGAAAATGGCATCCAAGCTAGCCCTCAAAGATTTTTCCATCAAGGGGAATTTTCCAACATGCAAGTTCGTTGGAAAACAAAAATTCGAATTTTTGCGTATCAAAATTTTTCGAGAAAAAATTTAGAAGATTTAGATCTTTGGCATTGAAAATTTTTCCATTGCGAATTCACCCATCAATTATTTTTCGTAACATATAATTTTCCAAATTTCAAACTTTCAGTTTAATGGCGTCGTTTGCGACCGAAGTTTCCAGCAATTGGCATAAATTTCCAATGGAATGGAAGACAAAAAGATGGCCGCTAGCGATCCAAGTAAGAGTCAAGTGTCTATGTTGTTGTAGATTTTGATTCGGTCCAAAATGACGTCGCAAGGTTACGTAATATCATGTATTTTAATTCGCACGTAACGACAAGAAAATTATGTCCAGGGTTATGCAGCATAACTTTGCTTCAATGTCGCGCACGTAATAGCAGCCGTGTCTAAAGCTGCACCCTCATCATTTGCTTGTTTTTTTGTGCTAAGTTCTTGGGTACTTACTACTTCTTCGCTGGGTTTTGTGGTTATGATTTGTACCTCTCACAGCGAATTTGTCCTTTTGAAGTCTTCTAGGGGTCGTTTGTGGCGGGGTCCTTGGCGTCCTTTAATATGGCTTCCAAAATGGCGGTGGCGTCCTTCAAAATATGGCGGTGGCGTTTCTCACAATATATATTTTTTTGTTATATGCACTTTTTTGTTTAAGTGCACACACTTTTTTTCTCGGGTGTATTTCTCTTTCCACTATTCGGTTCGCATGGACCAAATGTTTGAGCAAGGGCTTTTGTTGTTGTCACTGGTTTTCTTTTTGCTTTTTTTGTTTCTTTGTTAAGTTTCTATTTTTTGTTTAGTTAAAAGTGTGCTATTTTTTGTGTGTTTAATTCAGTGAATTGTTTTATTTTGTTCACTTAAATGTAGGTACAATATGTGTTTTTTATGTTTTAATTTCAATGTTTAATTTAATGTTTAGTTTCAAAATGTTTCTTTTGTTCACAGTGTTTTTTTTTATACAATAATTGTTTGTATATGTATATATATATATATATATATATATATATATATATATATATATATATATATATATATATATATATATATATATATATATATATATATATATATATATATATATATATATATATATATATATATATATATATATATATATATATATATATATATATATATATATATATATATATATATATATATATAACTTCACTTTGTCACGGGGGGAAAGAAATCAAACGCACAATTCAAATTCAAGTTTACAATTAAACTAATCTTCGCTTTGTGTGAGCCTATGAGCCATTTTAGAACACACGCATAGGCTCGCCACAAAGCGACATTAACAATAACAAAACAAAAGGACAAGGGAGAATGTGCGAAAATATGAAAAAATGGCTTGTGTACACAACGGTGTCAATGTACTTGACTTTATTATTCATTTCGTTTATGCACACAAGCCATAGCACATTCTCGATAGAAACAGTGCTGCTACAAATTGTAGCACTGTTTCAACATTCTGCCCCCCATGACTCGGTGATTACATACAAAACTAAATACACTGAACAATTAAAAGGATTTCGGGCTGGACCAGTAAACACATAGCCCAGATGTGTTTTGTAGGCTTGAACTCTGCCAAGCCCTGTGGTTATGGCTCCCTCTTGTAGGATCACGGATAAACGTCTGCGCCGAATTCCAAGTCTATGGGAGTGTTGCTTCTAGGGTCGATGTCGGCACACGTGTTTGGAGAGAAGTTTGATGTCGGGTCCTCAATAAGTGGGTCGCAGTAGGGTTGTCGTGGCAATTCGTCGGTGATAAGCGCCTTCACCTTCAGCACCCATGTGCTCCGCATTTGCCGTGCCATCACCTTGAAGGAGGCAAACCGCTGATTTTGAAAGCGGAAGGACGGCAGGTTGAGGCGCCTATATGTTGCGATGCGAGACCCCGTCGACGAAGAGTTGAGAATACCCCTCACTGAAGCCCAAGAGTCGAAATCATCTTCTGCCACACGAACCGTCACCGTTGGCACAAATACAACGGACCTTTGGACGACTGGCTCAGCGGCAGTGGCATCATATATCGACCGTGTCAGCTGTGGGGCGCCGTGCAAAGATGTGTGGTGATGGTGGTCGCATCTCCGACAGCTCTCCAGTACCGGGCAGTCAGGCGCTAAGTGGCTCCGAGCCAGACAATTGCGGCAGTATCCCCGTCGGTCAACCGCTTCGTACCGTGTCTTCGGCGACATCTCTCGGAAACGCCGACAAGACTTCAAGGCGTGGTCTTCTTGACAAAGACCACAGGATTACTGCCAGCCGCCTGGGCGCTTGCGTCGGCTTCGGTGACGATCTAGGCGGTCATCAGAGCGTTCACGTCTCGGTAGGTAGCCGGCCATCTCTAGAGGAAGATACAAAAACAAGTTATTGAATGGATGGGGTCAAAAAGCCTAGTCAGTCAGAAAACAGCTTGATGACTTTAGTAATAGGACGTCCGATTGTGCCGTTGATAGTCAATATGTCCACAACTCTGATATTGTTGTCTGTGCCGGGGTGAGTTCCGACAATACGACCCATCTTCCACTCGTTGGGAGACAACTTTTCATCCTTAATGACGACAAGATCGTTAATGTTAATGTTATCTTGTTGATACTTCCATTTGTATCTACGATGCACCTCTTTTAAATATTCAGACTTCCATCGTTGGCAAAAATTTTGTGAGATCATTTTTAATCTTTTCCATCAGTTGGCTAGGGTTAGATTATCTTCGGAAATATCAGGCTCAGCTGGAGCAAGAATCGAAGTACCGATGAGAAAATGTCCTGGTGTCAAAGGGGATAAATCCGATGGGTCATCGCTGGCAGGGCTTAAAGGTCTAGAATTGAGGCAGGCCTCTATACGAGCTAATATTGTTGTGAGTTCTTCGAAAGTAAAGTTCATTTGCGGAATCAGCTTGCGCAGATTAGTTTTAAAAGACTTAACTCCAGCCTCCCATAGGCCACCCATATGAGGAGCTTCAGGAGGTATGAATTTCCATTTAAGGTTCTGGTAAATATTCTGCTGGATTGTACGAGTCTGAAAGGATTTTATGAACGCAATCCGATCCTTACGCATCATTTCCGCTGCACCTACAAAATTTGTACCATTATCAGAATAGATTCTCGCAGGGCATCCCCGTCTTCCTACAAATCTGGAAAACGAGGCCAAAAATGATTGTGTTGATAAATCGCTCGTTGCTTCTAAGTGGACAGCCTTTGTCGCAAAGCACACGAATATGCAGACATAACCTTTGGTGATTAGACAAGCGCGTCCCGTGAAATTTCTAATAGGAAAGGGTCCAGCAAAATCAACGCCTGTGTTTTTAAAGGGTCGGGTCAGCATTGTGCGCTCAGGAGGAAGTGAGGCCATAATCTGAGTTTGAGTGTGTTTTTTGTATAGTATACATGTTCGGCAATTGTGAATAACTTTTTTGACTAGAGACTTCAACCTGAAGATCCAAAACTCCGACCTTAGCACACGAACTATGAGTTGATTGCCGCCGTGAATCGTAATTTTGTGGACAAATTCCGTTAATAACTGTGATAGGCGAGCGTCATAAGGCAAAATAATTGGATGTCTTTCGTTATAAGATAAGGCAGGTGATTGTACAAGGCGTCCATTGGCTCTGATAACACCTTTTTGGTCTAAAAAGGATTAAGAGTTAGGAGGCAGCTGCTTGGCGAAATGCGATTGTTTTGAAGTAAAGATTGATACTCAGCTTGAAAATGATGTTTTTGTGTTAGAACAAGGAGTCGTATCTTAACATCTTGGATCTCTACCGCTGTAATTTCCTTGGATGAAATTCTCAGGTGAGTCCTATTTGCGCCGGTATTTCGCCAGAATCTGAGGACATATGCCAATACTTTGTAGGCTCGAGATAAGAGGAAAATCTAGCCAAAGGGTCTTTAAATGTGGTTGTAGCAAGAACTTTGACCGGTTTTGACTCCAGATTTGTGTCTTCCAAATTTTCGTATCTAGGCCATCGATCTTTTGGAAATTTCAGCCATGGGGGCCCCTGCCACCATAGACGATGAGATATTAGATCATCTGGAGAGCAGCCTCGGCTGGCGATGTCAGCAGGGTTACATTCGGAATCTACGTGTCTCCAGTTTTCATTTCCAACATTTTCCAAAATAGTAGATGTTCTGTTGCCGACGAAAGTGCTCCATGAACAGGGTGGTTTTGTAAGCCAGGCCAGCACTATCGTTGAATCCGTCCAGTAATGTGTAGCTACATTTGCTAGTTGAAGATTTGGCACAACTGCTGCTGCTAATTCTGAAAGAAGAACAGCTCCGCAAAGTTCCAGTCGTGGTAATGAGACTTTTTTTATTGGTGCGACACGAGTTTTCGCAGCAAGAAGAGAAGTATGTGTCGTGTTATTTAGAAATTCAATTCGAATGTAGAGTGCAGCAGCATAAGCGCTTTCTGATGCGTCACAAAATCCATGGATTTCAACCTGACTTAATGGCTGAAATTGAATTCATCGAGGAATTTTTATTGTGTCTTTTAACGGGCATTTTTTTACGAAATTGTTCCAATTCATTGTCTATTTTTTTGTCTAGCCAGACTTGCTGCATAATCAGCTTAGCCACTACAATCACTGGAGTCAGCCATCCGCAAGGGTCGAAAAACTTGGCTATGGTCGATAGAACTTCTCTTTTGGTACACGATTGTTTTTCTTCGATAAGTGGCGAGGTAAAAGTGAAGCAGTCAGCTGATATATGCCATCTTATCCCCAAAGTCTTCGTTGAGGATCCCTCCGAAATATCCAACCAATTGACGAGTAAAATTTGTTCTGGAGGCAGGTCTTCAATCACCAAAGGATTATTCGAGCTCCATTTTCTAAGTTCGAAACCTGCTGAGTCCAGGGCTGAAATTAATTCCCTTCGGTAATTTACAGCTTCTTCTATGGTATGGCCGCCTGCTAGGACATCATCAACGTATAAATTTTGTCGTATTATTTGCGAGGCTAAAGGGTATTTGTCTTTCACATCTTCCGCAAGTTGAAGAAGTGTCCGAATGGCGAGGAATGGGGCGCAATTTACACCAAATGTGACAGTTAGAAGCTCAAAATCTTCCACTGGATCTTTTGGCGACTTTCGAAACAGAATTCTCTGATATTTGGCTTGGCTAGG
Organism: Hydrotaea diabolus; assembly: GCA_963513945.1. Classification (NCBI taxonomy): domain Eukaryota; kingdom Metazoa; phylum Arthropoda; class Insecta; order Diptera; family Muscidae; genus Hydrotaea; species Hydrotaea diabolus. The sequence goes on along the minus strand of OY740716.1, from coordinate 110,456,584 downwards.
GTCTAACAATATTTGGCGGTACATTTTAGCTACATCTGCATTGAACGCGTACTTGAAAAACCTCCACTTCAGTATCTGCAAAACGAGATCTTGTTGGAGAATTGGTCCAGGATGTAAAGTGTCGTCCAAGCTTTTTATGTTTGAGGTGGGGCTGGATGCATTAAACACGACTCTAAGTTTTGTGGTCACTCGATCTGGTTTAATCACGGCGTGATGTGGTAAGTAGTAATGAGGGTTTTCATTTACTTCCGATGGCGAAATTTTCCTCATGTGACCTAGTTCGAGGTATTCCAGAATGGTCTGATCATATTGCTCCTTAATTTCCGGTGTCCTAAGAAGTTTCTTTTCCATTCTATGGAATTGTGCCATGGCGATATTTCTCGACGTACCCAGTTCTTCACAAGTTTTGAACGTATCTTCCAGAATCATGGCGACGAGTTGTAGCGCTAAAGTTATCCTCGCAGTATGTGTCTTCTTCTGACCTCAAAATCTTTTTTGGGGTCTCCTCCACCTCCCAAAAACGTGTTAGAATTTTTTCGATTGCCACTGTACTGCACAGTGAAATTTGATTTCTATTTTCTATTAGTTGATTGACGGGTCCGCCAATCACACAGCCAAAAACTGTTTGTGCCATAAAAGATCTAACTGATTGCGTCGGAGCACCAATAGTGAATATTAAGGGGCCGATATATATTCCAATCAATAGATCAACTGGCCGACTTGCATAAAACGCCAGCTCAAATTTGGCAGTTTCATGCATTTACAATGGGTCCAATGTTCTAGGTGGTAGACTAGATGGCAGGGTCTTCAAAACAGGTGCCCATACTGCTAGCCCAAAACTAGGGTCCACGCGAGAACAAAGGTTAAAAAGACAGGCTTTTGTAGATGTTTCAGACACGGTTTGACTTAAACCGGTTAGGTGCACGAGATTTCGTTTAGTTGGAAGCTTCAAACGATTTTTAAGTTTTTCCGAGATAAACGTGGCTTGAGATCCCGGATCAATTATAGCACGGGCATCATATCTTTGTCTTCTAGATTCAATTTGGACAATAGCCGTAAACAACGAGGTTTCTCGATTTTGATTATTTTTACCCTCTTGGAGGGTCAGGGCAGTGACACTAGGAGATTCTAAGTTCTGTGTGGACTGTACCAAGGTTGTACGGGCTGATGCACTTGTACTAGGGCGTACACCAGCCTGTGTTGTATCGCCACCTGTAGAGTTGGCCTCATTGCCTTTATGCAGCAAACTGTGGTGTTTAAGCTTACAATCTCTACAGGTGTAGCGACTTTTGCAATCTCTCACTCCATGATCAGAAGAGAGACAATTGTAGCATAAATGTAAAACTTTTACGATATATATTCATTGATGCTTTTCGCAAGAAATCTTGGACAAACTCTTAAGAAATGCTCTTCTCTACAAAGTTGGCAGTTTGGCGTACCATTTGTATAAGAGTCTTCGCGCATTTTTACATGATTTCTATTTTTAAACCCCGTGGCATTTGAGCTCTGTGAAATATTTGTTTGAAAAGAGTTAACGCGAGTGTCTTTTTTGCCATAATCAGATCGAGGCTGATTATTTTTCGAGAAGGCAGGTTTTATATTTCCAACAGATTCTAGGGTCTTGAATTTGTGTGTCAAAACCGAATCAAATTCAGCCCAAGTTGGTATTGTTGTACAATCTTTTAAAGAATTTTCAAATTCTTCTAGAAAAGTGCGGGGTAGCTTCGTTGAGCTAAGGTAGACTAATATCGGATCCCATCCTTTGATGGCGATGCTGAAGGTATTTAGGGTTTGAATACATCCATTGACCGTGCGCTGCAACTTCTGTATTGATGAACCAGATTCTGAGGAGACCTGGGGTAAATTAAACAATGTCTTTAGCTGTTCGTTTATTTGCATTCGCTTGTTTTCGTAACGTGCAACCAAATTTCCCCACGCAATATCGAAACCCTCGTTTGTCAAAGGAACTTGGCTAATAATTTCCCCGGCTGTTTTTTTGTTCCTGCTGTTTTTTTTGTTAAGGTGAAACAGTTTTTCTACCTTGCTTAATTTTGAATTATTTATGTAAATCTCCGAAAATAGATCTCTAAATGTTGGCCATTTTTGGTACCCCCCTTGAAATGTGTCAGTGTCGCAGGGTGGTACTCGAGAAATTGAAGAAAGATTATTATCGTGATCCTGTATCATCAGTGTCGATGTTCTTTCCTGCTTTTCTTTGGTTTGGCGTTCGGAGATTGTCTGTCTCTCGATCTCGGCACTCCAGATATGATCGCTTTACTTGATCCCACAAGGAATTGAGCTCCACTCGTAATACTTCCAAGGCATGTAAGCTTTCTTCCGATTTTGTGACTGAATAGACGGATTCGAAGTCCATCAAATCATTGACACAGTTGACAAATTTGTCTGTCAATGCCTTTGCCATTTTTGCACCCTCAATATAGTAGCAGCAATCCGGGTCAAAATAAGTATTTCAATCGCAAAAACTTTTTCAAAAAAATGCAGGAAATTTTTTCAGAAAATCGCCAAAAAGTTTTCAAAAAATCGCCAAAAAGTTTTCAAAAAATCGCCAAAAAGTTTTCAGAAAAATCGCAAAAAAGTTTTCAAAAAAATCGCCAAAAAGTTTTCAAAAAATCGCCAAAAAGTTTTCAAAAACTCGCCAAAAAGTTTTCAAAAAATTTTCAAAAAATCCCCAAAAGTTTTCAAACAAAATCGTCAACAAAATTGTGAAAACTTTTTCCAAAAATCACCGGAATTTTTTCAAAAAAAATCTGCCAAAAGTTTTTCAAAAAGTTGCCAAAAAAAAAGTCGCCAAAAATGTTTTCACAAATTTTTATATATTATAAGGTCGCCAACAGGTTTACAAAAATTTTACAAGGTTTGCCAAGAATTATTCTAAATTTACGCAAAAAAAAATTCAACTTAATTAGGAATGGGTCAATTTATCTATCCAAAAAATAAATTGCTTCAATTTGTGTTTCAAAGTTGTGTTACGGAATTTATTTCAAAAAAGAAAATGGCATCCAAGCTAGCCCTCAAAGATTTTTCCATCAAGGGGAATTTTCCAACATGCAAGTTCGTTGGAAAACAAAAATTCGAATTTTTGCGTATCAAAATTTTTCGAGAAAAAATTTAGAAGATTTAGATCTTTGGCATTGAAAATTTTTCCATTGCGAATTCACCCATCAATTATTTTTCGTAACATATAATTTTCCAAATTTCAAACTTTCAGTTTAATGGCGTCGTTTGCGACCGAAGTTTCCAGCAATTGGCATAAATTTCCAATGGAATGGAAGACAAAAAGATGGCCGCTAGCGATCCAAGTAAGAGTCAAGTGTCTATGTTGTTGTAGATTTTGATTCGGTCCAAAATGACGTCGCAAGGTTACGTAATATCATGTATTTTAATTCGCACGTAACGACAAGAAAATTATGTCCAGGGTTATGCAGCATAACTTTGCTTCAATGTCGCGCACGTAATAGCAGCCGTGTCTAAAGCTGCACCCTCATCATTTGCTTGTTTTTTTGTGCTAAGTTCTTGGGTACTTACTACTTCTTCGCTGGGTTTTGTGGTTATGATTTGTACCTCTCACAGCGAATTTGTCCTTTTGAAGTCTTCTAGGGGTCGTTTGTGGCGGGGTCCTTGGCGTCCTTTAATATGGCTTCCAAAATGGCGGTGGCGTCCTTCAAAATATGGCGGTGGCGTTTCTCACAATATATATTTTTTTGTTATATGCACTTTTTTGTTTAAGTGCACACACTTTTTTTCTCGGGTGTATTTCTCTTTCCACTATTCGGTTCGCATGGACCAAATGTTTGAGCAAGGGCTTTTGTTGTTGTCACTGGTTTTCTTTTTGCTTTTTTTGTTTCTTTGTTAAGTTTCTATTTTTTGTTTAGTTAAAAGTGTGCTATTTTTTGTGTGTTTAATTCAGTGAATTGTTTTATTTTGTTCACTTAAATGTAGGTACAATATGTGTTTTTTATGTTTTAATTTCAATGTTTAATTTAATGTTTAGTTTCAAAATGTTTCTTTTGTTCACAGTGTTTTTTTTTATACAATAATTGTTTGTAACAATGTTTAGTGTTCACAAAATTTGTTTGTAATTTAAATGTATTTTAATGTTCTATGTTTACAGTGTTAGTTTTAATATGTTGCTTGTTTGTTTTAACAATATTTAACTTCACTTTGTCACGGGGGGAAAGAAATAAAACGCACAATTCAAATTCAAGTTTACAATTAAACTAATCTTCGCTATGTGTGAGCCTATGAGCCGTTTTAGAACACACGCATAGGCTCGCCACAAAGCGACATTAACAATAACAAAACAAAAGGACAAGGGAGAATGTGCGAAAATATGAAAAAAGGGCTTGTGTACACAACGGTGTCAATGTACTTGACTTTATTATTCATTTCGTTTATGCACACAAGCCATCGCACATTCTCGATAGAAACAGTGCTGCTACAAATTGTAGCACTGTTTCAACAAGCAGCATGTGTTCTTTGTATGGGAAAACTCGGTTTAATCGCTTTTTTAGAAAATCAAAATCCAGTAAAAAAATAGCAAAAGTCGGGCGTAGCCGACTACATTATACCCTGCATTCTGTATGTTCAGAAAATCCAACTGAAAAAAGGTTCTTGGACTACCTTGCACGGGCTATATATTAAGCCAGTAAAAGCTTTCATATTTAAATTTTTAAAAATAAAAATACGAAAGCTCGATAAGCAGCATCGTATTTATTGTCGGCTGAGTCGATATCATCTTTGGTTGCCTGCTCGGTGGTTTAAAGGTAGGTAAGACATGAGTCCAACATTTCCTTCGCCTTATCCCATAATTTCTTCAACTCCGAACTTTGCACTTCTAGCGTATAAACGTCTATATCCTCCTCATTTAATGCGTTAAAGTTCGCGTTAAATTTTATCAGTACATCGGAAGCCCTGATAAAGAAATCTAGCGGAGTGAGGGGCATCGTAAATGTTTTTTTTTCACTTAAACCGGTAAATGTGTCCAGACGCTAAAATATAAATATATCCAAGAGAATGACAAAACCCTGGTAGAAGAAGTTATGTACCAAAAAACACCTAAAGTTTGGATTTGGAACTCTTAAACTTGAAAAATTGTAATTTGAAGCACTACTGTTACCAGGGAGACGACTTGAAAGGTGGGCCGAATGTAGGGTGATCTCGTCGGTACAACGTAAATGGCAATGCCCTAGCTACCACGCAATTTTTGCGACAAATAATAATCAAAATTTGTAACAAAAAAGAAGCAAAATTTCACTTTCCAAAAAAATTGTCAAATAGACTGACTGTAGGATACACTTCAAAATTCCAATTAACCCCCCTCGGATCTCTAAATATTCGAATGTATTGAAAACCGATCGCAAATCTAACTAAAATCGATGTTTGATTCTATGTGTCGGATCGGCCGACTGTAGGGAGACTATTTTTTTTTTGGAAAAATTTAACACGTTCGTAGGTGAGCGCACCTTCAATTTTACCGAAATCCGCACACAAAAAAACTATTTCCAGAAAAATTAATACCGCGCACGAAGACCCCCACGGTACCTGTAAGGGTTAATAAATAAAGGCACAATACGTTGGTAGGTATATGTAGGTAGGTACGTGTGTATACCACCTAGTGCAGTCACTTTGAGCGCCGCTGAAGATGAAATTAATGTGTGGAATTGGTGGTGGTTTTTTTGTTGTTGTTGCAGATGGTCGCGAATATACGTATGGACGTACATATGTATATATATTCATAAGGGCGCACTCGTCAATTAAAGGCGACAAATAAATAGCCAATATTTGACAGAGATGTTCACGCACCGCCGTTAAATTTCGTAAAGCAACACGGAATAAAATTCTTTGCACCACCATTTCACCAACTAATGAGAATACACTTAATTTCACTTCACTGCTCACTGCACTGGAATTCTTGTTTGTTTGGTTTATTATTTTCGTTTGTTATAACATATGTACGTAGGTCAATAAACCCGAGAACAAAACGTATATATAATCGAAATACCGCGTTGCGTTGTAAAACGAACTATTAATATTTTATTTATTTTGTAAATAAATAAACGTTGTTTTTCAGCACTAAATAACGAGAGCTCACTAATAACATACACTGCACTATACGTACCTCGAATTTGTTGTTATTTAAATATGTACGAGTATGAATGTTGAACTTTGTTGATGATGTGGACGGACGTAATCCAAGCAAAGTTAGCTTTGTAAATAAGGGAAAAAAAGACCGATTAGTAGGCGCTCGTGAAGTTCCAAAAAATCGGGCTCGAATGGACCAAATGTTTCGCCGTGAGCGAGGGTATTTATGAAAATAAAAGACAAGAGGTTTAAATATATAATTTATTTCCAAATGTTGGAAGCTTTATTAAAAAGCAATATTACCTTTGTAAATAATACAAAACGACAGCGAATGTTAGCGATCAAAGGAGGAGATCGTAAACGATGAACTTAACGAGTAAGCAACAACAACCAAGATGGAGATAGTGGCGGCGACTCCGAAAGAAAGCGATTACTTACTCGTTGAAATCTATGCAAATACTCATACAAGGTTGTAATTAAGGGAGTAAATAGATTTCAACGAGTAGAAAAAAGGATTAAAGTACACTGATAATTATCAGTGTTGGAACCGTAATTAAAACAGGGTTTAGGATTAAACAAAAGTCTTCCAAGACGTAATAATTGATTCCAACTCTTTCTTTGATTTTTGCCAGTAAGTAAAGTGGTGAAACTTTGGCGTTTTTTTATTGAAGCTGGTTGCGATCGTGAGCATTGGTGATGTGATGTCTTATATTGTTGCGTAATAGTTTTAACTGATCATCGCGAGATAATGTGTAGCATGGTTTATCAAGAAGCTGAATGTTTTGCAAAAGCTTGTACGATACCGTTAGTGATCATGTTAAAGCCATACAATGCATGACATTGGGTCGATTGATGGATCGAATTTCTTAGCGCACAACAGACCACCTTTTAAGAACTATCGAATCTATAATAGAGCGGTTGACTCGTTCTGAAGCATTTTACTGGGGTGAATGTAAAGCAGTGTATGTGTGGGTTATTCCCGGAGATGTCAAAAAGGCATTGAACTTGTTCGCTTTGAATTGAGATCCATTTTCACCCACCAATGTTTCTGGCACCCCATACATATGAAAAATATTTTTCAAAAGAAAAGCTTGAATGACCAAAGACGTAAATTTCTTTAAAGGACAACGCCAAGGAAACTTTGACTATAGCCTTAAACAATGAGGATACCAATTTTTCCATTTGTGCTTCTCGGGTATGGAGAAGCACAAATGGTATGTATGTCCACAAATATACGCTGAAACGGTCGTATGGTATTAAACTGTTTTCCCATTTCGGGCATTAAGACCTGTTTGGTCGCTTTTGTCATTATTCATGTTTCACTTACTCTCTAATGTCTCTTACTAAACCAGGCCAATAGTAATTTCTACTTACAAGCTCCAAAGTTTTCACCATGCCTCCATGACAAGCGACAGCTCCATCGTGAAACCTTTGTCTTGTTTCGGAACTCCTTGGTTAGCCAGAGCACTTTCTTCTAGACTAGAGTCTCCATGGTAATGTTCAGTTCGGTTATAAACATAGTTATTTACGATTTTAATGTACGGATATTTTGAAGAGTTAACCAATATTTTATCTATAAGGGACATGTAGTCGGAGTCAGAAAAGTGTGTTGAATTAAGGTCCGCTTCTGGTTCCAATAATTTATCTCCTTCAATACCATCACAATACATTTTCGATAGAGCGTCTGGCAGAACATTGTATTTTTCTTTTCTATGTCTCACAGTAAACGTGTAACCTTGTTGCTGAAGAGACCAACGAGCTAGCCTACCAGACAAGTCTGGTTGCTTCGTTTAATAGCATTTATGGCAGCTAAACATTCTCTCTCTCTCTCTCTGTTACACTGTAGTTTCGTTGGGCTGAATTTAGTTTTTTGGACATAAAAGATATTGGCCACTCCGCACCATTTTTGTCAAGCTGCACCAACACAGCTCCGATGCCGTAATCACTCGCATCGCAGTGAATAGAGAACTTTTTTGTGAAATCATGATTAGTAAGGACAGGACCTAGGAATGCTTCACCTGCTTCAGGAGTCCAGACGAATTTCTTTTTTGTAGACAAAACTTTAGTAATAGGGAAAACAATAGACGAAAAACTTTCAATAAATCGTCTATACCATTCTCAGAGACCTAAAAACCCGCGAACCTGTTTAAGGCTCTTAAGAACTGGCCACGATAATATTAAAAAAAAATTTCGAGATCAGTTTTTAATCCACAGTATCCAATTATGTAACCAAAATACTTGGTTCTGTGACGCAAAATTGACTTTTATCCAAATTCAAGGTTAAATTGGCCCTTCTGGATTGATCGGCCATTCTCACGAGAATAAAAAGATGAGATGGAAAGATTTCAAACATAATTAAGATCATCGAGGCAGCCAAATACGCAATATTTTAAGTTAGCTGTATTTAGGTTCCCAATTCGTACATTAAACAACACATTGTTATGGGGCGTTACACAGCCCGAAAGGCATAACAACAAACTGGTACAGGGACAGTAAACGCCGTAAGAGGTTTTGCCTCATTGGCCAAGTCGATTTGCCAAAATGCATCCTTTAAGTCATCCTTGAAGGCAGCGGATATGCTTCTTTCTTCGTGACGAAGTTCAGTTTTTTGGCATCTAAGCACAGACGGACCTTTTTTGGTTTTATGACCAATCCCATTTGATATCTCCATGAAGGGGAAGAGTGTTCATTTACTACAAGAGCCAACATTCGACCGATCTCTTTGTACATCAGATTCTCCATAGCTGGATAATGCAGGTTCTTCCCAACCATGTGTTTCGAAATTAGAAATAAAGCTTTAACAGCTTCTAATCACTAAAGTTGGAATGAAGTTAATGTAAAGAGATGAGAATTTGAATCTCTAAATTCAATTTTATTTTAGATTTAGACATTACATCGGATTTTTCAAAGGCGGACAAATCAAATCGGACTTTAGAGGTTTTCTCATTTTCGGATGGACAAGGAACAAAAATTGACTGGAAAGTGTCAGGATCTGAATTAAATTTTTTCCAAAAATCTAAACCCAATATCAATCATTGACTCAAAGATGGAACGATAAGTAATCTTAGTAGCTGGACCTGGTTCTGAAAAACGAAATTGACATCCAAATAACCTAGAACTTTCTGTCGATTCCTATCAGCTGTTTGAATACTAGGTTTAGCTTGTGGAATTCATTAAAAGAAGTAAAGTCCAATAAAGCTAATTCAGCACCAATGCAACTAACGTTTGCTCCCGTGTCTAAGGGAATGTGCTCTGTGTAATTTAAAAACGAAACTTTTGCATAATATCTCTGATCTTGTGGATTATTGATTATGCGGGATATTTTATATTTAGACGGAAAGAGAAGAAATATCGATAATTTTATTTCTTTTGGAGATATAATTGGAAAAATTATCTTCGGAATATCGGTAGCACTCCGCTGTAGCATAGACATTAAGTAAATTATGATCCTTAAATGTCTTGTGTTGTTTCTCTTTCTGAAAATCTGCATAAAAATTCTAAAATAAAACAAGTTTTTTGGCTGATAATATGAGGTTAACACTTGAACATTTAATGCATTATTGCTTATTCTTTTTCCTTTTTTTTCTTTGTCCCACAGCCATAACAAAGTATAGTTCTTTTCAGCAAGCAGTCCATCCACATGTCGTCATTTAACAAATAGTATCGATGAAGCTGATTCGAAAAAATAATCAAAATTCTCTCCTGCTTTCTGTTTTCGATTTCGTAGTCCCTCACGTATGTCAAAATCTGATTTAAAATCCTTGAATTGCTAGCGTAGTGCAGCAAAAAAGTCTTCCCAAACTATGGTTTTGACGTTTTTGTGATATCTCCAAAACCAAGCTTGAGCTTTTCCTGTCAGCAGAATTTGTAGGTTCTTACAAATAACTGAAAAATCATTATCAAAATTATCTGCTGTTAGCGTTTTTATTCTAAATAAAAACTCTTCAACATTCAAACCCGTAGTAGATCCATCAAACTGCAAATTCCAATTCCGGATAATGGATGTAATTTTGTCTGCTCTCAGAGCGAACCCAGAGTCATGGCTTATCGGTGAACGAATGCTGTGATGGTTAGGCATTATATTTAAAGTAACAGACGGAGGTCGATACAAGTGACTACAATTATTATTTTGTATTGACGAAGCTACATGATTTGGATTTATGTTAAGATTCCTTAAAAGTCTTGTCACAGTTGCCTCAAACAATTGCTTAATTTGAGAAAAATCTATTGTATTGTTAGTTTGGTTTACTTGCCCTAAAGACCGATGGCATGAAGAAATAAAATTACCAGTTCGACTGCGCATGTTATTTGTTGCTAGTAGCAGATGTTCTTCGAATCGTTCAGAATTGACTGCGATAGGTACACGGTACAAAATGAGAGTAATCTCTATACAATTACGGTGGAAAATGTGACGGCACAAAGAAATTATAAGAAATTCTTGGGTTTCATCTAACTTGGATGTACATATTGTACAGTTCATTTGATTTTGATTATTATTCGATTAAGAATGTTGCGGTGATCTTACGACAGACATTTCGTTAATCTAGCAAATAATTTTATAAACCAGGTGTTAACACCGGATTGTCAATCCGATAGTATAATGTGTAGCAACTTTGAATTCCTAAAAAAATATAAATGAAATTCCAAGTTACAGAGTCAACGTGACTCAATTACAAATCATAGTAAAGTAACCACTTTTGTCATATGATTTATCATCGTTAAGTTGAAAGCCATTTTATGCAGTTGCAACTTAATAAGTTATAAGCTCTCTTTAACTTTTACTGATTCGTCTACGAATCAGTACTGGTAAGATTGCATTGTTCCCGCTAAATAAAATCCAACTACGAAATCCATTCTGATTGTGTTTATTTCTTATTTCGTTTCGATCACCGTTGGATTCTATTTTGAGCTGCAAAATCACAGACACCACATCTGGTTGATTTTGTTTAGGCTCAGGGATTTTTCAATTTCTTGACTGGTAGTCATCCAGCGGTTCCACCGTAACATATGGTCTATTTCGAGCCAGATCTCTGACAAGGAATTAACTCTCGGGGAATTTAGCTGCAGACAACGTGATATTGTGCGAAGGAGCATGAAGATACATACAAATACTCTAATCAACCGTCATAAGCAAAAGTGTGATAATCCTGATATTAAGTGAAACTAAAAGACTCAATCGAAACGGCCACACAAGAGAGATTTATTCATCACTTCACATATCACCGTTGGACACATTTTTGACAGTGGAAAAATTAGCCCCCAAAATTGCCAGGTATCCACACAGTATGTTATAAAAAAAATAATAGAAATAAAGTCCACAGAAGAGTTTTGACAGGGAATGGTAAAGAATCTTTCCTACGGAAGACGCATTGGTTCTCGATGTCAATATGCAGACACATTTACATAACATACATATTTTGATAGCAGCGCCTTTTTCCATATTTTGGTCTTGTTTCTGGGAAATATCCCCTAGTCAATCTCTCTGACTCTCATCACATACCCAGTGCGCAGGTCTCGATTTGGTAGATCTCTCCACAGATATTCTCTACTTAATCCAGCAGGAAGAAAGAATACCCCTCCGTATTTCTCTCTCATATTCAATACGCACGTCTAGGAATTTGTGTGGAATATATTGATGTTTGCACACTGGCTCGCTTAATGCAGTAAACAGAGAAAATATCCCATCGTAGATCTCTTTTATCGGAACCACACATAAGTACTCCGATCGTAGGTGACTGTGTGTGCGGACGGACGTCCTTGAGTGCATTTACTTACTGTTTACTGTATTAAGTTTTCTTTTCTGCTACTCCTACTCTCTATTTACGAACATAGGTGGACAACATATTGGAACAAACTCAGTATCTACTCGATCTGATTTGATGCGCAGATATTGTTGGCGCTACATTAGAGTGGGTAATTAAAATTGGGAATCATTGTATACATTTCTGATAATTAATATAGTTTTTATCTGAGTATACACGTAAGTATTTGGTCATATAGTTACATATATATTTTCTACTATTTATCTTCCTGTTCCTTCCAGAAAACAGCACAGTCCTCCATTTTTGGACACTTCAGTTGAGATGGGCATTGGCGAATTTCAGTCTGGGTTTTTTATTTTTTGACGATATGAAAGGTTTTTTTGCTGGTCGTCGACTGAATAATCCGGCCTCTACCGCACTTCTGCGAATCATTCTTTCACTAATTTTTAAATTCGTATATGACAAGAAGATGCTGTAGGATCATTTTGGATTGTCCTTTTAATTAAGGAGTCTTCATGTCGCGAAGTTTCACGTGGCCATCCTCCAGAATGAGTGGGAGATGTGCGACCAGTCTGCAAAAACTTTTTAATTAGCCTAGAAATAATTGATCTGTTGATCGAATATTTTGCACTCAATTGATGTCTTGATAAGCCGGCACTCCAATCATCTTGAATTCTAATTTTAAATTCACTTGAGTACTTATTGCGTGCCATTACTTTTATCTCAACGAAATCTTTAAAACAATGACAATTTTCGCATAAATTCTAACAAGTTCTTCTTCTTAACACTGCTGCTTTATAGTTGTTGAATTTTTGGAGTGTATCGTTAACCAATACAGGAATGTCGCAGTAGCGTAGTAAAATTACCAAACACAATATTAGGGGGTGCTTTAGTTTAGTCCGCTTATATTTGCGACTTAAAATACTTTTTAAATTTTACCTTTTTTTTTTAAAATTCTGAATTCCTTAAGTTTGTATCTGTAGCTAATTTACATGGATGACGTTTCTTGTCACCTCCATTATGGATCGGTCCATAATGTGTACATTGTCCCTACGTCATGGGGACGTGGCCTCTTCGGTCTGCAGGGGCGGGTGTGAGTGGCGTGGGAACATCTAGTCCCATTCCGATCAGATATGTGAGGATATATACATACGGTCTACAAGGAGAACGGAGAACGGGAGATATATGGTGTCCCTACCATTCAAAAAGAGGGTTTTCCTGAAGCTTTTAGGGATGTCTAGAGCGGGCGTAATGGCTAGTTTCTAAGGAACGAGATCCGATATATACGAAACCCGGGTTTTAAGGTGGAATATGATAAGGTTCTTCAGGAGTACTTATCCTTAGGTCATATGCATCCCGTAAGTTCCCCAATTCCTTGGAAATTTCCACCACTACCTTCCGCACCACGCCGTCATTAAACCCGACAGCTCAACAACTAAAGTGCGTGTTGTATTCAATGCGTCTTCCAGAATAATATAAAGGACATGATGTAGATGAAGACGCATTGAATGCAACACGCAATTTAGTTGTTGTGCTGTCGGGTTTAATGACGGCACGGTGCGGTATATATATATATATATATATATATATATATATATATATATATATATATATATATATATATATATATATATATATATATATATTATGTTCGTAAGTAGAGAGTAGGAGTAGTAGAAAAGAAAACTTAATACAGTAAACAGTAAGTAATAATATATATATATATATATATATATATATATATATATATATATATATATATATATATATATATATATATATATATATATATATATATATATATATATATATATATATATATATATATATATATATATATATATATATATATATATATATATATATAATGTTTTTCCCCTGATGATAAAAGAGAATGATAACTTTAGATTATTACTTTGTATGTGCTTTGTTCTAATCATACGCCATTACCAACAACAAAACATCGCAAATTCTCTTTACACTTTCTTTGCGTTGAATGTTTTTTATTCATTTCTTACTTATTTGTCATTACGAGGTTTGATATTTATATTTCGGGTCCGGCAATAAAAACACAATAATTTATCATTAGAAATGGTCTTATTGTTTTTCAGAATATTCCCCTTTAAGATCAATACACTTTTGTTTGCGCACAACCCAATTTTCGAAGCACTCCGATTGAGACACCTCCAAAACATTATTTTTAAACGCTCCAACAGCTGCTTCGGGCGATGAAAAACGTTGACCACGCATTTGATGCTAGGGAATGAGAAGAAGTCATTGGGTGTCAAATCAGGGCCGTACGGTGGATGGCCCATTAATAGCTCATCGTTTCAGCTGATGTGTGAGAGCTCGCATTGTCGTGATGCAAAATGATCCGTCTTCTCTTATTATCTTTCCTCATTTCTTCGAACACTGTTGAAAAACAGATGGTTGCATTCAGCACAGAATTAACCATTCCACTGTGGCAACATGGCCGGTTATACCGATAATAAACGCAATTATTTGCTTCGATTTACTTCTTCCACGAACAACTTTTGTTCGATTTGGCTCGTCTTGAAAGACCCATACGGTCGATTGCTGTTTTGTTTTGGGTTCATATGCATAGATCCATAGTTCGTCATCTGTGACAATGTTATACACTGCCTTTGAGCTACCGCAGATATACTTTTTAACATCTCTTTGCGCCTTTTTTGAGCATTCGTCAAATTATGTGGGATCTAACGAGAACACATTTTTTTTCACGGCCAAATGAACATGAAATATCTTATTGATGCTTGTCATACTAATGCCCAAGGATGCCTCATTCTCACGGTATAATCAGTTCACGCACAGCATCGATGGTTTCTGGCGAAGTGGCCGAAGTTAGACGTCCTTCACGAAATTCATCCTGGAGCGAACGGCGTTCGAGACTGAACTCTTAGTACCAACGATTAACAGGGGTTTTTAATGGTTCTTCATAGCCAAAAGTCGAAACAAGTTGATTTAAACGATGATTAAAAAATCATCGCAAGAAAATGTTCAAGAGATAATTCCACTTTTTGACTGAGATAAATATTTCACCACACTGTAAACAAAACAATTCGCTCTTAAATGACAAAACGTTCTGAGTGAAGTTATGCTAAAAAATGTCAAAGTATCCAATGGAAGAAGTTCCAGTTTGCACCTGGGGACACTAGTTTTGTCAGGACCCGAAATATAAATAGCAACCCTCGTATCTGCACTTACCCGCTCTCGAAGATCGTTGAAGGCCTCCAGCAAACTCGAACCATGCGACGTTGATCAATTGTCGTTGATAATGTTGTTCACAACGTTAATGAATTTAGGTCTCTATTTATGTTGGTGACGTTTATGTCCAATGAATATTAACTTGATGTAAGTACCATTATCGTACTAATATTCAGATTATTTCAGGTTAATGATCCTTAGGGCTGATTTTGTGTAATAATTACGATTTGATTATTTTAACATTTTTGTATCTTTTAACACATTTTTCACTTGTTTTAAGCGAAATTAAAATTTAATCTTAAATTTAATATTGGATTATTTGCTTTTTGCATGCAAATTTGGTTTTAAATATAATTTGTATGTGCAAAGTGATGATATAAAAGTAAAGGTTGTTGATTTTTGTTGTGCTGTTATATGTAAGTTTAGAGTCCATAGTAGGAAACAATGTTACTGTACCACTGGCTTCAATAAGATTAGCTACTAGATAGATTCTGTGTGAACCTGGATCACCGCTAGAAAACCCCTGATATAGAATTATTTCATTCTAGTACAGTTCGAGGCAAGTTATTCAACTTTGCTTTGGGTAAATCAATTTGTTGTCTGGAGTGTCTCCGTAGTTTTAGTTTTAACTTGATGCGGCCAATAGTTAGTGTGCACCACAACAACTATTGACGCACTTAAAGACCGAGGCGTAGGGTCTACGCCCTGACATGTAAGGTTAAAGTTGTTGTGACTATGTTTAATAGAGACTTATTAGCTAACATTGGTAGATACTTATACATATATTTAACTGAAACACAATTTCACCAAAAAGTATTATAAGTACACAAGTGTTACAATTTTTCAAGTAAATATGACTTTAGTTTGGATTTTAAAACTGATATTCAAGCAATTTCTTTGATATCGTGAGATAATTGATTAAAATCATGGGGTCCAACATACTCAATCTTCTGCTTTGTTAATTCAAGCCTAGATTATGATGGTATAAGGTTTGAGCGATTTCGTGTATTCAACTTAGATTGATCAGTGTTGATGAAACTGAAAAAACGAATTTCCAACCAGTTTTGTTGATTTATACATTAGCAGTAATATGATATATTTAAAAATCTCTCTTATAGGAAGAACATTTTTGGCAGTTCAACAGTGCAAAAACCTCTAGGTAGATTATAAACTATTTTAAGGCTTTAGTTTGAGATGATTGCAAAGATTTCAAAGCAGTGCAGGATTTTGAGGCATATGCTGTATGTATATTAGTATAGACGAAATGACAATGCATAAGAGAGTAATCAATTTGAAGTTTAATCACTGTCGACAGTCTAGACTTAAATTTCCGTAGAATACCAGTGGGTGCCGAAATCGTACCGTTTCAATGTGCATATCCCAGAAAAGGTTTGAGGAAATAATAACTCCAAGATATTTAACTGAGTGCGATTCATTTACAAGTTTACCATCGATAAAAACGTTCATAGATGGTTCCTTTATAATAAATATGGCCTAAATCTAAGAAAGTTGGTCTTATAAACATTGATACACAATTTATTAAGACGAGCATATTGAAACAAAATTGACGAATCGTACTCGATTCGCCTTAAGATCTATTTGATGCTTATAATTATACAACAGGCATATATCATCAGCAAATATATAAAGTTTTGTAAAGAAGTTAACATTTTTCAAATCATTTATATACATCAAAAATAGCGAGGGACCAATAATACTTCCCTGAGGAACACCACACTCTACGGGCTTAATACTACTTTTATTATTCCTTATTTTAACCTACTATTCCGCCTATTCCGCAAGTAACTCTCAATAAGTTTTATACCGGAGGATTGAATATCGAAAAACTCCAGTTTTTTATTAGGATTGGATGATCAACTATGTCGAAAGCTTTGCTCAAATATAAATATAACATTTATTAAAGTCATTGCATATCTCATTTACAATACTAACTACAGCTGCTTCAGTGCCATACCCTTTTCGAAATTCGTATTGCCTGGAAAATTTTAAGTTTTTGTTTTCTAAATAACTTACTAACTGATTAGTAACAATTTTTTCAAACACCTTATTGACGTTCGATAAAGCGAAATTGGTCCATAAAAATTAGCACTACGCACATCAAACCCTTTATTATTTCGTGAATTTTTAAAGTATCAGGATAATTAGAATTATCGTCCATGGCATTAAATATGCTCGTCAACAGTATCGATATAAAAGACAGACGTACAGATAGCATCTTCGTCGTTATTCTATCCTGTCATGATTCCTTATTTTTAGACATAATTTCCAATATGGAATCGACTGTAGCAGTATTAGTTTCTGAAAAACAAAGACTAATCTATTGTATGACAACGTCCGAAAGTTATTAAAGTGGTCGTCGACATTTACAACAATATTATTTCGTAAGTTCTGAACGGTGTTATAAAAAAAGTTGCTGTGTTTAACGGCCTTCTCCTTATCAAATCTTAATACTTTATATTACCCACCTCTTAATACGCTAGATTATGCAGTAGCTCTCCCTATTTCCTTATTTAAAATTCTCCAAACCTTCCTTGGGTCACAGCAACAAGATGTAATGTTCACTTGATTACTTTGGACACTCTTTCGATATGGTGCATTAAAAATTCATCATTTTTTCTTCTTTTCAATAACTTATTTTAAAGTTAATCAGATCTACCAATCTTCTACTCATCTACGGTTTTAATTCGTAATAAACATGTTTATGAACGGTTTTAAGCTCAGATCTATAAGTTATTGCATTTATCAACCAATTAACTAGCCTATCACACTGCTCAGATTCATTATTATCACAAACATCGAGACCAAGATTCTTATCAATATATTTGCAAAATTTATTATAGTTTATCCTGGGAAAACTTTCAACAATAGTAAGACTTGGTTCAACACTGGATTACAAAATATAGCATAAATAGTTATGATGAGTGAAGTTATTTTCAATGCAATGCACCACAACTTTTTCTCCGTTACTTCCATATACCCCGTCAATAGATGAGCCACTAATTGGCCTTGTGACAAAATCGTGATGCGAAAAATATCATATTCATCAAAAAGGTTGGTCAAGAAAATAGACTGAGAGTTTGTTATGCTTATATCAATATTGAAATTACCCACAATTAGACAAGCCCCTAAACAACTACTTTTCCAGTATCATCTCGAATCAAGAAACACTTGAACACTACACTTTTGCGAACGATATAAGCTAATTAGCGTTAAAGGTTTATTATTTAATATTACCTGGTAGGAGAAGGCATATACTGTCAATAATCAGAGAGCTTTCCTTCATTAAAACTTCGTACTTTAAATCTTTTGATACAAAGACAGATGTTATATGTGCACTGCTTTATAGTCAGGTAAATTATATAACTGAACGCCGGTCTCACTAAACCAGAATTTTTAAATTGCTGGAATATTACGTAATTTTGAAAATTTACTTATTTTATATTTAAATTTTGATAATGAAGAAACACTCATGGTATTTACTGATACAATTTTAATACAATCAGTATACATTTTTTCAAATCTGCATTAAACAACTGTATATTATAGAAATATTGAATACTCATAAACAATTTTTATTAATATCACATTTCAAAATATTAAATTAAATTGGTTACAAACGCAGTTTCCTCTGCTTCATCTTCATTCGAGCTTTCATTATCAGACATAATCAATAGGCTTCGCCTTCTTACAAGCTCGTACACCACCAACAGCAGCTGAATTCTATATTAAGCTATCAACAATTTCCTTTGTTTTTATCCAAACCGCACGAGAATTTTCACTTTTTTGCGAAAACTTTATTGTACTTGCAAAAAACGAATTTTAAACCAACAACTTTCACAGACTTTGCATAATTGAAAGTATCCAAGGTTTCTTTTGACAAATAACACAGTACAACAGCCAATCTGGGGGGGGGGGGGGGTGAGAAATAACAAATCAGGGTGATGGTACTAGGTCAGTATATTAAAACCCTCAAAGGGTTTTGCGTTCGTATGTGCCAGTTTTTTTTTTTATGACCTTTTACATTTTTTCCTTATCTTGATGTTTTTTCGCTTAGTTGTAAAATGTTGGCAAAAACGTAGATTGACATAACTCGAGAACGACTAGTTTGATTTTGCTGAAATAAATTGAGAAAAATTAATAATTACAATTTCTTTAATCCATTAATATACTGTTTCTCTACCAAAACAACATTTTTGCAATTAGAAATAAATTTATGAAGAAAATTTTGCCAAAAAAATTTTTTTTTTTTAAAACATATAAATCCCAAACGGAAAAACGTGTAGAGTCTTATAACTTTCACGTAAAGTCACATAACCTATAAACAAAATGCGATATAGATCATAGAAATCGATTAACGCGTCCTGCTTTTATTTACAATTAAGTGAAGTGAATAAAAGCTGAACGCGTTAATCGATTTCTGTGATCTATGTCGCATTTTGTTTATAGGTTATGTGACTTTACGTGAAAGTTATGACTCTACACGTTTTTCCGTTTGGGATTTATATGTTTAAAAAAAAATTTTTTTTTTGGCAAAATTTTCTTTATAAATCTATTTCTAATTGCAAAAATGTTGATTTGGTAGAGAAACAGTATATTAATGGATTAAAGAAAATGTAATTATTAATTTTTCTCAATTTATTTCAGCAAAATCGAACTAGTCGTTCTCGAGTTATGTCAAACTACGTTTTTGCCAACATTTTACAACTAAGCGAAAAAACATCAAGATAAGGAAAAAATGTAAAAGATCATAAAAAAACTGGCACATACGAACGCAAAACCCTTTGAGGGTTTTTATATACTGACCTAGTACCATCACCCTGACTTGGAATTTCTCACCCCCAGACAATAACCCCAAAAATGTTTCACTGTGTAATCATTAATAAAAACATTTTTCGTTTCAGGATTTTTCCTTAGTTTAACTTTTTTATCCATAAACATTTTTTGCTCTTTTGATTTGAAAAATTTACAACAATAGACTTGCTCTTATTTGGGCCCGGATTTCCACAAATAAAATATGCATCTTCAATTCGGTTCACAGTTATGCATGACTTCATTTTGGTTGCAATGACTAAAACCACTTAGAACCTGCAGCTACTGTTTTCACACCTCGTATAACACAGTCATTTTGAAGTTTAGCATCACTTAAGAATTTAACTGAGGTTTCAAATTCATAACTTTTTCTTTCAGCGTTTTGTTTCCTTTTTCTAGCTTTTCTATTTTCTTTTTGTTTATTTTTACACCTTTCATTTTCTTATCATACTGAGCCGACATGTATTTTATTGCTGTGTTTATTTCGTCCAGCTGATTTACTTTTTTTTAATTGATGACAAATCAGTTTCAACAGAAGGCGCGCATATATGAAGTTTTTCAAATTCTTTTTTATCCATCTTCGTACACTGTGAATGGGATGTCTCTCACAACTATCGCACTGCACCCTCTCTCTCCAAAACATCCATTTTACATTGGTCACAAATGATTTTCTTATTTTTTAAGCTGCATCGTTTTTTACTACTCACCTTCGTTTGTATTTTACAAAATAACGACAACAGAAAAGGCATTTTCCACTTTTCGGTGTACAAAACCGACTTTTTTTATTTTTATTTTATAATTTTCGTATGCAAAACACGAACACGAAGTTTTGTACGTCGATCACTTCAATATTGCCAACTTCAAATTCTATCCCTAAAAACATTCATTCCCCCCTAAAGTAATATCTTTATAACCGAACGTTCAAAGTACGATGGGAAACCACTGCACGACAGAACGCGGGCATTCCTCAGGGAAGAGTCCATTCCTCAGGGAAGCGTCCTTGGTTCCCTTTAAATCATATATTCACAGCTGATATTCTAGTCAGCTAAGTAATACTCACATTGCTGTCGACACTGCCATAATGTACATTGACACCAAATCACCAAAAACTCTTGATAATCATTTGCGATCTTAAAAGTGTCTACCCAACTAGAGAATAAATGTCAATGAGGCAGAATATACACAAAAATATCGTTTACATTCAATATGAATACCTTTCCTCCCGTAAAACTCAACTACATCTTTATCCCACTATCAACCAAACAGACCTATCTATGTATCCACTTCGACCGGAGACTTATATAGCGAATGCACATTAAGGCTAAGAGAACGCAGATAAAGCTACGTATCCGTACCCACTGTCCCCTACGCCAATGAAATAAATGAAATTGTAAACCGATACATTTTAAGTAATCGAATTGCTGTGCAAAGCAAAAGCTAAAGGCAACGACTGGAATCGTTTCCGTTGCTTTGTACAAATGGAACAATTCTTGAAGTAAAAACGTTTTGAATAATTTGTAGTCAATTCAGTATTAAGATCATTAAACAATAAAGCAGTACTTCATAGCTGAAGCTATTTTGTGTTTTATTTGGGATATCATAGCTGAAGCTATTTTATCCAACACTTAATTGGCGCAGTTGGAAAAGTTAAATTCCTAAGAATTTAAGATCGAATGTGGTTTGAGCAACGGTTATAAAGTATAATTTAACTAAGAGAGGAAAAGTTTTTCAGTTCTACATTTTGCAAGAATTTAATTGAGTGCACAAAATGTCACGACAAGAGATCTTTGATCAAAGTCAATGAACCAAATGAGGAAGAATTAAAAGTAAAATTGGAGCAGTTACAAAGTGTAATACTGCTACAGGAACAAAGGATACAACAGCAACAATTGGAACAACAACAACAACATTGTTAATATCAGCAACAACAAATCCGGCCCTGTTGTATTAATGTTAACTATTTAAATATTTCTTTCTTATCACCAAGGGAATTTAGAAGACTAAAACCCTTAGTAAAAAGAACACTAATCAAATTCATCACATCTGTGGAAGCTAGAATCTATGCAATAGAACAACGATTTGATGGAATACAGCGTGCAAATTGTAGCAAATGAAAAAATCAGCCATTGTATAATGATTAAGTTGAGAAATCTAAGTGAATTGTTTAGTGTATTCAAAAGTGCAAAACAGAGTTTAGGAGAAATATATGACTTTGATCCGGAAACGCCTGGAATGTATTCACCATCATGTAAAGACACAGATCTGGTTAACATTATGCTAGGGAAAGTTGATGGTCCCTTAAGGGCCCACATGAATGAAAAAAAAAACGATGGACATAATTATGAAGTATTTTAAGCTTGGTTTTTTGGAAGATTAAAGGTCAATTCACTACGAACACCGAATAATTCCCAATAAGGATGCTAAATAAATTTCTGGCGAAAACCATGGGTCACAAATAACTCCAACGTTAAATGCAAGTCTCCACGAAGGAGAGTAAATACATCGTCCAAATTTAGAATTTTAACGCGAATGATAAACATAACGAGAATAGAGATATTGGTAATTATAATGATTCTCAGGCAAGGAATAGTAATAGCTATGTCGTTTATCGGAAAGGTAACGACAATAGAAATTACAGCCAAGGTAGGGCAGCTAGGGACAATATTTCAGGCCAGTCAAAAGTATCATTTATGAGCGTAGATACTCGGACGTCCCATCAAAACCCTATGGATATTGGTAACATTGAGGAACAGCAAGAGGATATGGAACAAGTACATTTTACAAAATGCCGACTACCCTTGATCGCCATTACTATTGGTAAACAAACTATTAAATGCTTAATAGACACTGGATAGGTTACCTGTATTATTAAACTCGAAACTCTCCGGGAAACTCTCCAAACATAAACTAGAAAAACCTTTGACATATCGAACATAAACGGGAATCGATAAAGTTGCGTTTGAAAGCATTACACCTATTCCGAAACAATTTATTGCGGATGACACTTTAACTTGTAGGGTTATTAACCAAATATATCCAAAGCAAAAAATATGACGCTATTTTTTCTTATTCCACTTAAAGTGATGATTAATATGTCGGAAAGATTCATTGTTATATTTGGAAACCGATTTTTTTTGAGGACCACATATGCCCCTTCATGTTTGAGGCAATTTGTAACATTGGAAAGATTGAAAGTCGTAATACATATGATAATATCGAACTCTCCCATTTCAACGGAGAGGAAACAGACCATATTAGGAATTTGTTATCTAATTTCCAAGACCTATTTTACAAGGACGGGGATACACTATCTGCCACCACTGAAATTTTTCATGAGATCAGGAGTACTACCGACAGACCATTATACTCAAAAATTTTCAGATACCTCCAAATTCACTAGAAAGAAATTCAGTCACAAACCAGACAAATGCTTCAACAGGGAATTATCAGGGAAAGCAATTCACCTAATAATAGTCCACTGTGGATAGTTCCAAAGAAAATTGATAATTCAGGTTTAAGGAAATGGAGGCTTTGTATAAATTACAGGAGGTTGAATGCTCGATGGATTAGGAACCGTCAGTATTTCACAACAATTGATTTGGCCATAGGTTTTCACCAAATCCTCGTCAGGGAAGAGGATAGAGAGCAAAACTGCGTTTCGACGCCTATGGGCACGTATGCCATTCGGCCCAAGAATGCGCCGTCGACCTTTATGAATTCAGTGCATCGTGAATTCATCAACAAAATACGCGAACAATTTGACTTTGATATTCCAAGCCTTACGAAACGCAAAGCTGAAAATTAAAGTCGACAAATGTGAGGTCACATTTTGACTGACTAGGGTGTTAATCCTAATCCGGTAATAATAAATGTCCAAAGACTCAGAAACAAATTAAGTCATTCTTAGGAATGACCGGATTTAATCGGAAATTTATTAAGAATTATGCAAATTTATTTAGAATTATCACTCATCTTATGGTTAAACGCTCGCGCAAAGGAGAACAGGACAATCGGAACAATCCGAGTTACATTCCGGATTTTGGGAAAATATTTAAAATAATTAGGGATGCAAGCATCTTTGCTGTTGGTGCCGTCCTAACTCAGGAAGGTCACCCAATTGCTTATGCGTCTAGAACACTTAATGTTCAGGAGGTCCAAATATTTTTTAAGTATATTGTATCCAAAAAGTATCTACTTATTCGAAATGTCCGCCTTTTGCCTTTACACACGCCTTAAGTCGCACTGGCCAATCGTCAATAGCTGCTCGAACCTTGTCCATTGGAAAATTGGCCACAGCTCGAACCAAAGCGTTCTTAAGAGACCCAATGTTGGAGTATCTTTTGTGACAAACCCTGTCCTCTAAAACCGTCCACAATTTGTAATCCAATGGGTTCAGATCTGGATTGTCTGAGGGTAATTTTTTTAGAGGAAATGAACGCTCGCAAATTGTTTCGAAGACAGGCCTGGACGTTTTAGTCTTATGGGCCGGCACAGAATCCTCCTGGAAAGTCCATGGCTGGTTTTGGAACAGGGAATTGTTAAGAGGCTTCACAACAGCTTTTAAAACGGTTTATTGGTAAACTTTGGCCGATGTTTTGACTCCTTGTTCTCAGAAATGCAGGTCAGTGACCCCATCGTAAGACACACCCCACCAAACTATGACTGAAGCTGGGTGATAACCCTTTTCCAGTCTTGGGATCATTTCAGATGCTTCCGCAGATGACCGCGTGTACTCTACTATTTTGCTTGTAAAATTTTTCCTGAACCGTAAAAGTTTTTTCATCGGTGAACAAAATTTTTCTGTGCAAGTTATCAGAGTGCTTCACCAAAAGACGTTTGCATTTTTTAATCCTATTTTTTAAAGCTGCAGTCAATAAATGTTTGGTACGTCCTTTGAAAGCCCCAAGTCCCAAGTCTTTTTTAAATGATTCGACTCATGGACTTTTGTGTGATATTCATCTCACAGGCCATGATTTTCTGTTTTCGGAGCAGATTTCTGAGAATTCTTGATTTAATGGCTTTGATGACATGCGGTATTCGAACAGAGCCATCGTCTCACGCAAGAGTTAGAACAACGCAGACACTCTCTCTGCATTGTAAGTTCGCGGAATGCTTACTTCGCGATAAATGCAGATATAAACAATGGAATGAGAGAGGTTAAGCCACTAAGACAAAAAACTCTCTCAGCAGGCAGTGCTAGCAACAACAATAATAACAAAGAAGGTGGAAGCGAACATAGAAAGAACACAGGAAAACAACGACAAACCATTAAAGGCGGTGCAGACAGGCATGGATCGCTACATTACTATTCCAGCCCTGCCAAAGGTAACTCTAACAAAAAAAGGTGCAAAATTGTGAACGGTGAAGAACCACCAACGTTCGTCACGGGTAAGAACCGGTTTGCATTGCTGAGCGAAGAAGAACCTCAATCTTCTTCCTCGGCAAATGTCGCAACTCCAAGGCCTGACTCGCGGAAACTAAAGAAAAGTGAAGTTCATCCTATATACAAACTTCAATACTTGTTATATAGAAGAATTACGGTCGAAGAACCCCACAAAAGAAATGGTCCCGTTCAATGCCAAAATTGTCAAGAGTATGGACACACAAAATCTACTGCACTTTGCCAAACGTTTGTGTTGTATGTGGTGATCTACACCAATCATCCGTCTGCAAAGTCAAATCGCAGGAACAGAAAAAGTGCAGAATATTGATAAAATGCTACTATCGGAAACGCATCTTACAGACAAATACAATTTTCAGATACCTAATTTTAGATTTTATGGTACTCACCACCCCGACGGTAAGGCTCATGGCGGCACTGGTATCCTAATACGAAAACGAATGAAACATGAAGTCTCTGAAGGAGTCTCACATAACTACCTTCAAGCGACAACAATTCGTATCCATATTCAAGGTAGTTTTCTTACCATTTCAGCAATATATTTCCCCCCGCGGTTCGCGATATCAGAAGATATACTTCTGAACTTTTTCAATGGTCTCGGACGCAACTTTATTGCTGCTGGTGACTACAATGCCAAATTTACGCACTGGGGATCCCGTTTAGCAAACCCTAGGGGAAACCATCTGTATAAATGTCTGATGCGACGTCAAAATAAATTGGACTTTATATCTCCCAGTCAACCTACATATTGGCCTTCTGATATTAACAAAAAGCTTGACTTGATATACTTCGGTATAATAAGAGGAGTTAGTAAATCTAACTTATCTGCTAGTACCTGCCCTGACTTATCGTCAGACCACTCGCCAGTTATAATTCTTCTTCACGAGAAGACAGTACTTGTAGACAACCCACTAAGGCTTACTTCATACACAACTAACTGGTTAAAATACAGGAAGTACATTAGCAGTCATTTAGATTCGAATCATCTAATTTTAACAGTGCAATCAAACCTATCTGGTTATACGGTGCCTAGCTATGGGGCAAAGCAAGCTCGAGCAATCTCGACAAAATCCAAAGAGTCCAATCGAAGACATTGCGGCTCATTACCGGTGCCCCTTGGTATATGAGGAATGAAAACATCCACCGAGACTTAAAAATACCTCTTGTTAAATTAGAAATTCCGAAAATCAATACAAAGCACAAAGA
Source organism: Hydrotaea diabolus (assembly GCA_963513945.1). Lineage (NCBI taxonomy): Eukaryota > Metazoa > Arthropoda > Insecta > Diptera > Muscidae > Hydrotaea > Hydrotaea diabolus. Next base: position 110,430,058 of record OY740716.1, on the reverse strand, counting down.
GAAGCTCGAACGTCATGATAACATACTTGCTAGACAACTATTGTGCAGTTCAAGCTCTTTAAGACTTCGGAGAATCGAACGCCGTGTTTTCTAATCTACACTTGTGCTTCATCCGTAACAGTAATCGCGAACACACGCTCCCGAAAGACTGTGTATAATTCTTTTTTCTACGTCACGTGGCTTAAATGCTCTTATACGTGATCTTTAAAACAATCAATATCAATCCCGGACGAACACTCAAAAAAGACTGTGTAGAATCCTTTATTCTACGTCACGTGGCTTAAATGCTCTCATACGTGATCCTTAAAACAGTCAACCCAAAAAACCTACAAAACCTAAATTACGTCGTCCACTCTGCTATTCTAGAGTTATCCGTTATACATACATAACTAGAGTTATTCACTCTACGTAATATCGCGAACACTCTGTAAATGACTGTAAGGGTCCTCTGGCCCTTTATCACGAGGTTTAAGCCAAACCAGGTTTAAAATTCTCAGACATGTGATCCATACCAGTTATATACTATTTTGACCAAATTAATTTAAATTCCTGACAATTAGCAGAGATCCACATTACAAGTAATCCATACTAGGATTCATTATTGAATTAAACTTAAGATTCGTATACTTATTGTTAGGCTCCTTTGGAGCAGATTCAATAATTCAAATAAAGCAAAAAAAATCCCTAGTGGCTGGATCGTTTTGAAAATATCGTTTTTTTTTCATTTCACACTTGAAAAGCGCTATTACAGCGATACGGTTCTCATTATCTGACCACTCCATGATAAAAGTTGAAACAATTTAAAAATCCCGTTACAGACTACCGCTATTGAGGTTAGCTTTCAAAACCCATATGAAATCAACGGGGTATGTTCAGTTGTACTATTGAAATGGGTGTGTTCAATGTTGTAACAGTATTTATGTCCCTACTAAGTATGTATACGGTAGGGACCTTGACCTAGAAAACGACCACCAACCACTGCAGTGGTTAATGACTAAATATTCAGGAAGGGATATAAGTCCTCGGCTTCAAAGATGGCTAATTGAACTCGGGGAATATCAGTTCAAAATTAAATATATTAAGGGCAAATGTAACTACATGACAGACTTCCTAAGCAGGATTGATGAGGACAATTGTGAGATAAACATAATAGATCCAATTAATGCAAATGTTGTTACACCCGGCAACGTTAATACTGACCATATGGAAAATTATGTTAACTGTGACCATTGGAGTAATAATGAAGGCCATGAGGAGATATGTGAATGCTTGGATGTTGAGACCTGCCATTCTCAAGAGGAGGAATTGAATGACCACTTTCCATTTTTGGAAACAATTGTTCATAGGTTTTACGACATTGTGGACGAAGAGCAACATAAAAACTTCGATTTCCTATTTTCATAAAATTGAAACTGGACACTCAGGAATAATGTCCACATTTGAGGGTATAAAATTCGCACTCTATAATCCCAATACTAAAGCAACAATTCACAGAATAATAAATAATTTTCATATATACTCTTCTTCTAAATACGACATGAAACCGGTTAAACCGAAATTTGCTTTTACTGGGACCCTACTGCGGATAGTGATATTATCCATGTCGATACATATACCAATAGAAAAACTATAATTTTTATTGACAAACTGTCAAAACTTGCAGTTTGTTTTTACCTTCCCGATAAAAATAGTTAAACAATTGTCCAGAAAATTCTCGCCATAAAGAGCAAGGTTGGCAAATTTGTTTTTGACAATTCTACAATGAAGACCAAATAGAGTTTCACTTAACGAAACCTAATAGCCATACTGGTAACTCAGACATAAAGAGACAGAATAACACGATTACAGATAAAATCAGAAGCCTAAACCTAGAAGAGAGACTAGGTATTACAGACAACTGACTAAGGCCATCATACTTTACAATAACAATTTTTATAGTGCAATAGAATGTACACCCCTTGAGGCCCAATATGGGGCCTATGGAGGTTCTTAGGGATAGAATAAACAAGGCAAAAAGGAAAGTAATCGATAAACGCAATGATGTTAGGGAAGAAAATCATGATGATCGTGAAGAGGGTTACATAAAGAATTACAAGAGTGTCAGGCATACAGAGGAGCCAAAGTTCAGGAAACTAAATTTTATTGGAATACATTACAAGATTATCATAGTCCTGTTAATGATAGTCTGCATGCCAATGCTTTCGAATGAGAACATTCAAATAACACCAATTAATAACGAAAATGGGTACAGTGTGCTGAAGATATTTGAAATAGTGAAAAAATATACTGAAATAGTGAAAAAACTTAAATTTAACTACATATGACCCAACCAATGGAAATAGACCACATCATAAATGATCTAGAGCGAAATACAATAGGATTGAAAAGCGATTACAGAAGCATTATCCAATCTGAAATTACCACCCTTTGTACTAAACTGAGATCTATCACGCCTTTGAGTAACTGGCAAAAACTTGGCTTACTGAATATAATCGGATCGGTGGACAAATGGCTATTTGGTGAAATGGGCGATGAGGATAGATAGAATATAATATGTCAACTGGACATTGCTAATGGCAATAATCATAATATCATGGAAACGGTTAATCAACAAGTAGTTATAAATAGCCACTTTAATGAAAGTATTAATCTGATAAGATACAGTATACTGGAGGATAGAAAGAAAATCGATTAGGCCATGAATGGCATTCAGACACAAAATTCGGAAATAAGAAGTCAATTGCTCTTTCAAGACCAACAAATGAAATTAAAATATTTAAAGAATAAGATAATCCAAATTCTAGACAAAATATCCTCTGCTAAATATTAAATTTGACTTCCGAGGAAATAGATAAATACGATATTGATTTTTATAAATTAAAATTAATCAAAATGGATGTATTACTCTACAATAATGGTTGTTTAATATTTCAATTAAAATACCTGTAAGCTTTATTAAAGTGGAATACTACACATGCCTAATAACATGTATTATGAAATCAAAGAAGAACAAGAAATGATTGTGCACATAGACAACAACACTTATGCCTACAGCACCAATAAAATGTTAAAAGAATTAAGATTAACAAAAAATTGTGTATTTAAAGATAACTGTAAATTAATATATAACAACAAAACATCTTTTGAATAAATGGACGATGAAACTGTAATAGTGAAAAATTAACGTTCAACGGTATAGTCTGATGAACTCCTCACCCTCTGGTTTCTGAGTTCATAGAAAAGGGAGTTCCAGCTGGCCGTTTCAAACAAATAAAAAGACCAACCGGAATTACTTCTAAGAGGTAGCGGTTCGACCGTCTTTATTGTCTGATGAGTTGATGGTAACTAAATTGTAAACTAAAGCTAAGGTGGCCTCAAGCGGCCATATTACAATGATTAAGATAAAGAAAGAGAGAGTAATTCAATGTAAATAAGACCAATATAAGCCATTTCAGGCGAATTCACTTTAGAAACTTAAGGGTACTTTAAACTTAAGGATATGAAACAAAATATATTGAAAAAAATGAAAATAATAGAGAAATGAATATGGAATTAAACCTTAAAACTATTGTTGAATTATGGATTCAACATATTCCGCGCCTAAATAGTGGTGGGGTCGCACATACATCCATGCATGACAACGCCAAACTTGGTGTTCTGGACCTTGATGAAGGGATAGCTATCCAGAGGTGCGGATGGGCCCTTTTAAATATCGTTGTATAGGTCGCGACCGATAATACCGTGGATTGGACCAAACTCGCGTGGCATAGGATATGCCCACATATCGCGGACAACATCATCAAACTCCAGGAACATAGGAAGCAGCTGGTCGTTGACTGGGGCTGGCATATTGACCTGTACTTTGTCTACGATCACTGAGTCTTGAAGCCGAACGTGATTGGTTTTGGTGACAACTTGAAATACTCCGAATGGCATATTCTTTCTCCATTTCGCACGGTAGCGTAGAGGTTCGACCATTTCATACAAGACGCGCGAAAATTGCACGTTTTGGTTTAGAGCCAGCGTTACGGTAACGGTTCTATCCCCTGCTCTTAGGTCACAAAGCACGACAAAAGCGATCGTTTTTCAATTCTGTCCGTGAGGTCTATTTAAAGACTTGCATTCCATGGTGCGCTTAGTCAACTTAGTGATAGTTTGGCTGCCAGTTGGGGCCTCGTCGGCGTCAGGTTTCGAACGTACAGGGTCTGCCACCATTGCAGCTGCACCAGCATCGATATTATTATGGTCGGTCACGGCGGTTGGTTCATCCTTCTTGGCTCCCTTAAGGCTAGCCTGTGCTATTTCATAGAAATTTATTGGGGCCTTACTCAGAGCCTTTTCCAACGCCTTGATGAGGTAGCCCTTTAGATCCTGCGCGGTAGGCGCGTCAGGAAGGTTTCCTTCTAGAGTGGAAGAGCTGGCGTTAATGTCCTCTTGGTGAATCATGGTGTGGTGGCGGTGTGAGCAAACATTGCATCGAGATGCCGAAGTGCACTCAGCGCGTTGGTGCCAATCGGACAGACAGTTGAAGCAGACTTCCAGTTTTTTGACGGCTTCAAGGCGCTCGACCGCGGACATCCATCGAAAGTCCGGGCATCGCTTGAGCAAGTGATTTTTGCGACAAAGTTGGCATCTTCCACGGTTGTCCTCGGTCCTGTGGAGAAAAACAAGAGAAGAGAGGATAGAAACAAAAAACGTGCAATAAATAATTGGAATTTGAAAATATGACCATTAGCAAGATTCAAGTTTAGTTTTATTTTGATTTGTGTTAGGTTGTTGAGATGGGAGTATGCAGAGTTTAAAGATCGGACGCGTTAATATTCCGTTCTTAGTTTTGATTTCGGCAACACGAACATTATTATCTTTACCGTAGACAACCTTCGTTATTCGGCCCAACCGCCACTCAGTTGGAGGTAAATGGTCGTCTTTTACGATGACAAAGTCGTTTTCTTTCAAATTGTTTTGTAAACTTCCACTTGTATCTCCTTTGAAGTTCCGTAATATACTCCGATTTCCATCTCTATCTGAATATATGTTGTATTGCATTCAGTCTTCTCCATCTGGTCAATTACGATAAATTCTCTCTTGGAGGATCTTCCGGGGCCTCAGGATGAGCTGTCAAGGGGGCGCCACGTAAAAAATGACCGGTCGTTATTGGCAACAATTCTGATACGTTGTCTGACATGGGTGACAACTATCTCGAATTCAAAATTGCTTCTATGCGGATCAGTAGGGTGCTAAATTCCTCGTAAGTGAAGCTCAAATTACTTGACAGTTTTTAAGGTGAGACTTCATTACTTTTACTGCTGCCTCCCAGAGGCCTCCCATGTGTGGAGCATATGGAGGTACAAATGACCAGGTGAAGCCTTGCAGCCCAAATTTGTTGATGGGACACTTTTCTGCTGACTGTAGGAACGCATGATGATCTTGTAGTAGTTTGTAACTAGCGCTAACAAAATTTTTCCCATTATCGGAGAACATCGTTTTTGGCACACCTCGTCGGCCTGTAAATCGTGTAAAAGCTGCTATGAATGAATCTGTAGAAAGGTCCGAACACACCTCTAAATGGACAGCTCGGTTTGAAAAGCAGCTCGAACACTGCTGCATAGCCTTTCAAAATTTTAGCATTCCTCAAAGTCGAGCTTTTAATACTAAAAGGACCTGCGAAGTCTACTCCTGTATAAGTAAAGGGCAGCGAAAATTTTACCCGTTCGGGTGGCAACGAAGCCATCATTTGGTTTTGGAATTTACGTTTGAATTACGTTTGATCAAGTCATGCGGTAAGCTGCCACGAGTGTCAAGATCAGTTGGATTGTCCTCTGTCTTGACATGTTTCCAATTAGTAATACTGGTAAAATTCTGAATTTCTGATATTCGGTTTGCAACAAAGGTCTTAAGGGTTTGGGGAGACTTTTGTAGCCATCCTAGCACTATAGACGAATCAGTCCATAAGTGTAACTCAAAGTCACAATTCAAGGACTCAGTAACGACTTTTACTAAGTTGGTGAGTAATATTGCGCCACATAACTCAAGTTTTGGAATCGTCGTCCTTTTAATTGGAGCAACCCTAGTTTTTGCTATCAGTAAGTTGCTGGATAATGGATCTGAACTCGTACACCGGGCGAAAACTCTATCCATCTCGGTATTCTTAGGGATTGTATATGTGCTAAATTATCTTTAAATGAATGCCATTTAACCTGTAAATGCTGTGGATCTGGTTCGTTCCAATTGATGTTTCCTTCCCACAATTGCTGCATCAAAATCTTTGCTACGATGACGATTGGACCCAGCCAACCTAGTGGATCAAATAACCTGGCGATGACCGAGAGCATTTGTCGTTTCGTAACAATTGGCGAATCATTGATCGGACCTATGGCGTAATAAAAAGTATCAGATTTCGCATTCCAGCGAATGCCCAAAGTTTTGACTGTACTGGAGTCGTCAAATTTCAAGAATTCTTCATCGAGAAGATCTTCCCGGGCTACATGTTCCGATAGGAACTTATGGTTTGCCGTGACCTTTTTAATGGAAATGACGCTAAAGCTAAAGATTGCATAAGTCTTTCGCATCATCCAAACTGTGTCCTCCCGATAGAACATCATCGACATAAATTTCTTCCTTTAATATTTCAGATGCTTTAGGGCTCGATTCTTCGCAATCACAAATTAACTGTCTGACCGTTTTGAGTTCGAAGGATTTGACTGGATCCTTAGGCTGAGGTCGAAAAAGCAATTTCTGATATGCTCGATCAGTTTTATAAACAACTATCTGGCGATACATTTTTTCGATGTCTCCTGTGAACACGAACTGGTAATGTCGCCAGCGGAGAACAATTTTCTGGATATCTGTCTGAAGGATCGGCCCAGGATACAAAACATTGTTAAGAGAGTAGCCACTACTACTTCTTTTAGATCCATTAAAAACACTCGTACTTTTGTGGTTTTACTCTCGGGTTTCACGGCCCATTATGGGGTAAAAAGAAAGAGCTCTGTTTCTCGTCTGAAGTTTCAAAAAATTGTATTTCCTCCATGTGGCCGAGATCAATGTACTCCTGTAAAACTCGCTCGTATTGCTGCATCAGCTCTGGAGTTCTGCTAAGTGTTTTCTCCATTCAATGATATTGCGCTAATGTCTTCTTTCTGGATGGTCCCAGGTATACTGTCTAAGGAAATTCTTTACGAAAGGGTAGCCACACAACATATCGCCCATCTGGTTTTTGATAAGTTGTCTGTTGGTTGAATTCCTCGCAATATTCATCAGTCGATTCGATTTCCCAAAATTTCTTAAGTTGAGAATTAAGAGCAGCATCAGTTTTCTTGGTAAGAAAGGACGCCCTCCAAATTAATAAGTGACAAATAATCACTCCCAATTATCATATCAATTGCTGAAGGTTTGAAGAAATTTGGGCCTGCCAATTTTTTATGTTTGAAATCTGGTAAATTTTTAATTTTGATTTGCTTTAAAGGTAGAAATTGCGACAATTTAGAAACAACAATGGCTTTTATCCTAATTTTGAACGTTAAATCCAATGATTTCAAATTGACGAGGCACTGGTGACTTGAATTTCCCACGACAGTACCTCCTAATCCTGAGATTTGCGTGTGATGATTGTGTACGGGTAAAGATAGAGATTGTTGAATTCGTTTAGTCACAAAGTTTTTTGCGAACCAGCATCTAATAATGCTCTTACCGTAAATATTTCTCCCGCGTGGTCAATATTTACAACAGCAGTTGGCAAAATAGTAGTTCCTTCGAGTTGGGAAAAATAGGTTTGGACGGAATTAGTTGTAGGATTATAATTCGATCGATTATTCGACCAATTAGGTGTAGGGTGCACATGCGAAGACGTCGATGGTTGTACTGGTTGTGACGAATTTCTAGCTTCTTGCATTATATGCAACGACTTTCGTTCGTCAGATTTTATATGAAGTAGAGAATGGTGTTTTTTATTACGCTGGAAGCATCCCTTTTTACTGGGACAGTTGGATTTAAAATGATTCGACGATAAGCAATTCGCGCAAAATTTATTAGCGTAAACATATTTAATACGTTCATTAACAGATAAAGATTTAAAATTTTCGCAGTTATTCAGATTATGATCACCATTACATTTTTTGCATTTCATTTTTTGTTTATTCGTCTCTGTTTTTGCGTGAAACGATTGTGATTTATTGTTGAAACTATGATTAGGTCTCCTTATTTCAGAAATCGTTTCTAACAACTCAATTCTTTTTGACAAAAATTCGTCCATTTGATCCCAGGTTGGGAGTTTCTTATGGTCAGACAATGAGTCATCCCACACACGCAATGTATCCTCCGGTATTTTCGAAGCACAATGATGAACCATGATTGGATCCCAATTTTTTGTTTTTATGATATAAGATTTAAATATCGCCAAGCTGTCGTTGATTCCCCGCTGGATTTGTCGAATTGATTTCGCAGTTTCAACTTGGGTCGTTTGAATACCAAAAAAAATTTTCATCTGCGGATGTACAAGTATTCTGGGGTTCTCATAACGATGTTTAAGTGCATCCCACGCCAACTGAAAATTGCCATCCACCAAATCAAACTGTTTTACAATTTGGTGAGCCTCACCCCTGGTTTTATTCCTAAGATGGTAGAGCTTTTGTGCTGATGAAATTTCCGAATGGGAACCAAAAACTCCCCAAAATATATCTCGGAAGGCTGGCCACTTGGAATATCCTCCTTCGAAAGGCTGTGTATAGCACGGTGGTAGTTTTAATGATGAAAACGGTTGAGACCCTAGTGTTGTATCACGTCTGCTGCTTTCATCCAGTTGGGACTGCTTTTGCGGTATTAAATTCTTGATCCTCTTTCTACAATTTCGATATTGTTCACAGGCTAACGCATACTTCTTTGCCGCCATTTCCAACAACTCTGGTGCGTGTTCTCCATCATCGGCCGTCATTAACTCCTCATAATCTGTGGTTAGTTTTGCCATCTTCTTTCAAGCTCATCTTCATCCACTTAAAGACCCGCAATGCTGCTACCAAATGCTGGTTTACACTCCTCACAAAATGCCTTTAATTGATCAAATTTGAAAAGAAATCTGCGCCTTGCCGCCATGTTGAAGTAAAGGAAGAAATCTTTCACTTTTATTACAATCTGCTCGACGTATGTTTTTTTTGTAAATATTATAATTTTATATTTGCGATGAATATGGTTTTCGTTCTTAGCTATTTCAAGTATCTTTAGAACGATTAATTATTTATGTTTTTTAACGGGTTGCGTTATAAATTATTTGCAACCTTTAAAAAAAATAATGTTTGTGTCCCTTATTTGAATTAGGATATGTCAACTTCCTATCGATAATCGAGAAAAAAAATTATAATATTGATGACTTGTTCATTTAATCCAAAAATAATGTTTCGTATTTAAATTATTGTGATTTAATGTACGCTTCTATTTCTATTATTTTTTTTTAAAAAAATAAAAAATTGTGATTTTGGGTATTTTATATCAATCCCGTGTAATAAAAAACACGATCGGCATACCCTATTTTTTCTCGAGGTAGGCAACCCCTACCTATTGAGTGCGACGGCACACAACCAAATACACTGCCAGCTCGTTGCGTCACTGCTATGCTGCTTTTGCTTGTACTACAAAGCAACCACACATAATATGACGTTATGAAAAAAGGGACGTTGACTGCGATCACTGCTCGGTAGGGAAAAAAACAGCCACCTTTTGGTAACTTCAATATGTTGTTGTTTTTCTTCCTCTTTGGAATAAATTCTTTTCATTCGCCTTGAAACTATTACAGTTGGTTACTGAAGATTTTTCTATTCCTTTGGTTTTTGTTGTTGTTATTATTTTTGCCTACAAAGGGCAATTATTTCCGTTGGCCTTGAAACTATTACTGGCCGGTGCTTTGATTTTAAATTGTTTTTGTTATTTTTGCTGACCCGCACTATTTTGTTATTGTTTTATTAAATTGATTCCTTATTTTATGCCAATAAGCCGGTTGATTTTAAGTAATAATTATACAGAAAATATAAAAAAATGTCGTTGACTCACCCTTTTTGTTGTTGTTGCTTTCGCATGTTATAAAGTAATGAAGTTTTAGTACTAGGTTGGTACGTTTAATTGCTGTTAGCAGGTTTTATTTTCTTATATTATTTTCTTCAACACTGCACTTTTTATTAATTGTCTGTAATTATTTCCTTTTTTAAATGTTTTATTTTAATAATTTTTTTGTCACTATTTTTCCGCTGCTGAACTTTTTATACGTCCGTACGCTTTGACATTCGATCCAGAGAATGACAACATGTACTCACCAAAAAAGAGTACTTGAGTACTTATTCATAATTTCCATACTTGTGCGCACCAGTATTTACGCCAGCCTGACTGCACACTTTACTTAAATAACGTTGCGACAAGTATGTACACACTCTAACCTCATACCACATATGTATAAATGTTATGATACTCGTTAAGTCTAGTCATAACACGCTCGTACCATACGTGGTTGCACTCTAACATTTAACAAGTATACTTCTTATGGTTCGTTATTAAGTGGTTGTCGTTCTATCGAACAAGCAACAGTTCCAATTTTTTTTTATTTTGCGAACGCGGTTCAAATTTTAACTTAATTTTAAAATAAATTGTTGTTTGAAAAAAAATAACATTGATATTTTTTAATAAAACACTTGATATTATCAATTAAAATCAAATAATTCAACGATTTTAAACTTTGTTTGGATTAATTCATTTCTACTTATTAACAAGTGGACAATTCGTCAGTGTAAACGGCGTTAAGTTCGGCCTGTCCAAAGCTTTGATACCCTCCACCTTATAGTGTGGTCCAAAAGACAATCATGGATCTGTCGCTGCTTGCAAATAATATAAAAATAAAGATCTACATTTATTTATAATCATAATACCAAATATCAACCTCTAAGGTCCAAAAATGGCCGAGATATGGCAGTTTTCCTACTGAGTTTTTTCGTTTCAGATCCATGTCCTACGTACCAAATATCAACACTTTACATCAAAAACTGGCCGAAATACAACAAATTGAACGTAAAAATGCTCCAAAAAAGCGTATTTTCCCAGAGGCTGTCTGAGTCCTTATATGGGGAAATTTTCCACTTTGGCCCGATGTGACCGACTAGCAATACCAAGCAGCTTAACAAAATAAGAAAGAAATCTGGAAAGTTTCAGCCGTAGAATGTTTTCAACAGACGGACGGACATTGCTATATCGACTTAGAATTTTATGACGACCAATAATTATTGGTATATAATATATACACAATTTATTATAATATATACATACATATATGTACTTTGTACGGCCTCCGATGAATATTTTTATGTGTTGCAAACGTTACTCGTATGACGAAGTGAATATACCCTTGACCCTAGTGTTGCTTTATTGTGCTTTACCTTTTGTTCATTTTATAAAATACAACAATATTTTTCAATTAATATAGGTACAAAGATTTTATTTCAAATACTCGTAACTCATCAAAAAAAATGAAGTTGTGACTTCATCTCCTTCAGAAACCAACAAATACAGTACATAAGTATACACCCCATACTGAATGAACGCATACATGAAAAAATATTTGAGTACTCTAGTATGCACCTCATACTCTGGTCTTTTCTCCTATAATTCATGTCATGAAAACACAATTTAACAATTTGGTGCACACCCAATGTATTGTCCATTTTCACTTGTATTCATACATGCATGAGTGTGAGATGCCCTGTCGACTATTAGTACTTCACATATTTAGGTTGTACCCCGTCTGGATATGTTATGTGTGGTGTTTGGTTGGAACATTTACTCTTCACACTTATACATGTCTCACTAGTTGTACTTCGGGAGTACTCTAAATGGGCATTTCGTCATTCACTGATTCGATCACTTTTGATTTTTTCTTTCTTCATTTCGTTGCCAAATGTTCTCGTGTGTGTGTTGCTTTCTATTACTTCTTCTGTTCTAGGCGAAGTTGTTCTCATCGAAGTTGAGGTTGGAGAATTACAACAAGGTGGGACTGTAAACATGAAATTTGTTTTTTCGTATTGTTTATTAGAGCGGGTACTAAAAATTGATTTTTCGCTTTGTTAACTTTGATAGCTATTTTGTTTTTCGTTACTTTTCTCTTGAATTCTTAGATTATTGGACTTTGTAACGGGATTTTTATATATGTGTTTTTTGTTGCAACTTTTTCTTTTCCTTGTGTTTCGATTTACCGTTTTACATCTGCTTTTGAACTGTATTTTTCCCGATATTAAACTTCTTTGACTCGTAATTTTTTTTTACTATTTTAAATGACCATACTCAAAGGAAACCAATTACTACTGCACATACCTGCTCTTGTCCTCTTACTCTCTTTGTAATTGGATACTCTGGCTTTGGAGAAATGATGTTGGGTTTTGATTGATGTTGTCGTCTTCTGCCGGTATGATGCCCGCTCCTTGATGACGTCAACTGCTCAATGCGAATACAAGTGCATGACTTCTGCCCTGGGATGATAATGGATTCTTGCTGAAGTTACGAATTTCTCTGCTACTGGTACTTCTTTTCTGGTAGAATGCCCGCTGCTTGATGTCGTCAACTTCACGTTGTTGATTTTGAATATTGAAACGAATACTTGCGTGTGTGCTTTGTATTCCTATGTAGACACCTTTTCTACACTTCTCTGTTTTCTAGGTTAAGAAACTCGTTTTTTTTTGAAAATTTGCCCATTCAAAAAAAAAAAGATACTGGAACACATCTAATCCTAAACTTTTTAGGATGTTTTTTCGAAGGACCATATGATGAACTCCTCACGCTCTGGTTTCTGAGTTCATAGAAAAGGAGGTTCCAGCTGGCCGTTTCAAACAAATAAAAAGATCAACCGGAATTACTTCTAAGAGGTAACGGTTCGACCGTCTTTATTGTCTGATGAGTTGATGGTAACTAAATTGTAAACTAAAGCGAAGGTGGCCTGAAGCGGCCATATTACAATGATTTAGAGAGAGAGTAATTCAATGTAAATAAGACCAATATAAGCCATTTCGGGCGAATTCACTTTAGAAACTTAAGGGTACTTTAAACTTAAGGATATGAAACAAAATATAATGAAAAAATATGAAAATAATAGAGAAATGAATGTGGAATTAAACCTTAAAACTATTGTTGAATTATGGATTCAACATAGTCTTAAGTAATTTTAAAAATATCAGGAATATTAATGAATTAAAAAGGCATCAGCAGATTTCATATTTACTTATTGTATTTATATTTATATCGACAGTGATAAGTTTAACAATTATATGTTACATTTTAAAACCAAAATCTGTAAACATTAAGAATAACTCAAAAAAGGCTGTGTAGAATTCTTTTTCTACGCCACGTGCCTTAAATGCTCTTATACGTGATTCTTAAAACAGTCACTACAAATCGCGAACGAAAACTCCAAAATGACTGTGTAGAATTCTTTATTCCACGCCACGTGGCCCAAATGCTTTCATACGAGATCCTTAAAACAGTCAGCCGTCCACTCTGCTACTCTCGAATTATCCGTTATACATACATAACTAGGTCACTACAAATCGCGAACGAAAACTCCAAAATGACTGTGTAGAATTCTTTATTCCACGCCACGTGGCCCAAATGCTTTCATACGAGATCCTTAAAGCAGTCAGCCGTCCACTCTGCTACTCTTGAATTATCCGTTATACATACATAACTAGGGTTTTCCACTATACATAATATCGCGAACACTTTGTAAATGACTGTAAGGGTCCTCTGGCCCTTTATCACGAGGTTTAAGCCAAAACAGGGTTAAAACTCTGATCCATACCAGTTATATACTATTCTGACCAAATTATTGCAAATTCCTGACAATAAGCAGGGATCCACATAACAAAAAATCCATATTAGGATTCATTATTGAAATATGCTTATACCGTCCCCTACGCCACTGAAATAAATGAAATTGTAAAACGATCGGCCTGTACGATTCTGCTTTGCTTGCGTCTTTGAATGGCTGCTGTAGCGGTACTACTGACCCATTTCCAGCCATCGGGAACTAAGTGGGTGGTTAGCGACAGATTGAGCGGCAATCCGATCATCATTTCTTCCAGGATTAGAGAGCGATTTGAATGGTGTTAACAACTTACCAATTCCGGAACTTAAGTTGCACTGCTTCAAGTGGTCTAGTCATTTGTTTCGCTTATATCCGTTGACCAACCCACTGATCTTAGAGTTAAGATCCCTAATTCTAGGGTCAGTAGGGTTGGAGCATTAAATGTCATCACGCTCGTCTGCGAATCGCACTTCCTCTGCTTGGAAATTCGGTCGTATTTTGGATGTTCGACCAGCAGGGATATGGCAGGCAGCTGCTGCATTAATGATGACCCGGAACTTTTTCTCGGCTACCTGAACTTCCAAAGAAACAGTTAGATTATTAAAACTGTGTTTGGTGGCTTCTAGTTTAGAGGTAATAAAGTCGGATGGCCCATTCATGGAGAGAATTATAGGCAGGTGGTCCGATACAAGTAAGATGACGGGCTGCCAGCTGACGGCCAGACGATGTCATAGTTATGTCCGGCGAACTATGACAATCGCCCATAATCCGCGTGGGGGCGTCCTCATTCACTGTGCAGAACGAAGATCTATCAATTTGCCCTGCCAAAGCTCTGCCCCTCTGGTCGTTGCCTAGGGGAGAATGCCACAGTTCGAGAATGCCACAGATTGCTAATGTCAGCAAATAACGCGGGGCACAGCTACCAACCGGCGGAATGTATACGTTCTACAGCTCTGTCTCGGTAGTTCCAGACTTGACGGCAGTTCCAGACTTGACCCCCATACATTCCATGTATGAGTCTCTAGAGTCAAACTCAGACGAAATAGGTCTGTACTGCACAGAATACTGTAATAGGAAAGCAAGTGCCCCACCTCCACTTTTTCGATTCTTACGTAACACGTTGTATCCGTCACAACTGAAGGTGGCATTCAGCTTAGTTTCTTGCATCGCAGCGACTATGATGATTATATTTCCTCACTGGTTGTATTGTGTAGGCCATTCAGGGGAGTCTCATAGTTGAATGATAAAAACGATGAAGACGACGACGCAAAAGTAGACGGCGATGATGACACCAAATCCGGAGACCCACTGCTAACTTCGTTGATACAGTACAACGCAACAAAGTCAGCTTCGCTATGCTCCCTGATGTGGTGGAGAGCTAACCAGCTCCTCAAGTGCACCCACTCCTTGCAACGATTACACTTTTTTGAGACTAACACTCAGTGGTTTGCCCCTATACATGCAATGCATTGCGTTGGTGAGTGAAAAGTTAGGGAGTTCAGGGGGAAAGAGGGAGTAATGTTTATTGACATTTGACTTGAATTTCTAGATTTCGTAATTGGTGGGACATACATTCGCCGGAAGTCGATTCCACATACGGACATTACGGGCGACCGGTCAATCAATAACAATTGGGTGTGAATTCCTGGAAAGTCGTGTATCTTTGCCGAACATCCTCACGTCAGGACTAAGACGACGAATGTCTGAAGAACACACAACATGAAAGTAATGATGGAACTGCAACACACAACCCACATTCCGACGATGCTCCAGGGAGACAATGGAGTTGGATACCCTTCAACACCAGCGCCGCCCTTTGAACACGATCAAGTAGCTCCTTGGATGGTTTTGCAGCACATGCCCTTATATGGAAGTTGTATTCCATATTAGGCCTAATAAAGGTCGTATAGATGTTGAAAAGATCAGAAGGAGTGAAATATTTCTAACACTGCTTTAGAAAGCCTATACATTTGAGTGATTCTTTCGACACTTCGAATACATGCCTCGCCCACCGAGCGTCACATTGTTTTTTCATGCCCAGAACATCATTAGTATAAAGTTTTTTCTCTGGCAGATCTTTTTTTGTAGAGGTCAATGGATAGCAGTTATCTACAGGGAATATTCCGGCCGCAATGCTTCAAGGGTCTTATCAGTCTTATCACCATTGCTTTATACACTATACACATCTGACTTCAAGTCTAACACGAAAAACTGTGTTGCTTTCTACGCCGATATTGAAACACATGCAAAAGGCACTTTATTCAGCGACCAAGTATTTTTAAAGCGGATAATAAAGGTTAACGAAAGTAAATCTCAAGCTATTCTTGTTCCATATAATATATCTCCAAAGAGAGTCCCTTCGGAAAATCGTTGTACTAGGCAGAGAAATAATGTATTCTCCGACATTAAAGTACATTGGTATAACTCTTGACCATAAACTTACTTTAAAGACCACATTCATAATGGGCGTACAAGCGCCATGAGAAGCGGCCGAGGTTTGTACCCGCTCTTAAATAGAAAATCAAAATTAAACGTGAAAAATGAACTTCTTTTGTGCAAAATGTGCTTAAGGCTTAATTCGAAAGGATTGTGCCAAAGCACACAAGAAGCGGATTCAAGTTATAGAGAATTACAAATTGATTCAGACTTTAATAACTGACTTGACTCTGATATTCAACGACAAATCTGACGCGCAAAATAGAAAGGGACCTAAGGGAGAGCCATTTTAAAGATTTAAATACGTGTATCTTTGGTGTACCACCACTTTCATAAACTCTAACTATGTCCACCTGAGGAGTTTGCTTTAGTAATACGATATTGCTTCCAAAACTTCATCCAATTTAAATAAAAGTGATATTAAATATATGTTTTTCTACTATCTTCTTCCTATGTATTTTGTAAAATTTTAAGAGGTAATATAAAAAATTATAAATGTAAAAACTTATTGAAATATCTTACGATTAAAACTCAAAACCTATTTTCACTGTATATAAACGCATTTAATTATTGATAGTTATATAAAAAGCATAACATAATCGGATTGTTTACCTCAATTACAATCGATATACGATATCAAAATTTTAAAACTAAACATGGTCAGTTTAATGTAATAGCACAATTAGCTATAAAATATTTATGTATATAATGGTCTCAAATATATTAAAAATTATATATTAAAAATTATATTTTGGAATTGCCGTAGCATCCGAAACAAATTTGTAGAACTTTTTGACTTTTTCTAAAGGAAGATGTAGTCATCTGTTTATTGTGCGAGACGTGGCTCAACCATAAAAATAATTTGTCTCATTCAAATGTTGATTGTATGCGCTCGGATAGAGAACACGCCAATGGAGGAGGAGTTGCAATCCTTAAAACAATTAACTATGTCGAATTACCAACTATAGATACCAACATAGTGGAAAACGTTGGAATTGAACTTAATTCTAGTAATGCCTTTATTTTCCTGAAGGTTCTTCTAATCCTAATCTTCAACATAAGTTTAAAGAAGATTTAAGAAAGTTGTTGAATGTTAATGGTAAATTTATTTTCTGTGGCGATCTAAATAGTAGACACAAAGACTGGGGTGTGTAAGAGCTAATAGCTGGGGCAATATCCTGACGTAGTTTACAAGTTTCTTTCTTATTTCCATACTAAGCAAAAAAGATTCTACTTATGTTACTTTGTCATCTAGAGCATCACCTTTAACTCTGGACCTAATTCTAAGAAATATTCTATACATAATTTCCCAACCACGCATTGTTAATGATCTTAATTATGAGCATTACCATAAAGTTTTTCATCTGAATTTAATGGTACTCAAAAGCCAACTGGAGCGCATTCAGAAATCAACTAATTATGTAATTATTAAATTTTTAACAGATCAACTTCTGGAGCAAGAAAATACATTCTCTTAAAAAAGGAGAAAAGTCTTTCTGAAACATCTCTAAGGTTCTACGAAACAAACATCCCACTATTCCACTGATGAACTCAAATGATATCAGTTAATTAACAACCAAGAAAAAGCAAACGGACTGACTTTAGTATACAGATTTTACGCAACCGATGTTGATTATAATGAATTCTCTATAGATATAAATTTTGAATATGTAGGAAATACATTCAATCGTTCAAGAAAAAATCATGTGGAAATGATGATATCCGAATAATAGTTCTTCAGCAGTCTCCTCCTATTGTTGCTTTGTTCTTAACGAATATATTTAACTGCTGCATAAAGGTGCATTATTTTCCAAATTGCTGGAGATCTGCTAATATTATACCTGTTCTTAGAAACGGCAAACGGTCAAACATGGCTAGTAGTTATAGACCGCTAAGTCTATTAAGCATTATTGGCAAAATATTTGAAAAAATTATGAAAGATAAACTAAAATCTTTTGTTTATGAGAAAAAACTTTCGCCAAAGTAGCAGTTTGGATTTAGAAGCCTGCATAGCACTATCAAGTTAAAAGGATTTGCAAATATGTGAAGCAAAATTTGACGGGAAAGAATCAACTACTCCTGTACTTTTAGATGTTGAAAAAGCTTTCGGCATGGCGGTCTCATATTTAAATTGGTAAACTTTAATGTCCCTTTATATTTGGTTAAAATTATAAAGTTTTTAAAAGACCGGCATTTTCTCGTGTCTGTGAATAATACGCTTTCTCAAAATTTTTCCGTACGTGCTGGTATTGCACAGTGCTTGTTCCTCTCCTATATATTTTATAATGCTATGATTTCCCGCAAGTTTCCGATGATAATACTTCTTTATATGCAGATGATATTGTTGCCTTAATCACTCACAAATCACCCCAAACTATTATGTCTAAAATGCAGGATGCTCTAAATCATATAAGCAAATATATGCATAAATGGAAGATACAAATAACCGAAAATAAGACATAGCTATGTTTTTACACGAAAGAGAAGCATTTGTAATTTACCGGCATCTTGTATACAACATTCAGGATATAATATTACCTTGATCAACAACTGTCAAGTATCTAGTTCAAGTATCATATTCATTATGTGAAGAATGAATTTGGTATCGCTGTTAAGTTTTGAACCCATTAACAAACCGAAATTCAAATTTATCGTTTGAAAATAAAATCTTGTTGTTCAAAACAGTTTTTCAATCAATTTTACTGTAGCTTCTTCTGTTTGGGGTATCTGTGTAAAATCTCATATTAAAGCCTTACAAATTTTGCGATAATAAACTTTTAAGGATGATGTTGAAACTTCCATGGGACTACTCAACTAACAGGCTTCATGACCACTCATGGGTAAAGTTTTTATCTACAAGAATATCAAAAGCTTTTCAAAATTTTAATACACGCATTGCCATGTCGGAAACCCCTATTATCCCTCGCATTATTGACTAAAAGTATAGTATCTAACAACCTAAATCAAAGTTGTTTCACTTTATATTATTATTAATTTGTAATATATTTCCCTTGTAATACAATTAAATATACCCATTCATCTTTTTTCCTAGTGGCTGGTGATTCCTAGATACTACTAGTATATTATCGAAGGTTTTGGTATAGTAGTTGTTGTAGCGGCACACGTATCGCCGGGGTGAAAGTCTTGGCCGAAGATTGATGCTTCGGATCAATCCGGTACATAGAACCGTGGGATAGTAGTGTTTTTATTTGGCAATGAACAATTTTCTAATTTCCAATAATTATAGTTTTCCTACATTTATTTAATATTTTAGAATTAAGGCCTACCCAATTCTATAAAAAATTGTATTCTAGCATTAAGTTTCTTTTACTACTTGAATAAATAAATAAATAAAACATATAAATTATATACCTTAATCTTAAAGGAATGTTCTTGTAGAAGATATTCAAAAAAAGAAGTTCAAAATTGCTTTAGTTGTTGGTTCTATTTCCATCTGAAATACGGCAATTTTAAACGTTAAAACCCAAAAGTTATCCCTAAAAATCTAAATGTTAGCCCTAATGTCGTACATGTTTTGAAATGGAGATTTTTCAAATATGTTTTTATACGGATGTCACAAAAATGGTTCACCAGATACTATTTGCCGCTGCCCATAAGATGATTCTGTTCCGAAAATCCTTACAAGAACTGGTTGAATATTACGACCTGTTAACAATCAACATCGGAGTAAACTGTGCTTCTCTCCTGGCCGATTGCACTCTACTTTAATCTCCTAGCTATTAACAATAGTTAGCAGAACTAATACGTCGATGATGTGTTTAAGTTAAAGTCTCCTTCACAAAAAGATAAGTCTTTTCCATTATAGACAAGTACTTTTACCGCTGGCTGTCACCTGTCATTGTCGTTACCAAAAGCAGGTCTGATTAGACAAAACTATGTGAGATGACACTCTAAAGCCAATGACTATAATGAATTAGAAAACTTTTGTCAATTATTGTTTATCTATTAATTCAGTTTCTGTGCGAATATGGATTAATTTCATTACATATAGTAAAGTAGAAAATGTTGGAAAATCCGACCATGAACTAGCATAACAGATTTCATAGACCAACAATACATATCAAAAAACATACTGTGAAATTTTTAGGACTATCAGATTATTATTATTGTCATATAAAAGGTTCTTTAAAAAGAGGCGACCATTTTTCAACAAAAAAAACTTGCATCATATTAGTTTTGCGAGTACCAAACCTCACATTCCCACCACTAATCGGCTATGAGCCATAACCCTTGCTAATTTTGACGTGTGTGGGCTGTGCCACTCCCATTTTTGGAAAATTGATTCTAACTAGCCTGTTCAGATATCTTGACCGACTGCAACATACTCTAAAATCTTCAGGACGATCATTCTGTGGTTATGGTTGTTATGATGGATTTTTTAAATTAAGGCGAGGGGCCGCCCATTTTCCCATCAAAATAATTTGCTTCATATTAGTTGTACGAGTATATGTACCATTACTCACATTCGTACCTTTAGTACGCTATTACATAATTCATTTCCCAATTTTGACATTGGTGGTGCCACTCACGTACTCCATTTTCACCAACTCCACAGCTAAACTCTGCGAAATTTTCTAAAAAAATCGGTTCACACGTTTTCGAGTCTATACGGAACAAAAGAGTGTTGTTTACTTACACTCTTTTGTTCCGTAAACACTGATTTTTATACATGTATAAATATAGATGTAAGAGCACTATTAGATTCAACAGCCAAATTTCAAGAACCTTGGTTGTTTGAAGCGACTATACAAAGTATTGACGATGTTTGCATATTTACATTACATTTTTATATCTTCTGAATGCGTTTTTAAATAGATTTCTAGTTTCGAATAGAAAAATAAATCAAATACTTTTAGTTTTTAAAAAATTGTAACAAAAAAGTATTTGCCGCAACAGTCGAATTGTTATTTTAAGAACGAAATCGTAATTTCAACTACTTTTTGCACATATAATTACGAGTACATTCAAATGCTTCGTTTTGAAGCAACAAGTAAATAATTTTTGATTTTAGAACGGGAGTGAAGTTTTTACAACAAATGCGAAAACAGTTGTCCTTAGAGTTTTCGCTGTTAAAACTTGTGTTTGACTGTTACACTGTTAGAATAAAGAATAACAGCCATATTCATAAAAATGTAAAACAGCTTTACAAACGATTGTTAAGCTTAATGTATGAAAACTGTATTCAACAACGATTATTAGCTTAATAATCGTTTTGTAAACCATTATAAAATGTGTGCATTTTAATATTCTTTCGACCCTACTTTAACAGTTTTTTAAAGTGACGTTTGTGTTTGTTTGTTTACATTTGCACACATATTTTTTGAATTTTTCGAATACAACGAAGAAAAAATATTTTTAAAATATACGAGGAGAATGGATACGTTAAATTTTTTTGCGTTTGCAATCGTCTTTTTTCCATTTTTATTAATAAAAACTTCTTTATGGAAAAAAACACAACACAAAAAAAGGGAAAATTGTAAAAAGTTCACTAGTGATGTGTAAAAAATCAAAATAAGAAAAATAGTTGTCGTTATTCGAATACCTCTTTATCAGTAATACTTAATTGATCTCAATTTGTCTTTGATTTAAACATGATTTTGTTTTTATTATTTTACAAGTAAGCATATGTTTTTTGTTTTGTTTATTAAATCAGTTCTTTGTAAAATAAACAACCCAAAAAATATATAGATTCGACTACTCACATAATTGATAATCGTATTAAACGACCGTGTTGCCAGCATTGAATCGGCAAATTGTTTAAATTGTATATTAGTTAAAGTAGTGTTTATGAATACGTTTTCTTAACAATCGTTTGTTAGGCAAAAAGTGTTTGTTAAATAATATGTACTTTAAATCCCAATTAAGATTTTTTTATGTAAATCTTTTCCTGTAAATCTTTTCCTCAATAACCAAACACTTTCAATTTTTTGTTAACATAACGGTACTATCAAGAGTGTCGTTGTTGTACTGACAGCTTTAGTTGTTGGTACAAATGTGTTCGTGTTTATTCCCGTTGAAGAACGCGTCATTTGAGTACAATCTTTTAAAAAGTGAACACGAAAATGGAGAAAATGACTTTTGAAATAAATGTTTTTAATAAAGAAGCTTTAATTATTGACGAAAATGTTTCAGTGATTCATTTGGAAAAGTGATTCAGTGATTCTTTGGAAAATGGAGTGATAAATTTGTATATTGAGTGGGGACTTTCAGGCGAGTGCATATCGCTTTTAGCTGAATGTGGAATCAATTCTATTGAAATTTTATCGATGATGCATTCACATGACATCGATGATATATTTAACAAAAGAGAATCGCTTAGGGAAAAAAATAAATTCCGGTATAAAATGCAGGAGTGGAGGATTGACAACAAGGAATGTAATAAAAACTTTTAAATTAATCTTTTTACCATATGTACTCGTACATTGTACAATATCTGTATATTTTGTTCCTACTAATATTTACAGCATTTACTACTGACGTGCTGTGGCAATGACAGAACTTCACCAAACACTGTTTCCAGTTATCTGACGTCCCAATAATCCACAGAAATGTCATCTGCATCTAATGATTTCAATATTGATTACATCTTGAGTAAAACAATAAGAGGAAAGGATATTTTAAGCAAATATAAAGCAAATAATTGTTTAGAAGAATCAGACCAATGTACAATAACAGCACTAATTGTAGATCATTAGTTTTTGAACAAAATCAAAATGGATCCGAAAATTATAAAGAAAGTGTCCGTCGCTATGTGAAGCTGTTTCCAACCGAAAATGTTCTTACTTACTACACACCACGATCCAGTAAAAAAAAACCCATCCGGAAAAATTTATGATAGCTATTTTAATACCATGCATAAACGAAAACGTACAACCGACTCTCCCTCCACTAGTTCCCTGGCCAAAAAATACGTAATGTCGAACCAAGTGTTGAAATATTGGACAAAAATGAAGAATGTGAATCGAAGAAAAACTGGCTTTCTCAAAACATTCCGGAAAATATCACAATATTATGGAAAAAACAGTCAGAATACAGAATGAGGAAAAGATTAGAAAAGGCACAAATTTTGGACGACTGGCCGAGATATAAAGACCCAAATGGACCAGAGCTTATAAACATAGATTTAAAAACTCTCTATAGTGGAAAATAATTTGACGAGTTGTTCGTGTCTCAAATAAAAGACAACCTAAATCAATAATATCTTAAAAGTATGAAATCTGTAGATTAACTGGGTATGTATTTATACCTTATAACTGCATCATGTTTTATTTACATTTTGGACATATGTATGTATATATTATGGAGGTTTTGGTGGCAAAAACATATTTAAATTACACCTGTATTTGCTTAGAGGCAAAAACCATCCTTATATAATTCTCATATTCGTATGTATAGTTATACTTTATTTGAAGTTTAAAATTGTTAAGAAAATATATAGAATGTTTTTACTTTATACTATATATACTCTACTGTAGTTTTTATTTTATTTTCAGATTCAAAACACTTTTATTTTTTTCTATTTGCTACATGCTGTTTTACTGCCGCCTCGTATTAACAAAACAATAAAGCCTTCTATATCAGATGCACAAAATGATATGATAATCCACTTGGTTAATTTTAAAAAGCAGAAAGAAGACGAATTGCGGGAACTAGCCATTAAGGAAGGGTTAAAACTTCAACCAAAAATTTTTGTTGTTGGCGAATCTATATCAAATTTTACCGAATTTATGCGTCTACTTGAATGGTATGATATATAAAGTTTATTCTTTCATAGAGCCGTAGATTTAGTAATAAAAATATGCTTTGTTTTTAATTTAGACTTTTCAGCTAAAAGCAAATATGTGTGGATTTTTTTGCAAGAATTGTTTTATGAGATCCCTTTTATCGAAAGAATATCAAAAATACAAAACATTTTAAGTAAATTGAACAACTAATGTCATCATCGAATCAATTTGATAAAAAAAATCAACATATATCAGCTTTTTATGCTGTCGCAAATTTTATTTTTTTTAATGAATCAAAAGACTTTCTTAAGCATTTAAAACAGGAACATAATCCTTCTGTAGTTTATAAACAATTATGTCAATACAATTAATGCACCAAATGTTTTCAAAATTTGTTTAAGTTTAAAACTCACATAGTAAAACACGATGAAATTAATGATTTTTCTGATAATATGTATATATTCTCAAAATAAAAAAAAAAAAATTTAAATAATTCCACTAACATTTATGTTAAAACTTCATTATAAACCTAACATTACTAGACGAAATATTATTGATATTCAAAAGGATGTTCAAACAATGTGAATCCCATATTTGAAATTTTTAAAAACTTTTCTGAATATATAAGTATTGACTCTGAACAAAAGTGCCTGTATGATGAATTACCATTGTTAGTAGGAAATCCCTTTGGCATATAAACTGTTTAACAAACTAGAAGCATTACTAATTTTTAAGCGTCCTTAACTATTTACAATCAACAAGCAACTGGATGAGATATTTGTCCGAGGAATTTCTACTTTAAAATAAAATATTATACAGGGTTGTTTATGCGATTTAAAATTTCAACTGAAAATGTATTTTATGTCGCCAAATATTTTAAAGCAGACTTTAGAAAATATTAAGACCATTAATGTTTCTGGTCGGTTATACCATTTTATTTGTGGAGAGATTTGGAAAAATAAAACTACAAATGTTGGTAAAAAATAGTTTTTCCATTTTTTTTTTGTTTTGATGATTTTCAAGTAAATGATGCACTTGGTTCTTATCACTTTCCAGTTTGTGGTATATATTATTCAATTCGGTTACACCTCAGCACCAATTATCTCATCTAAATAACATTTTTGTAACTGATATAATCAATTCGAAGGATATTAAATGTTTTGGAAATACCACTGCGTTTAACCCACTATTGCAAGTGTTAGCTGATCTTG
Organism: Hydrotaea diabolus; assembly: GCA_963513945.1. Classification (NCBI taxonomy): domain Eukaryota; kingdom Metazoa; phylum Arthropoda; class Insecta; order Diptera; family Muscidae; genus Hydrotaea; species Hydrotaea diabolus. The sequence continues at coordinate 110,404,844 of OY740716.1, read as the reverse complement.
AGACAAACGGACTTGAGATACATTTATCTAACGAGAATGTTCGAATACATTTTTACTATGGCCAAATCCAGGGGGACAATTTAAGATTGAATGAAGTGCTAGGATTTCTGACTGGTTTTAATAGTAAATGTTATTGCAGAGTATGTACAGCAACGAAGAATGAACGCCAATTAAACTACGCCGAAATAAAAGAAAACATTAAAAAGGAAAAAAGTGTAATGCAGAGTTAATTGGCAATTCGAATGGAGAAACATCTGCTGTTAAGGAAAATTCAATATGGAATAGTTTACAGAACTATCATATTACCGATAATAAAGCGTGAGATATTATGCACGATATTTTCCTTGGTGTTGCGAGATACACTTTTAATATACCAACAATTTTAAATTATTTTATATACGAAAAAAATATTTTACTTTAGAAGCTGTCAATTATAGAAAACAAATGTTTCACTACGGACCAATGAAAATTGGTAATATAAGTAATCCAATCACCAAGGCTCAACTCAAACAAAAAAATATTAAATTTAAAGCAGCTGAAATTAAACTTTTTTTATATGTTATATTGCTATTTATAGAAAATTTAGTCGACGAAAGTGGTCCTGTTTTTACATTCTTAGTGGGTTTTGTTAGCCTTCTCTTGCTGGATGAGTTTAATGACGATATTTTGGAAAATCTTACAGATTTAATTAGTAAGCATAACGAGTTTTTTGTTGAAAGTTTTAAAGAAAAGCTTAAACCAAAGTATCGTTTTATTACACATTATCCTTTCAAAATAATGCAATTAGGACCTCTTAAACATTTGTGGTGTTTTCGGTTTGAAAGTAAATATCAAGCTTTCAAATGATACGCTCATGTCAATAATTTGCTATTAAACTTACCATATACCTTAGCCATAAAACAATGCCTACATTATTCGCTAAATGTTATGGAAAACAGTTTTTTCAAAACGATTTTTCACAATTTTCAAATATTACCAATATTGATTTAACTCAACTGTTTTACTTCCCCAAACTGTGCACAACTTTTCTGAATGGCTATGAAGTCGATAGTATGATACTCGTATATAAAGGAACTGTTTATAAAAAATTAGTTATGTTAAAGGGGAAAATGTCATTTTAGTTATTCTGAAAATATTTTATGAACCAACAGAGAATATTTATTTAATTTGTCAGGAAGTAAAAATGAAGTTTTCTGGAAACTTTTAATCACATGTAATTTTAGATACTTGCGATGCGTATTATATCAAAGCTATTGAAAGCGTTTCAGTGCCAACCACTGAATATGTTTTGAATTACATGGATCATGTATTACGATTTAAATCTTTATGAATTAAGTTTCAGTAATGTATTACAAAACTGAACATTTCTAATATTTGAATTACAAATTAATGATAACTAAGTTTAAGAGTGTAAAATATTATGTGCATATTTATTTACTTGTTTTCTTACACAAACTAAATAAAAACATTAAAATTACAAAACAAAAAAATCTTTTTTTCTATTCGGAAACGGTGTTTTAGTAGGAATACAACAACTTCGTATTTGAAGTAACAACGTTACGCTCTTGAAAAATCAAGTACGCGACTCTTGTATATCAACAGTATCGCAGTTATTTCAAATGCTGTTCCGTTGTTGCTTCAACGATTTAACATTTTAAACAACAACTTTTACTCTTTGTTTAATCCTAAATGTTGCCCACAACTCCCCACTCTAGCGTAAACGTCACGTATTGATTGGCAACCCTTTCGGGTTCGTCTTATACTCTCCTCTTGTGCTTTCCTTTTGCTCTATGCGGATTATCCGCATAAAAGCATAAAGAGAGTGGTTTACAACGAGTAGCGGGGGTTGCTGAAAAGCCCTTGCGACATCCATGACTCGGTCTTTGCGATCAATCGCTATTTGAATCGCCAATCGATCATCTCGCATAACCACCTATTCGCACAAAGGTAAAATACTCGCTCAATAAAGCAGCACACACAGATTTAATTTGAAATCTAAATACGTTGTTTTATTTCTTTTTCTTTGTTCCTCTCGCAAACAAACATTTGGTCCACACGAGCCGGATATCTCGGATTTTGGTCGCTAACCATCGTTTGTTTATTTTTCTCCCTGCAGAGAAAAACATCACGGATTTCATCCACCACTCACCAACCACAGACACATCCAATCATCAAATTTACCTCATCCATACACTTTCCAGCAACAAAAAGGTACGTAATCAGTTTCCATTAAGTGAGCGTTCGCGAGTGATATTTTTTCTAAAACAAAAGAAGTAACAATTTCGACCAACTCTGGCCGACTTACAATTCCCTTATCGCGTTTCCTTTGTTTAAAAATTAAATTATTTATCCCGGTTGTCGCTATAAGTCGCGTAAAGTACAGTCCACTGTTAGTTTTATATAATTTCGTATCAGTGTTTTTATTCAAAATAAATAAATTAATAATTTATATAATAAAAACATCCTCGCGAAATATACAGTGCAAGTGCATCCAGTGTTGACCGTTTAAAATTGGTGGTGTTTTCGTTTACTTGCTCTCTCCGTGTCGTTTATTTATCATAGAGAAAAACCTTCGCGGAATAACAACAACAATTCCCAAAACGAAGAAGAATCAACCACCACGGTCAACGCTTGATCATCTGCATTGTGTGGTAGCCTACGTCACACACACTCCGCTTACCTACATTCGGTTTGTAAGTGCACGCGTACTTGAATTTCTATTGCGTGTGTGCCTACGTCACAGCATAGACGCACACATACCATACGCACATATTAACGTACATTCGCTTTCTTATTTTGCTTCGTTTATTTCGTTATTACATATTACAGCCTAGTGCCGGTGAATAAGTACGGCTTATTTTTTGTGTAGGATTTTTGTAGATCATTTCGGTATTTTTTTATTTTTTACTGATTCTTGTCGTGGTTCGCTACAGGGATCTTCGTTCGGTCCTATTAGACTACGTACACCCTACAGTCGGTCTAGTAGACATAAAATATTAAAAATAATAATTTTAACAAATCATTTTTTTTATCGCTTTTGGACAGTGTCGTGTAGTTTGTTCCGCTTATTACCCTACAGTCGGTCGACTATTTTTTTTTTTTTTTAAATAAAATAGTTTACAAAGAATTTTGTTCTATTTTTCTGGTCTTTACCAGTAATAGGTTGGTTAACTGATTGTAACTTAGTTTCGTATTCAATTTGCGTTTACCCTACAACCGGGCTATACGAAAAATTTCTACATTTTGAATTGTTTTCTGATTTAATCGCTTCGGTAATCTATTTCGAAGATAGAAACGACTATCAAAACAAGAAAACTCAAGGTATTTTCGTGCTCTCAACTAATTTCTAATATTTTTCCGAATCTTTTGCGAAATTTAGTTGAAGTTTTCTTTACCCTTGGCTGTTATTTTCAGTTTGAAGAAGATTTTTCTCGCATTTTAGGACATTTAATTAATTTTTTTCCGCGGTTTTTGCTTAGTTTGCCTTTACAATGTCGCTCACTCCTCTCGACTTCTTCATAAGAGCCTCTGATGCTCTAGTGAAATTTGATGCGAACTTTAGTGCTCTACGAGATGAAGATCTCGACATTTATTCACTGGAAATACAGAGCTCAGAAGCGAGAGCCTTGTGGAGTAAAGCCAAGGACATGTATGACTCATGTCTTACACATCTCCAAACTATGGAGGATGCGACTAGGGACGATATAGATGCTGCGGATAGTATATATGACGCCGCTTATAAAGCATTCGTACATGCCCTGTCAAGCATTAATCGTAAACTTGATCAGTTCCGAGCAACGTCAAAACCATCGCCTCCTACTCCCTTACGTTTGGCTAACCCGGTGTTGGAGAATTTTGTAGATTCTCCTCGCACTGTTGGAAATCAAGATAGGTCTTCCTGTGACGTATCAATATCGAACTATTCCGATAGATCCAATGCTCACAGTGAAGAAACTCAAAAAACAAATACAGTTTTAACACACAATGATCTCGCTACTCATAATCTCGCGTTGCCACCCTGTGATACTGATGTCTTTGAGGGCGATTTCTTTTCGTGGCCAACGTTCCGAGATCTTTTTACCGTTGTATACATAAACAACTCGCGCTTAAGTGATATCGAAAGGTTATGCCATCTGGTGCGCAAAACCAGTGGGGAAGCTAAGGAAATCGTTTCTAAATTTCCCTTGACCCACCGCAGCTTTTCTCTCGCTTGGAAAGCTTTAAAGGCTACCTACGATAATTCACGTATTCTTGTGAATAATCACTTAAAACTACTTTTTGATCTTCCGGTTTTAGACAACGAGTCTAATGCCGGTTTGAAGTCCATACAACGTGGTATAAATGGGTGTTTATCGGCCATGGCAGTGTACGACGTAATCACTGACCACTGGGACCCGATTTTAGTCTTCGTATGCATTCAAAGACTACCAAAGATCACCGTGGCTTTATGGGAGCAAAGCGTAAAAGACAAGTCAGCTTTGTCCTCGTGGCGAGATTTGGATTCTTTCCTTACGGAAAGAATTCAAACATTGGCTTGTCTTCGGGATCTGAAGGGTATTGACACTGCAAAAAAGCCCACTGGCCAAAAAGTTAAAACGCATTATACAAATGCATACTCGTCGGATCGATCTCAGGTGAAATCGCGAGCTTGGTGCGTGCTTTGCCCAGAGCAGAATCATTTTTTGCGCACGTGTCCTCGGTTTAAAGCATTTTCTGTCGATGCAAAGTTTTCGGCCATTAAAAAGCATAATTGCTGCATAAATTGTTTATCGCGTGTTAAAGACTGCCCGAGTAAAAATACCTGCAATGAATGCCATAAGAAGCACCACACGCTTTTGCATCGTCCGCAGGAATCGATCCGTGCCCTTGCTGCCTCAGCCAATCCTGTTGCAAGTCGGCCCCCTCAAAATTTTAATACCAACCTTCTGCCATCAACATCCGCCAATGTTCCAGCTTCCACTTCTATAAATAGACAGGTATATCATACCTCACAAGATCGCAGAGGAACAGCAATGGTGAACATTCTTCACCAGGGTAATTCGTATACCGCTCGTGCTCTTATCGACCCTGCGTCAGAAGCTTCGTTTATAACTGAAGGTCTACAAAATAGACTTAGATTGTCGACCCATTCTACCATTGCCCGGGTTTCTGGCATAAATCAGTCGTTCTCGGTCACGTCTCGTAAAAGTTGTTCGATTTGCATAGGCTCTCGGTTTGACTCATCCCTATCTTTGGAAACAGTTGCGGTGGTGCTTCCGAAAATTTCGGGTAATTTACCCTCATTTTCGGTTAGCTCAGGCTTTTCCTCCCGTTTACCAAACCTTCGTTTAGCCGATTCTTACGTTTTTGATTGTCGCCCTGTCGAATTGCTGATCGGCGCAGATTTGTATCCTAGCATTTTGTTGTGTGGTACCCAACAAAATGTCTTGGGATCGTTGTTGGCGCAGAACACGGTATTCGGCTGGATCATTACTGGTCCAATTCCGCCCTCACCTGTTCAGGTATTTACTACCACTTTAGAATTCGCAGAGGAAGACAGTCTAAATAAAACTTTACTTCGATTTTGGGAATTAGAGGAAGCTCCTAAACGACGAATTTTGTCCCCCGCTGATAAATTTTGTGAGGAAAACTATAGGGCCACAACGCGCCGCAATTCAGAAGGCCGCTACGTGGTAACCCTTCCATTTAAATCTGACTACCCTCATAGCTTGGAGTTAGGTGAGTCGCGTTCTAATGTCCTCAAGCAGTTTATTCGAAATGAAAACTCGCTTCTTCGCAAACCACTGGTTAAGGATGTCTATGACAGCGTTATTCGAGAATATTCGCAGCTGGACCACATGCGGCTCGTTTCTCGATCTCACGCCGGTAATTCACGTTCTTGCTATCTGCCTCATCATCCAGTCATAAATCCGGACAAACAGACCTCCAAGCTACGTGTTGTGTTTAATGCGTCCAATAAGACGTCAAATGGGATTAGCCTTAACGACATTCTTCAGGTCGGTCCCACTCTTCAGTCAGATTTGGTTTTATTGATTTTGCGCTGGCGTCTTTTCCAATTTGTATTTAACTGCGACATTACTCAAATGTACAGGCAAATTCGGGTAGACCCCGCTCACGCTCCGTTTCAGCGGATTTTGTTTAGGGATTCTCCTTCTAACGAAATTGAAGACTTCGAGTAACATACTGTAACTTTCGGCGTCAACCGTGCCCCTTTTCTAGCCATTCGGACGCTACTCCAGTTAGCGGATGACATGGATGCAAAATATCCACTCGCAGCGCATATACTACGTAAGTCGATGTATGTTGATGACGTTCTAGCGGGATCCCACGATCTTAATACAGCTCTGATCGCTCGCGATCAGCTTATTTCATGTCTGTCTTCTGCCAAGTTCGAATTGAGAAAATGGACTTCTAATCATAAGTCCATTCTAGCCGGGTTTCCGTCAGAATATCTTGTAGATGCCCAGCTTTTGTGTTTTGTTGAATCTAGTAGTTCTAAGCCCTTGGGCATTAGGTGGAACGCTCAACTGGATACTTTCTTCTTCTGTGTGGAATCAATACAAAGAAAGTCCAGTTATTCGAAAAGGGAAGTACTTTCTACTATCGCCAAACTTTTTGACCCTGTAGGTTGGCTAGCTCCGGTTATTGTCGTTGCAAAAATCATTATGCAGAAGATCTGGTTGGATAATATCAGCTGGGACGATTTGCTTCCATCTGGGACTAAAAACTCGTGGCAAACATTTGTCGACACGTATACTGGGGTAAATTCTATACGGATCCCGCGTTGGGTTCACTATTCCCCTGCCAGTTCGGCTGAACTACATGTTTTTTCGGATGCCTCGGAAAAGGCATACGCGGGGGTAATATATATTCGAACTAAGACTTTATCTGGAACTTTTCATACTCATTTGCTTTCGAGCAAGACGAGAGTAGCGCTATTAAAGTCTGTTTCACTACCTCGATTGGAACTCTGTGGAGCAGTGTTAGCCTCAGATCTTCTAAAATCAGTGTTAGGAGAAATCGACATACCCATTCAAAAGGTATATTGCTGGACTGATTCAACAATTGTTCTTTCGTGGCTGAAAAAGACTCCTTCAACATGGACAACATTTGTTGCAAACAGGGTATGTCGTATTCAGGAGAACGTAGGGAACAGCAATTGGTATCACGTGAGGTCAGAGGACAATCCTGCCGATTTAGGTAGTCGCGGAACTTCGCCCGCAGAACTTGCTTCTTCGGATCTCTGGTGGCACGGGCCTCAGTGGTTGTGCTCGGAATCCTCTGACTGGAACACTTCAGACCTAACTTCAGTCGATACTGATCTTGAGATGCGAGCAGTAAAAACTCACGTCACATTCTTTGCTGGGTATGAAGATGTTCTGGAAAGATTTTCCTCACTTGATAAGGCTTTACGGGTTCTGTCATATGTATTTCGTTTCTTTCATCGTACTTGTCCTGTCAATAAAGGACGTCGTAGTTTTACATCTACTACCCTCGATTCTTCAGAAATTAAAGCGGTAAAGCTCCGCCTGGCTATCTTAGCGCAAAAGGCTCACTTCGCCGAGGAGTACAAATGTCTATTAGATAGATCACCTTTACCTTCGAGAAGTTCCCTATTACCTTTGAACCCATTTCTCGATCGTGAAGGGGTTCTTCGTCTCAACGGGCGTTTGTCAAAGTCACCTACGCTTTCGTACACTGAACGCCATCCTATCGTTTTGCCATATTCATGTCGTTTCGCTCGCCTGGTTCTCGAATTCGTACACTTGATTTCCATTCATGGAGGAAATCAATTAATGCTTCGCATCACACGCATTGAATACTGGGTTCCTCGATTAAAAACTCTCGTTCGCACAGTCATCAATCGATGCAAGCCTTGTCTCCTTGAGAGAAAGCGCTCGTGCAGTCAGATTATGGCCGCTCTTCCTCCTGAGAGAACTGTTGTTACCAGGGCATTTCATACTACTGGTGTAGATTTTGCAGGTCCTTTCGACATCAAGTCTTTTACTGGTCGGGCTTGTCGTATCACAAAGGGATACGTCTGCGTGTTTGTTTGTTTTTCAACAAAAGCAATCCACCTAGAAGCCACATCAGACTTATCATTGGCCATGTTTTTAGCTGCATTTCATCGTTTTATCGCTCGTCGGGGTTGCCCGAAATCGCTGTTCTCGGACAATGGCACTAATTTTGTGGGCGCCTCTCACGAGATTGAAAATCATTTCAAAGTTTTTCTTCGCGAAAGTCGTGATAGGGTTTGTTCTTCATTAGGCTATCAACATCTCACTTGGCAGTTCATACCTGCAGGTGCACCCCACATGGGAGGCCTTTGGGAAGCAGCAGTAAAAAGCTTCAAGCTTCATTTTCGTCGGCATGCAAAGGACCTCAGATACACATTTGAAGAACTTTCCACTGTTCTGGCTCGTATTGAGTCATGTTTAAATTCCCGCCCTCTTTGCCCTATGAATGATAGTCCTCAAGAGATAATCGCTCTTACGCCTGGTCATTTTCTGATCGGCGCCCCCCTTTTATCCCCTCCGGAACTTGTTTCTGAGGATTCGCCTTCGACTTTAGTTAATCGCTATCGCAAAATGAAAGCATTGACCCACCAGTTTTGCATTCGATGGAAGGAAGAATATTTGCATAGTCTTCAAAAACGGTACAAATGGAAACTCCCACAACGCGATGTTCAGGTGGACGATTTAGTCGTCATTCGTCACGAACAGCTACCGCCCACGTCGTGGAGATTAGGTCGGGTCGTTCGCATCTATCCGGGAGATGACGGTCATGTTCGGGTCGTCGATATTCGAACATCATTGGGAATTGTAAGACGACCTGTTACTAAATTGGTCATATTGACTGATTAATTTTTCTTAGTTTATCGCGCCCTTTCCATTATTTTTTTTTGATTCCGTCTGGTCATGAGTTCCACTGAGTTGTTCCCTGAAGTGTGTCTTCCTGACTTCGATGACGAGATGTTGTCGGACGAGGATCGATGTCACGAGGACTGCACATCGCAACACAACGAGGTGAAATCTCCTGCCGTTAGAATGGAGACTTCGGAAGTCCCTTGTAAGGATCCCAAATCGGCGCTTAAAGCTGCGAGTACGCATTCTCCAACCCTTAAAGATCCTGCTTCCTCGGACTGCTCGGCAGCAGTTACTAATCATGGTGAAGGTGGCTCGACTGGTCTACATCAGGCGACAAAATCGCAAACTCCATCCTGTCGTCTATGTAGCCGGAGTCACTTGCTGTACAGATGCCCTGCTTTTAAGGCGTTGGCGGTCGATAAGCGGTTGCGTGTGGCGGTTATGTACCGCTATTGTTCAAACTGTCTCAGTGGAGATCACGCGGTGAGCGCTTGCTCAAATACAAGCCGTTGTCGATCATGCGGACAGGCCCATCATACGCTTCTGCATTCTCGATCTCGCGCCTCGAAACCCAAACTCGGCAAAAATAAAAAACATCCGCCACCCAAAACACGTCAGTCCCCGGCCTTTGTTCAGTCCATTGCTCCGCTCCGGTCGCCAGTGTCAAGTACGTCGGTGTCTTCGACACGCGCTGCGGTAACGCCCACGATCGCCATAAGCCGGCTGATCACCCTGGCCCCCACATTACTTGTTCGACTCTGTCTCCCCGAGAAAATGATCATCGCACGGGCCCTGTTAGACCCGTGCTGTCGAATAAGTCATGTGTGCGAGTCACTGGTGCATCAGTTACGGTGGCCGGTTGCGCGTGTTGAGGGCGCCCCGTACTGCCACTTCGAAATAGCTTCGTGCCACGATACCTCAGAACGGCTTTTTATAACAGCTAAGGTGGCAAAGCTAGATCAGGGTGCCACTCCCGTGGTGTCCCTTCCTGAGACCATAAAGGACAATTTTAAAGGCTTCGAGCTGGCGGATCCTTCGTTTTACCGCTCCGGGGCAGTGGCGCTGGTATTGGGACCGGAAGTTTACGCCAAAATTATTGTCGGTCGTGTCTTCTCGCAGCCTGGGCTCCCGTTAGCCCAATATACGAAGTTCGGGTGGGTTCTCTCGGGACCTGCTCATTAGTCGCGGTTTATAATTTAAAAATATTAATAATAAAAAAAAAAAATATATGAATTTCGCTCACTGCAACTGAATTACGTTCCTTACTCCTATCTTATTAATATAAATAGAAATATCTCTAGTTATAAGTTTAAAATAAGTTGCAACACAGTCCGATGTTGCAAGGAGGCCGGCAATGTTTAATCCTAAATGTTGCCCACAACTCCCCACTCTAGCGTAAACGTCACGTATTGATTGGCAACCCTTTCGGGTTCGTCTTATACTCTCCTCTTGTGCTTTCCTTTTTGCTCTATGCGGATTATCCGCATAAAAGCATAAAGAGAGTGGTTTACAACGAGTAGCGGGGGTTGCTGAAAAGCCCTTGCGACATCCATGACTCGGTCTTTGCGATCAATCGCTATTTGGATCGCCAATCGATCATCTCGCATAACCACCTATTCGCACAAAGGTAAAATACTCGCTCAATAAAGCAGCACACACAGATTTAATTTGAAATCTAAATACGTTGTTTTATTTCTTTTTCTTTGTTCCTCTCGCAAACAAACACTCTTGATTTTCAAAAGCTTAGTATTTACTTTAAAGGTAAAAGTTGTTGAAACAATTTTATCTTTGAAAAAACAACAGCTTCCGCGCTGTTGAATCAAGAGCTAAAGCTTGTTGGGAATGATTTAAGAGTAAAATTGTTTAAATTAAATACAAAATTGTTGGTATTACTGCGTTTTTTTCTATGTGTATGTTTACTATTTATTGCAATTAAAATTATGTAGATGTTTCTCAGTAATTCTATAGGTATATTAATGCACTATACCTTTGAAGTTGATTAATGGTCTTTAAAGAATCATCTTGCAGTATTGCATAATTTGTATTTTCAAATCCAGAAAGTGGTTTGTTGTTGTAACAACAATATACATATTTATTTTGATGTCTTGTTCGTCTACGGGGGATTTGCTTCTATATCCAGGTGGAGGAAACGCGCCATTTCAACTGGATGCGTCCACGGAGACCTAGGCTTGGCCGGACAATTGAAGAGGTGCAGCACATCATGTGGTCCCTGATGGCAGGCGGGACAGATACCCGGAACGTTAGCATCAATTCGTGCCTAGTAAGAATTGAGCCGGCTGCACCATCCAGATCTCAGCTACGTGAATGTTGTTCAGACCTGCCTGCTGGTTTCGATGATCTAAAGGTTCTTTCTTATACCGCTGGACCTCTCTCTATAGATCATGAAGATCGTACCTGATCTTCCTGGGCTGAGGCATCCTGTCCAAGAGATGGTGGTTAGGATGACTGCTGCTAAAACACCCTAGAAGGTATTGCTTATATAGCAGGAAATTGTGCCTGCGCACGGTAAAGACCTTCGTCTTCTCATGCAGATGGTGCTCAGAAGACATAAGAAGACACCCTGTTGATGTTATGATGGCGGCATTCTGGCAAGTCTGAATTTGTCCACGTTCGCCGACCATACAGGTGCTGCGTAGTTTGCTACAGACCGACCTATCGCTTTGTAAGATGTAAACAAGGCTTCTTTGTCGGCTCCCCAAGTACTGCCGGCAAGTGATTTGAGGTCCTTGTTACGACTTTTGAGTTTATCGCAGATAGCTGTAACATGTGCAGAGGATCGAAAAAGACCCCAAGGATTTTGGGGTAGTTGGTAGTCGGGATGCTGACGTCATCGACTTTCACATTGAGTGAAAGCCGCATCTCTGCGGTCAATGCAGTAAACAACGTGGCTGCTGATTTGGAGACGGATATTTTCATATTCTTCGCAGTGAAAGAGCGACCTAAGTCAGTTAGGTAAGAGTTTATTTTTTCGCATATGTCATCCACTTTAGGTCCTGAAGCCAGAATTGTGCAATCATCAGCGTACGACACAATTTCAATGCCGTCTGGTGGTGCAGAAATTTTAGAGAGGTAGAAGTTAAACAGAGCCGGGGATATCACTCCATCCAGGGTAAATCCTTGTTTAACTCTACGGGGCTTCGAAATTCTGTCTCTAAATTCTACATATGACTGGCGCCCACACATATAGTTTACGAACCCACGTTTCAAGCTTGGCGCAAGAGACGTTTCTTCAATGTCCTCGAACATAGTGGCGTGTCGAAGGCTTTTGTTAAATCAAGAGCCACGAAGACCATCCTGTCGTTTTGCTTGTTCTGGTTAAGGCCGCGACTTATACGATGATGACGTGTAAAGCTGTTGTTGTAATATGATGCTTGCGGAACCCATGCTGATGATCAGCACAAGGAAAGTGTTCGATCAGACTGGGGAGGAGTACTGCTTTCAAGCAAGCAGATCTGCCTGTACGAATCTCCTTTACTTGCCTCTTTGCCTGGCTTCAGTAGCGGAACCTGCCCATTTTCCATGCCTCCGGAACTATGTGAGTGGCTAGCGATAGATTGAGCACTTTGGTCATGTACTCTACTCCCGGGGTATCCAAGTGCTTCAACATCAGCATTGAGATTCCGTCCGGACCCAGCGCCTTTAATGACTTTGCGCTGCAGGTGACATGGGCAACTTCGCCAACGGTAAATTGTGGTGGTGCCTCTTTGAGAGAGCGCGGATATGACGCAATGCTCTCCTTTTCGCCTTATCACTCACTGGTTGCTCAATGAAAAACGGCAATGTTCCCAACCAAGTGTATACAAACCTGCAAACATATATAAGTACAAGGTGATTCACAACTGGGAAAATTTCACCAGCATATTCCTTGGCTCAATTCATGAAAATATGTCCATCTACGACCATGCCCGAAAGTGCATGGGACAATTTTGGGATTGGTGGTCGGAGGGTAATAGCGTAAAATAGCTACATATGTTCTAAACCAGTGGTCGGATTTTGTTTTTGGTCTTGTTGAAAAGGTCATTTAAAGACCTTACAGAATCATTAAAAATTAAAAAAGTGAAATCGCAGAGATACGGAGCTTTCAAAAAAAATAGGAATAAAACAAAAGAACGTGCACCTAACCTCTATTTTCTCATGCAGATGACAGATAACTTATGTTTTTTCTCTTCACAGATAGCCCTTCTGCTTAACATTCCAAAATTAACTTAACGAAGCCCAGAGGTCCTACCGTTCCAAGGTTATCCGACCACTAATTCAGAACTTAGCAATTTTACCTTAGAGCCCTCCGACCACCAATCCGTACATTTTCAAACAGCTGCCATTTGGGCCCCTGGCATTTTCCGGCATGGTCATGGATGAACATATTTTCATAAAATGAGGAAAGGAATACGCTGGTGAAATTTTCCCAGTCGTGAATGAATCACCCAGTATATGTTTTCACTTAATCAATGAAATGTTTGCAGAAATCTTAACAGGCATATTTAGCCACTTTATTTTTGAAATTATGGACATTAATCCAATGATTAACAAACATGCAACAATATTCTGCCCACAACTTAATTAAAAAAACAGCGATTGGCATCAGAATGGCATGTCTGATACTGAACATTTATTTGTTTACTTATCCGTACAAGTTTTTACAATTTCTTGTATTTTTCTAAATCAGCTCCGCTTCCCCTACGTCTTATCACTTAAAATATAACTAGCAACTAAATATAACTAGCAACTAATATTTCAATTTGTAAAGTTGTTTTCCTAATCATATATAATGTTTTTGTAAGCCTATTATGCTAAAATAAACATTTATATGTTTGTATCGAGTTCAAACATAAAGTTGTTTACATGCAAACATATTTTTTCTCCGTGTATAAATAAGAAAATAAAGAATAGTTTGTGTTTTCGAAATAAATTGAAACAACAGGAATGAAATGGAAAATGAGTTAAGATATGTTAAACAAGTACGACTCAGAAAAGCCAACTGAAATTTGGGTTTTTTGACCCAATATATCAAGATATTAATACTAATGTCATATTATGATTTGTGAGAAAACTACACTTTTTATTGGTAAAATCGGTTGAACATAAATGTACGAGCTGTATATTATTCTGAATCGATTTTAGCCAATTTCAACAGCTCTGTTCTTTGGCACGAGGAACTTCCTTGAGCCAAACTTCATTAAGATTAATTGTTATATGTGACTTATAGAGCTAAACACATAAAATTGGATGAACATACTTATGTTATAAAATTTTTAAAACTTCCTTCCTTTGTCCAAAAAACAAACGTGTGCAAAATTTAATCAAGATTATCTGTAATATGCGGCTAAGGACATAAAATCGGATCGACATACATATACGTATAGGAGTTGTAACTAAATCTGAACCGATTTTCTGCAGTTTTAACATCATCCTTTCTTGATCCAAAAACCTAGCTTGTTCTGTATCTAGATTGGGTGTATGATTTAATTTAGCACACGTCTGTTTTCATCTGTAGGAGCCACACTACAGATGAAAACAGACGTGTGCTAAATTTTATCAATATTCCACAGACGGACAAAAAGACATCGTTAAATGAAATCAACAGCCGATTGTACGTCGATCGCTACACTTAAAGGTGGGTCTAGCTCAAATATACATTTGCTCTAAAACTAACTTATAATACCCTGTTCCACAGAGGGCAGTTCGATTCTACATTTCGAAGCGTACGGTCGTCTCTTATTAAGTAGCGGATAGTTGTTATTACACTGTTTAAACAAGCAAGATCAAATTTCTATTTTTTTCTAATTGTCGTTGGTTCTTCTTATTAAACTCATTCGTGTAAAATAAACTTTTACCTCCAGGGATAGGATGTAAGGAGTTTGTTTGGCTCCTTACAGTTTAAAAAATCAAACATGAAGAGAACAAAATTGTCGCGACCGATTCCTCTAAGTGTGTTTTCCGATTTACCATCAACGTCTAAAAATCGGATCAGTGCCCTAGATGACCTCAATGATATGGAAATAGATCCAGTTTCCAACATAGCTGAAAAAAATTGTAAAACCTCCTCTAATAGTAGTCAATGGGCAAACCTCCCTAAAGGCAGTACAAGAGTTATTAGGAAACGATTCCATATACAAAGAAAATCATCTATCGGAAAAAGGTGTTTTCCAAAAATGCGGAATGCTACGAAAAGTGCAAAAAGCTTCTACTGGAAAAGGAAATTGAATTTCACACCTTTAACTGTAAAGAAAATCGCCTTTACACGGTTTTTCTACATGGATTACCACAAATCAGTATTGAAGATACTAAAAATGATATCTTAAGTTATAACTTATCACCTGTATCTATAACAGAAATAAATACAAGATTCAGTTCTGCAGAAAATGCTGTGTACAAAGTACAATTCGATAGAAAAAATTTTAACCCAAAGTCCATTGCAAATATTACTGCAATATGCAATGTAATTGTATCATGAAAAAATATAAACCAAGAAAAAATGACAATCCAACGCAATGTTGGCGATATCTGATGTATGGTCATGGAGGTGAACACTGCAATCGTCGCCCAGCATGTATGATGTGTGCCAATCAGCACCCCACGAACGATTGCCCACTCATGAAACAAGACAAATCACCTTCCGTATTCTCTTGTTTCAACTGTAAAAAACATGGAAAAGAACGCATAGATCCTTCCGCTAACGATATGAACTGCCCATTGTACCACAAAATTACAACAAATTCAAGTGGTGATGTCAATGGTTAAATACGCTTATGGCCTTCGATAATCTCCTTGATTTAAAAATTCTTCTCTGGAATGCTAATGGTCTTACATCTTTTTCCTGATTTATTCAATGCGAATGTTTCTTTGAGTGAGAAAATATATAAATTGCCTCTGTTAATGAAACACATCTTAACAATATTCATAAAAGTTATTTAAAAAACGTTGTTCTATGTGTTGTTTAATTTTTATTTATCCCAATATTTTGATTGACTTCGTCAATCATCTTCAGGGGTTGTCACTAACAAAATACAAAACATGATTACATTTAATAAACAAAACATTAACACAATATTTGAAAAATAATTACATTAACAAAACAATGTCGTCCGTCTGATTATCGCACTCAACTGATTTTTGTATTACTCTTCAGCTTGCGTCTGTGCTTATGCACCACATTTCTATATATGTGTGCGATCCCATCTGTGTCCGTTTTGTAATTAATTCTCCTCTCATTAGGTACGTCAATAATGTTAAGCATTTCGAGAGTGTATCTTCTTCTATAATTTCTCTCTTGCGCTACAATTTTTACGTCGGTAAAGTCAGGATTATGTCCACTCAATGTACAGTGGCCCGCAAGAGCTGCCTTTTGTTCTATGGGCCTATTTACGGCTTTTAGGTCAGATTTGTGGGACGAAATTCTTGTCTTAAGTTTAGTTTTAGTAGTGCCGACATATACCTTTTGGCATATGTCGGCCTTGTCACCATTGCACTTTATTTGGTATACAACGTCTGATTTATCTTCGTTATTTATTCGAGATTTTGTCCTGCTAAATAAACTGTTTACTGTACTGTGGGTCTTTAGTGCAAGTAGATATTTGTCTTTGTTATAAATGTTGGAATGGCTAAGCCTTTCTGAAAAACCCGGTATATATGTTGTTAGTTTATATATTTTTGTTACAGGTTCTGCGATGACATCTGAGGAATTGGATTTTGATTTCCATTTTTTTTGTAGGTCTGTGATGGTTTTGTGTGGGAAGTCATTTTGCCTTAAAATGGTTCTAATTTTTACTAAATTATGTTTGTGAAACTCTATGTCGCTAATATCTAAAATTCTATTGATGAATTTAGTCGCTGTATTAATAATTACTCGTCTAAGATGCTTTGAAGTAAAGTTAATAAGTCTGCCCGAAGCTGTAGGTTTTTGGTACCAATCTAATTTTAGTAACTGACCTTGTCGACAAACTATTGAATCTAAATATGGTAATTTTCCGTCCTGTTCCATCTCCATTGTAAACTGTATTTGTCTGTTAAATGAGTTGAGTACATCCAGAGTGTTCTTATTTTCTTTTTTCTTAAAAAATCCAAAGAGATCGTCCACATATTTCGTTAATAATTTTGGTTTGTATGTCATCTTGTCTAGTGAGGTGTCTAGAAGCTCTTCCATAACTATGTCGGCTATTACTGGGGATGCTGGAGAACCCATTGGCATCCCTTTTCGTTGCTCGTATATCTTTTCATCATATTTAAAATACCTAGTCTCCTTTATGCAAAATGTTACCAATTCTAAAAAAAAAGGTCCCTTGTAATATTTGTAAATTCCCTTTTAGTGTCCCATTTCTGTCTTAATTGCGAAATTCACTGGGATGTTTGGAAATAAAGAAATAACGTCAAAAGAAACTAAAACCTCATCATCATTAATACATATTTCGTCAATTTTACTCTTGAAATGCTTGGAATCCCTTACGTTGAATTTCGGTTCCTTCGTCAAGTTTTTTAAAATCCCAACTAAATATTTACAGACATTACAACATATTTAAAAAACACAACAACATCCCGCCAAATTTGAAAAAAACTTCTGCAATGTTAACTTTAATTTCCATATGAAGCTTTTAAAACTTTTAATACAATGTAAACATAAAGAGATAAGCAACGAAAACGATTTGTTAAGAAGAGAAGGCGACCGCTTAAGCCATTATTTAGAAGAAGAATACCACCAGTTACTCATAGAGAGTGAACAATATTTATACGACAGACACAAGACCAACAACAAAACAGCACACATAAGGAAATTGGAAGCGTTAGAGAAAGAAAACAACAAAGAACTCAACAGAACTTTCAACAACGATTAGTTTGTAAACACAACAACAAAAACCATACCAACCCAACAATGTGACAACGTTCCCACTATTTAAAATTATAGCGGAGGGAGAGGAATGCATACAGACGCTTGAAGATAGAGAACAACAGGAGATTGCAAGAACTAAGCTCACATCATTAATAGACCACTTGCACAAAAATAAACAAAAATAAAGTAGGAAAGATAAACAAATAATTTACACAGTGCGACAAACAAGAAAATATCTGAAGGAAAACGATGACATATTGATACTGAGTGCGGATAAAGGAGGGAAAACAGTATTTAAAAATGACTACAAAGAGAAAATGACGGTACTACTTAGAGACTTGTGCACCTATAAGAGACTAAAAAGGGATCCAACGTCCACCTTACAAAACAAAAACAACAGATTAGTGGACAAATTATACAACTTGGGAATAATAGACATGAACAGCAAAAACTACTTGTCAAATAAGACAACGAATGCCCCCAGAATTTACGGACTCCCAAAGATACACAAAGATGGTACTCCTCTAAGGCCCATATGCTCTTCAATAAACTCCCCTGGATATGGGCTCTGTAAATATTTAGTTGGGATTTAAAAAAACTTGACGAAGGAATCGAAATACAACGTAAGGGATTCCAAGCATTTCAAGAGTAAAATTGACGAAATATGTATTAATGATGATGAGGTTTTAGTTTCTTTTGACGGTATCTTTTATTTCCAAACATCCCAGTGAATTTCGCAATTAAGACAGAAATGGGCCACTATAAGGGAATTTACAAATATTACAAAGGACCTTTTTTCAGAATTGGTAACATTTTGCATAAAGGAGACTAGGTATTTTAAATATGATGAAAATATATACGAGCAACGAAAAGGGATGCCAATGGGTTCTCCAGCATCCCCAGTAATAGCCGACATAGTTATGGAAGAGCTTCTAGACACCTCACTAGACAAGATGACATACAAACCAAAATTATTAACGAAATTTGTGGACGATCTCTTTGGATTTTTTAAGAAAAAAGAAATTAAGAACACTCTGGATGTACTCAACTCATTTAACAGACAAATACAGTTTACAATGGAGATGGAACAGGACGGAAAATTACCATATTTAGATTCAATAGTTTGTCGACAAGGTCAGTTACTAAAATTAGATTGGTACCAAAAACCTACAGCTTCGGGCAGACTTGTTAACTTTACTTCAAAGCATCTTAGACGAGTAATTATTAATACAGCGACTAAATTCATCAATAGAATTTTAGATATTAGCGACACAGAGTTTCACAAACATAATTTAGTTAAAATTAGAACCATTTTAGGGCAAAATGACTTCCCACACAAAACCATCACAGACCTACAAAAAAAATGGAAATCAAAATCTAATTCCTCAGATGTCATCGCAGAACCTGTAACAAAAATATATAAACCAACAACATATATACCCGGTTTTTCAGAAAGGCTTAGCCATTCCAACATTTATAACAAAGACAAATATCAACTTGCACTAAAGACACACAGTACAGTAAACAGTTTATTTAGCAGGACAAAATCTCGAATAAATAACGAAGATAAATCAGACGTTGTATACCAAATAAAGTGCAATGGTGACAAGTCCGACATATGCCAAAAGGTATATGTCGGCACTACTAAAACTAAACTTAAGACAAGAATTTCGTGCCACAAATCTGACCTTAAAGCCGTAAATAGGCCCATAGAACAAAAGACAGCTCTTGCGGCCCACTGTACATTGACTGGACATAAGCCTGACTTTACCGACGTAAAAATTGTAGCGCAAGAGAGAAATTATAGAAGAAGATACACTCTCGAAATGCTTAACATTATTGACATACCTAATGAGAGGAGAATTAATTACAAAACGGACACAGATGGGATCGCACATATATATATAAATGTGGTGCATAAGCACAGACGCAAGCTGAAGAGTAACACAAAAATCAGTTGAGTGCGATAATCAGACGGACGACATTGTTTTGTTAATGTAAATATTTTTCAAATATTGTGTTAATGTTTTGTTTATTAAATGTAATCATGTTTTGTATTTTGTTAGTGACAACCCCTGAAGATGAACGACGAAGTCAATCGAAATATTGGGATAAATAAAAATTAAACAACACATAGAACAACGAGTTTAAATAAATGACCTCAAGCCGAAAAATAATTTCATAAAATAACAACACTAAAGGTCAACTATTCACTTACAACGTACTTATTTTAAAAAACTACATTATATATCGAAATGGCAGACAAGATTCCAGAGGTGGAGGTGTAGCTCTGGTGGTCCGCAGATCTATCAAACATAAACTGATGCCCATTGTGAATACTCTAAAAATTGAAAACGTATCTGAAACGTATTGAAATTACTATCAACAACAGGGTAATTATCATTTCAACGACATATTCCACAAAATATGCATCTAGTTTTGCCAGAATACACTGCGGAAAATGTGCTGTTTAATCTTTAATCGAAATCGTAACAATTCAGTTATTGATCTGGCACTTAGTAATAGTACCTTTAACATTAATTTGATTGTACTTGATTGCGAAATTCCTTTAGACCATAGGCCTGTTGTTTGTACAATTGAAAACTCGTCTGGTTACGAATTTGACGTGAGCTAGTACAATTACAAGTTAACTGACTGGGTTGCATTTTGAAACATAATATCGAATAAAATATTCATAAATACTGATACTTATAATTCAAGAACTTCTATCGACATTGAAATTGAAAAGTTTATTCAAATGGTTTTGGAAGCACGAAACAGCTGTACTCCGAAACATAATTCTTCTGGTAAACAAGGCTACCAGCAGATATTATCAAGCTTATAAAGACTCGAAGAATGATTAAAAGGAAAAGCCAAAGGACATTCACGGCTTCTGATGTTAATGTTTATGAACAGTGTTGCAAACTCCTATCTATAATGATCGAAAATATAATCAATACTTACCGAAACGAAAATTGGAATAGAATGCCGTCAAAACTAAATCCTGTACACAGATCGATTTGGAAAATCAGCCGAAGTTTAAGAGGAAAGGGCAAAATAAATATTCCATATTTTATTCAAGGAAACAGAAAAATTATTACGATAATGAAAAAGCAGAAGAACTTTCTGATTCTTTCTCCGCATCGAGCAGTTTAACGTCTTCCTACAAACATTCGATTGATAATATTGTTAATGCCAAAGTTAATCGTTTTAAGTCTTCTGACATTGACCGTTCTAACTTGACTCTCACATTAATAAGCGAAATGAACTCTTTAATTGCATCGCTTAAAGGAACTAAATCACCCGGTCGGGATGACGTCTCCAATTTTTTTAACCCAAGGCAGTGCAATTAATAGTAATTATTTTCAACAGCTGCTTACAGATCAACTAGTTTCCGAAACATTTTAAAAATGCCAAAGTAATCCCGATTTTAAAACCAAACAAGCCAAAGCACAATCCCAATAGTTACAGACCCATTAGTTTATTAAGCAACTTAGGCAAACTGTTTAAAAAAATCATTCAAATTCGACTTTGTGATTTTGTTGAAAATTCGTCTTTAATAGCAAATGAACAATTTGGTTTCAAAAAACAGCTCCAAGTAAATGGAATAAAAAACGTAATCAAGGCTAACAAACGAAGAAACTAATCAACAGGTCTGATAATTTTGGATGTTGAGAAGGCATTTGACACAGCATGGCATAACGGGTTGGTATATAAATTGCTTCAAACTGATATTCCAAGATATCTGTGCGGACTCATTGGAAATTTCCTTGCGGATAGAACATCTGTTGTCGCAGTCAAGGGTTCTTTTTCTTCACCTAAACAAATTACAACTGTTCTACATCAAGGATCGATATTATCTCCTCTTTTGTACTCTATTTATACATCGGATTTTACTCCGCCTAGTTACTTGAATGTTGCATATTATGCAGACGATACTGCTCTTATAACGTTAAGCAAACTCACAAAAATTTCGCAAAGCACATCGACGAAACTTGTAAAAAATCCCTAAAAACTTTCAGAGCCCTTTGGCGCATACTGAACAAGCGTTCGTCACTTAATAAAATTAATAAAAACCTAATATACAAAAGCGTCATAAGACCCACATTGCCATACGTCAGTCCAATTTGGAGTAAAGCTGCCAAAACTCATCGGAAAAAACTACAGATAATCCAGAACAAATGCCTTAAAACTATAGACAACAAGCACACAACTTCTTCATAACGAAACCGGTTATGACCTAATAGATCACATCATATTAAAACTGAACATCGATGGGGTCACTGACCTGCATTTCTGCCAACAAGGAGTCAAAACATCGGCCAAAGTTTACCAAGAAACCATTTTGGAAGCCTCTTAACAATTCCCTGTTCCAAACCAGGACTTTCCAGCAGGATTCTGCGCCGGCCCATAAAGCTAAAACGTCCCAGGCCTGGCTTCGAAACAATTTGTCAGCGTTCATTTCCTCTGAAGAATTGCCCTCAGGCAGTCCAGATTTGAACCCATTGGATTAAAAATTGTGGACGGCTTTAGAGAACAAGGTTTGTCACAAAAGAGACCCCAACATTGGATCTCTTAAGAATGCTTTGGTTCGAGCTGTGGCCAATTTTCGAATGGACGAGGTTCGTGCAGCTATTGACGATTGGCCAATGCAACTTAAGGCGTGTGTAAAGGCAAAAGCGGACATTTCGAATAAGTAGATTCTTTTTGGATACAATATACATCAATAAATGTATTAACAAATATTTGGTCCAAAAACGTTCAGTACTTTTTATTTTACAGCATAAAACGTGTGTAACAGTATTTATGTCCCTACTAAGTACAATTTCAGTCTACTTAGCAATAAATTTAGCATATTATTATAATTTGTTACAATAGTGTAGCTCCCCCATTGAAAATGGTTTGAAAAAGTTGAACCTTTCACCTTCGTGCTATAGATAAGATCATGGTTATTACGAGTATGAATAATATAAACATAATTACACTATTAGTTGCAATGTGTAGATTTATTTAAATTGTGGCTTGTTGCTAAATCTTTAAAATGTTTCTTATACTTTATTTGTTTTATACATAGATCAATTAAATTTAAATCGAAAAATATTTGGTTTTCTTTAATTTTTGTTATCAGAGTTTGAAGTAAATTTATTATTATTAATTTTTAATAGTTATAAGGAATGTATATATATTATTAGAATATTGTGTTTTGTTGTAACAAAAATTAGTAAAAAACGTAAAGTAATTCTGGAATAAAATTAGTCGTGTCATAATTTCCTTTACTTCAGTAATATTATTATAAATTAGCTTTATTATTTTAAACAATATTTTAAATACATTAAAAGTTTACTAATTCTAAATCTTTTTATAGTTGGGATACATTAGGATAAAAAATACGTTTATTTTCGTCTATTATTAAACGTTAAGTATATGTAGGTTTTAAAATTATTTGGAAAAAGGAAGAATTTGAGGGAATGGATAGGAAAATTATTATTTGGTTGTCATGAAATGAAATGGCTTCCATAGTCTTGGTGTATGTCTTAAAGTTGTCTATTATTTCCATCCCTTTCTCGTTCAAATGGTCTGTGTGAATGATACCTAGTATACTAGTTACAATAACCCGGTCAATGCCATGTATTACTGTCTACACTAAGTCTGAAACACCCTTGTTTTCATATTTGGCCCCTCAGAAGAACAATGTGTCTTATCTGGAGAAGGCCAACCTTGAAAGCTTGTTAATGACTCCTGTCGTTAAAATCAAGATACGAGGACAACGATACGATGCCAGAGCAATAATTGACCCAGGCTCTCAGTCAACGTCCATATCTGAGAAACTCAAAAATCGGGTTAAGCTTCCGACGAAATGAAGTTCATTTCACAGGCGTGAGTCAGAAACATTCACTAAAGCTTGCCCTTTCGACCAACGTTCACGCATGGACCTTACCTTCGAATTTGAGTTTTGGGCAGTATTGAAGACCCTTCTCTCCAATTTACCACCAAGGACATTGGTCAGCTGAAAGATGCTGCGAATTTAGAACTTTCAGATTCAGGACCATAAATCTGCAGATTGGTATAGGCGTTGAACCCCTAATTTACAAATTAGGTGCTCCTATGCTGACAGTTGGATCCCTCTAAGCCTAGAATATGGTGTTTGTGTAGATTGTCGGCGGACCCATATCCCAGGACCAGCCGAATGCCAGTAGGATCTTACTTTGCAATATTGTCTCAATAAACGAAATCGCCATATGATTTTGGGAGGTGAAGGAGACACCAAAAAGATTTTGAGGTCGGAAGAGGGCAACTATTGTGAAGAAAACTTCGGAACCACAATACGGCGGAACGATTCTGGGAGGTATATTGTGACCCTACCGTTTAAACTTTGCGGGGCCTCCACAAACCTTGCTATGGCTCAGTCATGCGGTAATTAAGCCAGACATGGTTACGACAAAACTGAGAGAAGTTTTCTCAACCTCACTAAACTAAAACTCTCTTAACTACATTCCACATTTGGACCCATTCTACTACAAGACCTTGTCTTACATGTTTCGAAATGGAGATTTTTCAAATATTTAAAATACAGATGTCACTTAAATGTGCCGCCAGATCCTATTAGACGCAGCCCATACCCAGTATCAGAGGATTCTATTCCGTAAACCTTACAAGAACTGTTTAATGATTGCGACCTGTTAACAGTCACCTTCGGAGTTAACTGTGCTTCTCTCCTGGCCAATCAGATCCTACTTCAACTATCGGAGGATGTTAACAACAGATATCCCCTAGCTTCTAACATTATTCATTCAAAAATAGAAGTTTTTTCCATTATAGCAAAGTACTGTCATTGTCATTACCAAACGCAGGTCTGTTTAGACAAAACTGTGTGAGATAACACACTGAAACCAACTACTATAATGAATTGGAAGGCCTTTGTCAATAGTTGTCTTTTTATTAATTCAGTATCTGTGTCAAGATTGATAATTTCAATCCCTCTAGTAAAGTAAAAGTCCACGGGTTCTGCAACGCCTCAGAAAGTGTTTACGCTGTATTTGTGTTTTTCCATTAGCAGCCAAAACGCATGTCACCGCCATCAATGAGCCCCCTAGAATTACTGTTCTGTTATCTGAGTTAGCAATTGGAGTGTTGAACAACCTGCAAATATCTAACTTTAAGACCCAATATCGACAGACTCAACTATTGTTTTGGCGTGTCTTAAAAAGCCAACTTGTTCAGGGAATGCATTTGTTGAAAACAGAATGAAAACGAAAAATGGCGCCATGGAGCAAGCTAGCAAACCTTGCCAGCCATATTTGTTTCACTGATTAGCTCAAATTGTATCATTTGTGTTGGCATGGACCCCAATGGTTCACTCTACCGCAAAATCTAAGGCCAGGTTATGATGATGTTTTTGAAAACACCACATTAGAATCGAAATCTGCCAAGGTTTTTACGACCTCAACCTTTGATGACCCCCTATCATAGTACTCGTATTAGTCTTTTCCCCACGCCTATCGAGGTTGGCCTATGTCTTCCGACGGTGCAGGCAGAGAGAAAGCAATCGAGAAGCACCAATTGAAATGCCTGTAACTCTGATGGCTGATGAATTAAGAGCAGTCTCCTGAACCTAAATCCGTTTTTAGGCCCCAATAGATTACTAAGGTCCAATTAGCGTCTTTTATTTATTTATAAATTTAGTACTGTTTTTTATATCTCTTTTAGGATTATCTTCCAGTTATCATTTTTAAACAGCAACGTTCAGCTAAAAATGTTGCGTTAATTTCTTTGGGCAGCAACGTTGAGATGAATTCCTTAAACAAAGTCGTGTCTTTAGTCTTATTATTTCTAATTGAAATTGAGTATTCAAAAAAACCCGTTGGTATTGATATTTTATACCTTCTTAACAACAGTACATAAACAGATTTTTCGTTGTGATGTTATTTAAAAATAAAATACAGTAAGATGGATAGAAAATCGTACATATCTTTTAGCATTCTAACAATAAGAATTCCTTTCCTAAATTTTGCTTTATTAAAAGCTTAAAATAAAAAGATCAGCTGAATATAAATTTGTTGACTAAAATTCAGACGGTGTCCAAGAAACCAAATAATTGAAAAATGAAGTATGTCGGGATTTAGCGCTGGAATAAATATAAGGTTTTCGGCTTGCGTTATATCCATCTCCACAATTAATGATGGTATAAGTGGCGTGAAACGTCAAATGAAATCCGCCAAGCATATGCGAAAATAAAAATAATTAATGGTGTGAAAATTAATATTTATTCTTTACTACAATTCTGGATTCCAGAAATGAATGTATGTATAAGTATATATTATCGGAACGGGCATACTTTTTACGGCAAAGCTTTTCGATATTTATTTTAGATTCATTTTTAGTCTTTTACATATTTTCAATATTTAAATCGACATTTTTATGGAAAATTGTTGAAAGCTGACTAAGATAAAGATATGATTTTCTTGTTACGTATTACATCAAACACAAATTGTAATACATTTTGACACATAACCCTTCAATATAGATTTCAACTCTAAATGCGAAGGAGACAATCCTTATATTCAGTTTTGAGCTTTATTTCTTTAAAAATTTGTAAACAAAAAGTGTTATCCTTTTACAATTTGTTATTGTCAAGAAAATGTGTACATCTATTTGAATGACATTTCGTAATTGTTTTAAAGGATACTCGATCCGAATCAGTAATATATAATAAAATAAAAACAAAATTGTGGGCTACATCCGTTAAGTTGAGGCTTTTTAAATATTTGAACTTTTTCTTATTGAATACACCATATATTTCTATCAGTCTTTATTATACGATATGCAAAAGGTAACATAAAATAAGAAATTTCGATTAAAGTTTATCAAGCCGAAAAATAATTTCATAAAATAACAACACTAAAGGTCAACTATTCACTTACAACGTACTTATTTTAAAAAACTACATTATATATCGAAATGGCAGACAAGATTCCAGAGGTGGAGGTGTAGCTCTGGTGGTCCGCAGATCTATCAAACATAAACTGATGCCCATTGTGAATACTCTAAAAATTGAAAACGTATCTGAAACGTATTGAAATTACTATCAACAACAGGGTAATTATCATTTCAACGACATATTCCACAAAATATGCATCTAGTTTTGCCAGAATACACTGCGGAAAATGTGCTGTTTAATCTTTAATCGAAATCGTAACAATTCAGTTATTGATCTGGCACTTAGTAATAGTACCTTTAACATTAATTTGATTGTACTTGATTGCGAAATTCCTTTAGACCATAGGCCTGTTGTTTGTACAATTGAAAACTCGTCTGGTTACGAATTTGACGTGAGCTAGTACAATTACAAGTTAACTGACTGGGTTGCATTTTGAAACATAATATCGAATAAAATATTCATAAATACTGATACTTATAATTCAAGAACTTCTATCGACATTGAAATTGAAAAGTTTATTCAAATGGTTTTGGAAGCACGAAACAGCTGTACTCCGAAACATAATTCTTCTGGTAAACAAGGCTACCAGCAGATATTATCAAGCTTATAAAGACTCGAAGAATGATTAAAAGGAAAAGCCAAAGGACATTCACGGCTTCTGATGTTAATGTTTATGAACAGTGTTGCAAACTCCTATCTATAATGATCGAAAATATAATCAATACTTACCGAAACGAAAATTGGAATAGAATGCCGTCAAAACTAAATCCTGTACACAGATCGATTTGGAAAATCAGCCGAAGTTTAAGAGGAAAGGGCAAAATAAATATTCCATATTTTATTCAAGGAAACAGAAAAATTATTACGATAATGAAAAAGCAGAAGAACTTTCTGATTCTTTCTCCGCATCGAGCAGTTTAACGTCTTCCTACAAACATTCGATTGATAATATTGTTAATGCCAAAGTTAATCGTTTTAAGTCTTCTGACATTGACCGTTCTAACTTGACTCTCACATTAATAAGCGAAATGAACTCTTTAATTGCATCGCTTAAAGGAACTAAATCACCCGGTCGGGATGACGTCTCCAATTTTTTTAACCCAAGGCAGTGCAATTAATAGTAATTATTTTCAACAGCTGCTTACAGATCAACTAGTTTCCGAAACATTTTAAAAATGCCAAAGTAATCCCGATTTTAAAACCAAACAAGCCAAAGCACAATCCCAATAGTTACAGACCCATTAGTTTATTAAGCAACTTAGGCAAACTGTTTAAACAAATCATTCAAATTCGACTTTGTGATTTTGTTGAAAATTCGTCTTTAATAGCAAATGAACAATTTGGTTTCAAAAAACAGCTCCAAGTAAATGGAATAAAAAACGTAATCAAGGCTAACAAACGAAGAAACTAATCAACAGGTCTGATAATTTTGGATGTTGAGAAGGCATTTGACACAGCATGGCATAACGGGTTGGTATATAAATTGCTTCAAACTGATATTCCAAGATATCTGTGCGGACTCATTGGAAATTTCCTTGCGGATAGAACATCTGTTGTCGCAGTCAAGGGTTCTTTTTCTTCACCTAAACAAATTACAACTGTTCTACATCAAGGATCGATATTATCTCCTCTTTTGTACTCTATTTATACATCGGATTTTACTCCGCCTAGTTACTTGAATGTTGCATATTATGCAGACGATACTGCTCTTATAACGTTAAGCAAACTCACAAAAATTTCGCAAAGCACATCGACGAAACTTGTAAAAAATCCCTAAAAACTTTCAGAGCCCTTTGGCGCATACTGAACAAGCGTTCGTCACTTAATAAAATTAATAAAAACCTAATATACAAAAGCGTCATAAGACCCACATTGCCATACGTCAGTCCAATTTGGAGTAAAGCTGCCAAAACTCATCGGAAAAAACTACAGATAATCCAGAACAAATGCCTTAAAACTATAGACAACAAGCACACAACTTCTTCATAACGAAACCGGTTATGACCTAAAAGATCACATCATATTAAAACTGAACATCGATGGGGTCACTGACCTGCATTTCTGCCAACAAGGAGTCAAAACATCGGCCAAAGTTTACCAAGAAACCATTTTGGAAGCCTCTTAACAATTCCCTGTTCCAAACCAGGACTTTCCAGCAGGATTCTGCGCCGGCCCATAAAGCTAAAACGTCCCAGGCCTGGCTTCGAAACAATTTGTCAGCGTTCATTTCCTCTGAAGAATTGCCCTCAGGCAGTCCAGATTTGAACCCATTGGATTAAAAATTGTGGACGGCTTTAGAGAACAAGGTTTGTCACAAAAGAGACCCCAACATTGGATCTCTTAAGAATGCTTTGGTTCGAGCTGTGGCCAATTTTCGAATGGACGAGGTTCGTGCAGCTATTGACGATTGGCCAATGCGACTTAAGGCGTGTGTAAAGGCAAAAGCGGACATTTCGAATAAGTAGATTCTTTTTGGATACAATATACATCAATAAATGTATTAACAAATATTTGGTCCAAAAACGTTCAGTACTTTTTATTTTACAGCATAAAACGTGTGTAACAGTATTTATGTCCCTACTAAGTAGAATTTCAGTCTACTTAGCAATAAATTTAGCATATTATTATAATTTGTTACAATAGTGTAGCTCCCCCATTGAAAATGGTTTGAAAAAGTTGAACCTTTCACCTTCGTGCTATAGATAAGATCATGGTTATTACGAGTATGAATAATATAAACATAATTACACTATTAGTTGCAATGTGTAGATTTATTTAAATTGTGGCTTGTTGCTAAATCTTTAAAATGTTTCTTATACTTTATTTGTTTTATACATAGATCAATTAAATTTAAATCGAAAAATATTTGGTTTTCTTTAATTTTTGTTATCAGAGTTTGAAGTAAATTTATTATTATTAATTTTTAATAGTTATAAGGAATGTATATATATTATTAGAATATTGTGTTTTGTTGTAACAAAAATTAGTAAAAAAACGTAAAGTAATTCTGGAATAAAATTAGTCGTGTCATAATTTCCTTTACTTCAGTAATATTATTATAAATTAGCTTTATTATTTTAAACAATATTTTAAATACATTAAAAGTTTACTAATTCTAAATCTTTTTATAGTTGGGATACATTAGGATAAAAAATACGTTTATTTTCGTCTATTATTAAACGTTAAGTATATGTAGGTTTTAAAATTATTTGGAAAAAGGAAGAATTTGAGGGAATGGATAGGAAAATTATTATTTGGTTGTCATGAAATGAAATGGCTTCCATAGTCTTGGTGTATGTCTTAAAGTTGTCTATTATTTCCATCCCTTTCTCGTTCAAATGGTCTGTGTGAATGATACCTAGTATACTAGTTACAATAACCCGGTCAATGCCATGTATTACTGTCTACACTAAGTCTGAAACACCCTTGTTTTCATATTTGGCCCCTCAGAAGAACAATGTGTCTTATCTGGAGAAGGCCAACCTTGAAAGCTTGTTAATGACTCCTGTCGTTAAAATCAAGATACGAGGACAACGATACGATGCCAGAGCAATAATTGACCCAGGCTCTCAGTCAACGTCCATATCTGAGAAACTCAAAAATCGGGTTAAGCTTCCGACGAAATGAAGTTCATTTCACAGGCGTGAGTCAGAAACATTCACTAAAGCTTGCCCTTTCGACCAACGTTCACGCATGGACCTTACCTTCGAATTTGAGTTTTGGGCAGTATTGAAGACCCTTCTCTCCAATTTACCACCAAGGACATTGGTCAGCTGAAAGATGCTGCGAATTTAGAACTTTCAGATTCAGGACCATAGATCTGCAGATTGGTATAGGCGTTGAACCCCTAATTTACAAATTAGGTGCTCCTATGCTGACAGTTGGATCCCTCTAAGCCTAGAATATGGTGTTTGTGTAGATTGTCGGCGGACCCATATCCCAGGACCAGCCGAATGCCAGTAGGATCTTACT
Organism: Hydrotaea diabolus; assembly: GCA_963513945.1. NCBI lineage: Eukaryota > Metazoa > Arthropoda > Insecta > Diptera > Muscidae > Hydrotaea > Hydrotaea diabolus. The sequence continues at coordinate 110,374,222 of OY740716.1, read as the reverse complement.
TTGCAATATTGTCTCAATAAACGAAATCGCCATATGATTTTGGGAGGTGAAGGAGACACCAAAAAGATTTTGAGGTCGGAAGAGGGCAACTATTGTGAAGAAAACTTCGGAACCACAATACGGCGGAACGATTCTGGGAGGTATATTGTGACCCTACCGTTTAAACTTTGCGGGGCCTCCACAAACCTTGCTATGGCTCAGTCATGCGGTAATTAAGCCAGACATGGTTACGACAAAACTGAGAGAAGTTTTCTCAACCTCACTAAACTAAAACTCTCTTAACTACATTCCACATTTGGACCCATTCTACTACAAGACCTTGTCTTACATGTTTCGAAATGGAGATTTTTCAAATATTTAAAATACAGATGTCACTTAAATGTGCCACCTTACAAGAACTGTTTAATGATTGCGACCTGTTAACAGTCACCTTCGGAGTTAACTGTGCTTCTCTCCTGGCCAATCAGATCCTACTTCAACTATCGGAGGATGTTAACAACAGATATCCCCTAGCTTCTAACATTATTCATTCAAAAATAGAAGTTTTTTCCATTATAGCAAAGTACTGTCATTGTCATTACCAAACGCAGGTCTGTTTAGACAAAACTGTGTGAGATAACACACTGAAACCAACTACTATAATGAATTGGAAGGCCTTTGTCAATAGTTGTCTTTTTATTAATTCAGTATCTGTGTCAAGATTGATAATTTCAATCCCTCTAGTAAAGTAAAAGTCCACGGGTTCTGCAACGCCTCAGAAAGTGTTTACGCTGTATTTGTGTTTTTCCATTAGCAGCCAAAACGCATGTCACCGCCATCAATGAGCCCCCTAGAATTACTGTTCTGTTATCTGAGTTAGCAATTGGAGTGTTGAACAACCTGCAAATATCTAACTTTAAGACCCAATATCGACAGACTCAACTATTGTTTTGGCGTGTCTTAAAAAGCCAACTTGTTCAGGGAATGCATTTGTTGAAAACAGAATGAAAACGAAAAATGGCGCCATGGAGCAAGCTAGCAAACCTTGCCAGCCATATTTGTTTCACTGATTAGCTCAAATTGTATCATTTGTGTTGGCATGGACCCCAATGGTTCACTCTACCGCAAAATCTAAGGCCAGGTTATGATGATGTTTTTGAAAACACCACATTAGAATCGAAATCTGCCAAGGTTTTTACGACCTCAACCTTTGATGACCCCCTATCAAAGTACTCGTATTAGTCTTTTCCCCACGCCTATCGAGGTTGGCCTATGTCTTCCGACGGTGCAGGCAAAGAGAAAGCAATCGAGAAGCACCAATTGAAATGCCTGTAACTCTGATGGCTGATGAATTAAGAGCAGTCTCCTGAACCTAAATCCGTTTTTAGGCCCCAATAGATTACTAAGGTCCAATTAGCGTCTTTTATTTATTTATAAATTTAGTACTGTTTTTTATATCTCTTTTAGGATTATCTTCCAGTTATCATTTTTAAACAGCAACGTTCAGCTAAAAATGTTGCGTTAATTTCTTTGGGCAGCAACGTTGAGATGAATTCCTTAAACAAAGTCGTGTCTTTAGTCTTATTATTTCTAATTGAAATTGAGTATTCAAAAAAACCCGTTGGTATTGATATTTTATACCTTCTTAACAACAGTACATAAACAGATTTTTCGTTGTGATGTTATTTAAAAATAAAATACAGTAAGATGGATAGAAAATCGTACATATCTTTTAGCATTCTAACAATAAGAATTCCTTTCCTAAATTTTGCTTTATTAAAAGCTTAAAATAAAAAGATCAGCTGAATATAAATTTGTTGACTAAAATTCAGACGGTGTCCAAGAAACCAAATAATTGAAAAATGAAGTATGTCGGGATTTAGCGCTGGAATAAATATAAGGTTTTCGGCTTGCGTTATATCCATCTCCACAATTAATGATGGTATAAGTGGCGTGAAACGTCAAATGAAATCCGCCAAGCATATGCGAAAATAAAAATAATTAATGGTGTGAAAATTAATATTTATTCTTTACTACAATTCTGGATTCCAGAAATGAATGTATGTATAAGTATATATTATCGGAACGGGCATACTTTTTACGGCAAAGCTTTTCGATATTTATTTTAGATTCATTTTTAGTCTTTTACATATTTTCAATATTTAAATCGACATTTTTATGGAAAATTGTTGAAAGCTGACTAAGATAAAGATATGATTTTCTTGTTACGTATTACATCAAACACAAATTGTAATACATTTTGACACATAACCCTTCAATATAAATTTCAACTCTAAATGCGAAGGAGACAATCCTTATATTCAGTTTTGAGCTTTATTTCTTTAAAAATTTGTAAACAAAAAGTGTTATCCTTTTACAATTTGTTATTGTCAAGAAAATGTGTACATCTATTTGAATGACATTTCGTAATTGTTTTAAAGGATACTCGATCCGAATCAGTAATATATAATAAAATAAAAACAAAATTGTGGGCTACATCCGTTAAGTTGAGGCTTTTTAAATATTTGAACTTTTTCTTATTGAATACACCATATATTTCTATCAGTCTTTATTATACGATATGCAAAAGGTAACATAAAATAAGAAATTTCGATTAAAGTTTATGGAGAAAATTGATGGAATAAATTTGGAAATGTAGTTTTGATTTTTTGTTAAGTAAATGTGCAACTTTTACAACTGCATTTGTTCTTACTGCGTTTACCTCTTGTTGCTTTTTGACTTATACATGCATAATAAAAATATTACGAATTGAATTCAAATGTATGTGCAAAATCAAGTAAACATTCACTGGTTTATATCTTCATGTATTGTTTTTATTTACTCTATGTACTGTTTTTTGGTATTTTTGGTATGTTAACCCTAGTTTCAAAATACTGCCCTCACATATAGTGAACGGCGCCCAATCCTTGTGACATATTACTCAAGGCTGTCTTTACTTTTAGTCGAGTTTATACATCTGTTCAGCTTTCATGGAGGAAATAATCGTCTAACCCGCCTTTAAAGAAAAGAGTTTTGGATATTCCTACTCCAAAAAAATGTTCGCCAACGTTTCTTTTTTCCTTAATATTTTAATATAGCAAATTTTTTTTAAGATCATTCTGTGTTCAATTTAGATAACATTCTGGGAAAATATTTATTTTTTACTTAAGGTGGGCGATTTAATATTTGAAGTTTCAATCGGCTGTTAAAAAGGACTAATAATTTTTTCAAATTTCTGGTTTGATTGGGAAGGGTGAACTTTGTCATTTAATAATGAAACACCATCCGATGCGTTTTCGCAGGACAATTTTACCGAAAAATCGTGTTTTCATTTTCATCTAGGTGGATATGTCAGTAAGCAAAATTTATGTTATTTCTGTTTCCTAGCAGGCCTTTTGCTTCTTCATCTAAGTCACAATGTTACTTAGTAGGGACATAAATACTGTTACAACATTGAACACACCCATTTCAATAGTAGATTTGAACATACCCCGTTAATGTCATATGTGGTAAGGGTAAAAAATCAATTTTCAATTTTTTTTTTTGATGTGGACAACATCTGAGCATCGAATGAGACCGATCCCATGCCCCAAAATTGTTCCCTCCCATAGATATGCGCGTTTTATGAAAGTGATGGTACACCAAAGATACACGTATTTAAATCTTTAAAATGGCTCTCCTTAACAAAACTGGTTTTTACCCTTAGGTCCCTTTCTATTTTGCGCGTCACATATGGGCTTTGAAAGCTAACCTAAATAGCGTTAGTCTGTAACGGGATTTTAAAATTGTTTCAACTTACATCATGAAGTGGTCAGATAATAAGAACCGTATCGCTGTAATAGCGCTTTTCAAGTGTGAAATTAAAAAAAGCGATATTTTCAAAACGCTCCGCCCACTAGGGATTAGCCGCATGTTCGTCTACCGATGCATAAAACTGTATGAGGAGACTGGAGATGTAAAAGACCGCCACCGGTCGGGCCGCCCACGCTCTGTTCGAACACCGCATGTCATCAAAGCCGCAAACAGAAAATCATGGCCCGTGAGATGAATAGCACGCAAAAGTCCATGAGTCAAATCATTAAAAAAGACTTGGGACTTTCAAACGACGGCCCGGACATTTATTGACTGCAGCTTGAAAAAAATAGAACTGAAAAATGCAAACAAGGAGTCAAAACATCGGCCAAAGTTTACCAATAACTGTTTTGGAAGCTGTTGTGAAGCCTCTTAACAATTCCCTGTTCAAAAATTAGCCATGGACTTTCCAGCAGAATTCTGCGCCAGCCCATAAGGCTAAAACGTCCTAGGCCTGGCTTCGAAACAAGTTGCCAGCAGTCCAGATTTGGACCCATTGGATTACAATTTGTGGACGGCTTTAGAGAAAACGGTTTGTCACAAAAGATACCCCAACATTTAATCTCTTAAGAATGCTTTGGTTCGAGCCGTAGCCAATTTTCCAATGGACGAGGTTCGTGCAGCTATTGACGACTGGGCAGTGCGACTTAAGGCGTGTGTAAAGGCAAAAGGCGGACATTTCGAATAAGTAGATATTTTTTGGATACAATATACATCAATAAATCTATTAAAATTAGTCCAAAAACATTCAGTACTTTTTATTTTACAGCATAAAACGTGTGTAACAGTATTTATGTCAATACTAAGTATGTCCCTACTAAGTATACTTTCTATTAATTTCGGATGCTAGATACGAGGGAAGCTATTTATATTTCGGGTCCTAGTGTTCTCAGATGCAAACTGGAACTTCCGTTGGAAACTTTGACATTTTGTAGCATAACTTCACCCAGAACGTTTTGTCATTTGACGGCGAATTGTTTTGAAAAATTCATCTGAGTCAAAAAATGGAATTATCCCGTGAACATTTTCGTGCGTTGATTTTTTACGATTTTCGGCGTGGGTTTTCGAGACAAGAGTGTTTAGATCATCTTGTTCGACTTTTGGCTATGAAGCACCATCAAAAACCACTGTTAATCGCTGGTACCAAGAGTTCAGTCTCGGACGTCGTTCGCTCCAGGATGAATTTTGGTCACTTTGCCAGAAACCATCGATGCTGTGCGTGAACTGATTAAGCAAGACCGATATGTGACATACTGTAAGATTGAGGTATCCTCGGGGACTAGCATGACAATCATCAATAAGATATAGCTTCTTCATTTGGGCGTGAAAAAATTTTTTCTCGTTGGATCCCACATAATTTAACGAATGATCAAAAAAAGGCTCAAAAAGGCAATGTACAACATTCTCACAGGTGAAAAATCATGGATCTATGCATATGAACCCAAAACGAAACAGCAATCGACCGTATGGGCCTTTCAAGACGAGCCAAATCCAATAAAGTTGTTCGCGGAAGAAGTACATCTAAGCAAATGATTGCGTTTTTTCGGTATGCCACAGCCTTTAGTGGAACGTAGGACGGTCAATTCTGAGTGGTAGACAAACATCTGTTTGCCAACAGTTTTCGAAGAAATGAAGAAAGATAATATAAGAAGACGGATCATTTTGCATCACGACAATGCGAGCTTTCTCACATCAGCTGAAACGATGAGCTATTGATAGGACATCCACCGTAAGGCCCTGATTTGGCTCCCAATGACTTCTTCTTATTTTATTATGACTTGAGCAGTTTTTTAATCTGGTTCGAGACCTTTATGTTGTTTCTTTTTCAGAATCAACGTAAAAAAGAAATTGGTGAAATGTATTTTCTAGAGCTGCCAGGCAGACTGTACAGCTGTTTCTAAACCCGCCAAGGCTTTTCAGCAGTCTTTGGCAACGATTACTTCGGCCACAAATCAAATGACTTATACGGGAGACTTATTTATATTAATGAGAATTACCCTTTGCGTATAGTCTTCGAACTGTGCGTAGAGCAATCTTCAACGCGCGATATCATTTCCACCAATTCCGATTCGCATGGGTCTTCGTTGAAAACCACAAATGCAAAAAGCACAACAAAAGTGTGCATGTTTTTGTATGTATACTCATACATGTGTTGCACATTAGGGTGTACAAATCCTTTATAATAGTTTTTTCTTTTTTTTGTTATTTATTCGGTGTTTTATCATTATTATGACTTGAGCAGTTTTTATTCTGGTGGAATGTATCAAATACATTTCACCAATTTCTTCTTTTTACGTTGATTCTGAAAAAGAAACAACATAAAGGTCTCGAACCAAAATAATAATAAAAAAAACTGCTGAAGTCGTGAAACAACAATATTTCCCCTAGTAATTTCCTTAACTTCAAGCGACAGTAACAAGTGGCAGCAGTGCAATCTTCAACGCGCAATATCATTTCCACCAATTCCGTTTCGCATGGGTCTTCGTTGAAAACCACAAAGGCAAAAAGCACAACAAAAGTGTGCATGTTTTTGTATACTCATACATGTGTTGCACATTAGGGCGTACAAATCCTTTATAATAGTTTTTTCTTTTTTTTTTTTGTTATTTATTCGGTCTTTTATCATTATTATGACTTGAGCAGTTTTTATTCTGGTGAAATGTATCAAATACATTTCACCAATTTCTTCTTTTTACGCTGATTCTGAAAAAGAAACAACATAAAGGTCTCGAACCAGAATAATAATCACCCTTATTCTGATTGTCGTCGTCAACGTCGTCGTCAATTTAATATCAATATCACTTCGTTTCAATATAATATCACATCAATGCATTTTTGGTATTCCGTATCATTATTGTCTTGACGTCGTCTGTTTATCGATAACTTCAATAAAAAAAAATCACATACCTAACATTTTTGCATCAGATTTTGTATCTATTCATCCAATTGTTGAAAAATGTTTTTTGTTTCTGATTCAAACTCTGATTCAAGTGATGAAGAAAATAAAAAGAAACTTATTTTACAGAGAAAGACACTGCGATATAGGTCTGATGTCATGAAACTACCAGACAACAAGTAAGTTTAAGGTTTAATTAATTTCCATTGGCAATCACAGTTTTCTTTCATTCAAGATTTCAGAAATACTTTCGTTTAAACAAAAATGCGTTTAATTATGTGTTGGAGGAAATTGCTCCTGAGATGGAAATTGGAGCCAGATCATACCAGGTCAAACCAGGGATATAAGTTAGTAACCTTCTGCCAGCCATCACCATCTCTACTCGGTGGTCCGGAAGCATTCAAAACACTTGCAATGTTCTCCCATTGCTGGTTAAAATTTGTTGGCACTGTTCCTCTTTTGAAACCTTTTGCTAAGGATGGATTTTTCTCCAACTCTTCAACAAGTTTTTGGAACTGTTCATTATTTGTAATTTTCATATTTGCACTTTTACTTTTGCTTTTGGTTTTTTTTTTTTTATTTTAACAGCAAACTTCTTAGTCGTTACCAAAAACTGCGACGTCAAAAACAGAGTCGTATCCATTTAATAACAGCGTCAATATCATTTAGAGAATACCGAGTTGTGTCAATAGTTGTCAATAGTTATCGAAAAACGACTACGCGAATACCAAGTATCAACAGTCGTCGCAAGATGTCGTTGTTTTGTCTTGACGACGACAATCAGAATAAGGGTGAATAAAAAACTGCTGAAGTCATGAAACAACAATATTTCCCCTAGTAATTTCCTTAACTTCAAGCGACAGTAACAAGTGGAAGCAGTGCAACATAACTTCTATTGGAACTTATATTGGCAGTTCACATTACCAGGCGCCTTCTGTTCATGGAAACTTCATACCTCAACGGAACTTTACTTATGAAGAATTACCTACCATCCTTGCCCGTACAGAAACTCTAGGGCGCTTAGTGTAGCTAGCGATGAACCCAATAATTTAAATCCTTTAACCCCAGTCACAATTAAAAAGAGAATTGTAAATTAAAATCCAACAATCTTACTCCTTTTCGAAAGGCAAAAACGAGGTTAATTTTAATTTAATGGATATGTGAATAAACAGAATAGTCAGTTCTGGGCATTGGAAACCCCTCAAATTATTCATCAGTCACCTTTGCATCCATTAAAAGTGACAGTCTGGTGCGCAATTTGAGCAGGAGGAATCATTGGACCTTGCTTCTATGAAAATAAAAACGGTGTAACGGCAAGTAAAACACATTAAGTAAAACATTTATCAATATGATCCCTTCTTTTTCAATTAATCAAAAATTATAAACAAAGTAGTGTGTGTACCTTCCAGACAGACTGCTTGTAGGATTCCTATTCGATAAATTCCAGCTTACTATAATTACTTCGCTACAGTCTGCAACAAGAAAATAAATCTGACGCTTTTTTCTCACTTTATTTAAATAGAATAGAATCAAAAGTGTATGTGTCATATGTCAGCTATCACAGACCAATATTATCTGTGATGAGAACTCAACATTAATAAATTATAAAAATTAAAGTAGACCCAAATCCCAAAAACTATTCTTTCTTATTTTCCAATGTAACATTTACAAATGTGTTCATAGAAATCGAGCAGATACCGTGTAACAAACAGGTGTTAACACATCGCCAGTGAGTTCGAACACTCATTGGTTTTTTATAAATACGTCGCTCACCTCTCGATTTTAGTAAAGCAAGAACTATTAACGACTAGTTCTTGCTTTATATTCAATATGTCTACGTTAATTAAAACGCATTCTTCAATCTACCAATGCATAAAGCAGAATGTATAAATATGTATATCATTGCCTCAAAACGAAAACATTTTCATAAACGTGAATTATTTCATGTGAAATATTGCATAACCTTATAACGTGATAAAATAAAACATTTTAACTGTTGTAAAGAATCAAAATACTATATTGATACACTGTATGTCTTTTGGCATGTATGCATTTCTTGGGTTTACTTTTTGTGGTGGAAAACTCAATTGCCGGAAGTTTTCCATAACTGTGAATCTGCCTGCCTTTAAGTGTATAGCAACAGATCATTGTTAAGGCACATTTGTGTCTTGGGGTCTGGTGATGGTTAAATAGCGTTCGCCGAAACTCCAGTCAACCCTTCTTATAACTAAAAGTCTTTTTGACTGCCTTTGAATAATATTTGGATTCTATTGAATGAAATATTCAGTTAAAACATCGTCTCAAATCTAGCAATGAATAAAGCACAATATATAAATGTTTCACGAAAACATTTCTATAAACGAGAAATATTTCATCACCTCATAATGCGAAAAATTTCGATAAACAACGGGCGAATATTTTAGTAAATATGTGCAATTTTTTATCACAGGAGTTAATTAAATTTTTGAAATTGCACAAAAACCTTCCACACCAAATGCAACTACTAAAACAGTAATGTTTGAAAAAAAAATTGTCTTTCAAATAACATCATTTAATAATTTGTTGTACGGTTATCACGAATCTATGAATCGATGGCCCAGAATATGTCATATAGCTTCGGACATAAAGCGGTTTTAAAATTTGTGAAATAGCTATAGATATAGAAGAAGATATAGAATATATATAGAAGATATAGAATTTTTTGTTAAATTTTCTAAACTAGATCATACTAAAAACAATGAATAATGTAAAGGCAAACTTTACGGAAGTTATAATTAAGTTAACCAAAAATACATGTTATTCATTCTGTTGAAAACAGTACTACAATTTGTAGCAGCACTTTCTCCAACAGGAATTTGGTTTTCAATTTGCAGCAAGCGAAGTTTATGTACTTGAGTGCATTGCTTCCGCTATGTATATAATTATTTTTTGTCGCTTTTGTCATTTCCCCTCTTTTTTGTGATTGTTTCTGCTGAGCCGGCAAGATTTTCGCTCAACAAGAACGAATCAATCGTTTTTCTAATTTCAACCCGATCGTGCATACCGCGTGACTCGTAAAATAAATACTTATAGTTAAAATCGTTAAATTTTAACACACTTGAACATAAAAGCTATAAAATATTGCACAACAAATTTTGTTAAAATTAGTTAAAAATTACAAGTTTAAAAATACTTATACATAAGCGACAGCACAAAAACGAAAGTTAAAATTTAAACCCTCTAATTTGAAACAAATTTGAAATACATCACAGTGTTAAAATAAAATTAAAGACATTTGACTAGCAATAAGTTACATTAAAATTAAAAACATTTAAAATTTAAAATACAAGAAACTAAAATCTACAACAACACACACATGGAAATAAGTTTTTTAAACTCCAAGTTTTGCCATCTGCTTTTTGTTTTCTTGTACGAGTATGTATCTCCGTCTGCGTACGACATACAGTAATGAAAACATACCTAAATGGAATAACACACGTACCAACAAACAAAGTACCTAATTGGAAAAAATTAAAAACTAATATACACTAATTGGACGATAAAATTCAACTTTGTCAACTTTAAACCGAATAACTGCGTTTTTTAATTTTAAAAGACGAAATTTTTAAAAACCCTTTAGTCTTAAGTAAAAAAACTAAACCTAAAATTGTTATTTTTAAAAAATTTCGTGCTACTTAAAATAATGTATGCTAACTAAATCAAAAACTTTGTGCTACTTAATGTAACTAACCTAAAATTTTATTATGCTACCTTAATCTAAAAAGTTCTTCTTAAATCTACAAATGTTAAGTAATATCCAAAAACTAAAAAAGTGTGCTAATTAAAAACAAAAAATTGTAATATTAAAAAAGCAAAAAATAAAATTGTGCGCTAAAAATAAATCTTCAAACGGTCGCTCAAAAAAAATCTACGTTTCTGAGATACGTAAAGTGATGACGCTAAGAGAACAACAAAACATTAAAAACAAATAAGTGAAAGATTTGAGTCTGTTGTCAACTGCTACCACATAGGTCCCGGTACATCGAACCTTTGAGAGAGAAGACGCTCACAATCCCGCGAACGCCATCGTGAGAAGACGCCAACTCCATCGAGAGAGGACGCCAACAATCCCATCAACGCCATATTTGTCGCCAACACCAGACGCCATCTTTGTCGCCAGCCACAGTACATAGCGAGTACATAGGACGGACACAGGAGCAAGAAAGAACGAACGTAACCCAGACACACGCACACACATTTATACGGACAAGCATAAAAGCGCACAAAAGCAAGCAAGCAAAAAAATTAGTGATGTAATAAAGCCGATTACGCACACACTTCTGCCCGGCTGGTAAAAAATCGAATGACTGTACCTTTGTTTTCTTGTCTTTAAGACCTTTATTATCCAAGATTTGATGCTTATTACATAACTGATCACATTTTGAGACTTGGTAAATTTTTTTGAAAATTTTGACCCATAATTTTTCTCCGATTGTCTTGGCCCAATTCCTGTATAATGAACCGATGATATTCTATAGTCACTAGTGGGTTCCTATCCTTTCTCATTTGCGTACATATAAATACCTTACACTGCAAGAAAATTAACTACGAAATTTTCTTAAAAATTGCGAAGAAAATTTATGCCGTGAATGTTGTTCAGACCTGCCTGATAGTTTCGATAATGTAAAGGTTATCTCTTATGCAGCTGGACCACTCTCTCTAGATCATGAATATCGTATCTGATCTGCCTCGGCGGAGGCTTTCTGTCCAAGAGATAGTGTTTAGGATGACTGCTGCAAAAACACCCTAACAGGTATTGCTAAGACATCAGGAAACTGGCTGCGCATTATAAGGAGCTTCGTCTCCTCATGTAGATGGTCCTCAGAAGACATCCTGTTGATGTTCTGAGGGCGTCATTCTGGCAAGTCTGAATTTTTTTCCACTGCGTCATACTCACGTTCGCCGACCATACAGGTGCTGCGTAGTTTGCTACAGACCGACCTTCAGGACCTTGTTCCTACTTTTGAATTTATCGCAGATAGCTGTAGCATGTGCAGAAGATTGAAAAAGGCTGTCCAATGTGACCCCAAGGATTTTGGGATTGTTGGTAGTCAGGATGTTGACGTCATCGAGTTTCACATTGGGTGACAACCGCACCTCTGCGTCCATGTAGTAAACAGTGTGGCTGATGATTTGGCGGCGGATATTTTAATATTCCTCGCACTGAAAAAGCGTGCTTAGTCAGTGAGGTAAGAGTTTATTTCTTTGTAAGAGTTTATTTATTTATTTGTTGTTCTGTGTTGCTTGATGATCAGCACAAGAAAAGTGTTCGATCAGGTTGGGGAGGAGCAGTGCTTCAAGCGTCTTTGTTACTGTAGAAAGCAAGGAGATCGGCCTGTACGAATCTCCTTTACTTGCGTCTTTGCCTGGCTTCAGTAGCCTAACCAGGCATCGGGAACTAAGTTAGTGGCTAGCGACAAATTGAGCACTTTGGTCATGTAGTCTACTCATCAGCATTGAGATTCCGTCCGGACCCAGCGCATTTGATGACAGACTTGACTGCTACCGACATACATTCCATGTATGGGTCTCTAGAGTCAAGCTCAGGTGAAATAGGTATGTACTGCACAGAATGGTGTAACAGGAAATCAAGTCCCCACCTCCACTTCTGGTACGATCCTTACGTAGCACGTTGTATCCGTCACAACTGTGCAAGCTGCAGGTCGCTTTCAGCTTTGTTTCTTGGATCGCAGCGACCATACTCACTGATTTGGTTGGATAGGCATTGCCATTAAATTGCAAAATTGATGCACTGTCATGAGTGGAAACAGCAATCTTTGGTGTAAGATGCTGTATATGTTGATGCTGTTGCGAGTGTGACTGCGGGGGAGTCTCGTAGTTGGATGATGATGACGACGACGAAAATGTAGACAGCGATGATGACAGCAAGACCCACTGATAACTTTGTTGATACAGCATGAGGCAACAGAGTCCGCTTCACTATACTCCCTGATGTGGTTCAGACCGGAACAGCTCCTGAAATGCACCCACTCCATGCAACGATTACGCCTTGCAGACTTAGCACGATGGTGTATACGGTTGTAACACACCGAGCAGATCCAAGGTCCGGGGTATTGTTCGATCCCAACTCGGACCAGTAGTATTCGTAGCAGGCATTCCGGGCAGTGCTGCTCCCACGATAAACAAAAAACACATATTGTTGAGGTGACTGCCCCTAGCCGTTTTCGTTTATTTGATGGAAAAACGAAAAATATATTTTTTTGCGAACCAGATATAATAATTATATTTTTTTATCGATACTAGAAGTGCTACCGAATTTGAGCAGCTATGCTGGCGATATTTTAGCAGCCGTGAGATTTTTTATTGCATATTATTAATTGGTACCAAGGTTAATTGAGAAAATACAACGCTCTACGATTTTTGCCTTTTGTTCTGGATTTTGTTTGTGCACCATATTTTTTGGCCCATTTGAAATGCATGCTCTTATTTGCATGCTCTTGTTTTGGGAACTCACGCAGTTGTCTGACCATCTGTTCTTAATTCTTAGGGTTGGCTAAAGTAATTTCGGATAAGTTTGCTAATTGCGTCAATGACTTGATCGACTTGATCGAGGTACTACAGGTCGAACTATGGGATAAGGTTAAAAGGGCGTATTTTGATTGTTGAGATCGTGAGGAGGAAGAAGGAGACACACCCATTGATAAATCCAAAGTCAGGAGACACTACAAAGAATCGATTTCCAGTTACATACGCGTTCTTAGCAGTATCAACGATGACATCTAGACTCTTTCAGAACGCCAGACACAAGAGAAAAAGGAGCGAACTTCCGAATAGCCATCAAGGGATGGGGGAACTGATTTTACGCCAGTTTCCTGATTGCCACCTTGCTATACGGATACGTTTCAAGGCGGGTGCCAGAAGTGGCCCAACTTCCGGGATTTATTTTCGAAAATTTGTATTGATAATTCGAAGTTGAGCAAGGTCGAAAAGCTGATCATCTGACTTGGGCACTTGGGCAGAATTTGATTCGCTTTTGACACACAAATTCAAGACCTTAGAGTCGGTTGGATATATAAAACCCGCCTTCTCGAAAAATAATGAGCCTTGATCTGATTATAATATAAAGGACCCGATTTACACAATTATTGGCTGAATTTATCCATAAAGTTACGATTCGCGGAGGAAGTCAGCTAATGACTAGAGTGCTAAGATCAGAGTTTTAGGATCTTCAGGTTAAAACTTTTAGTAAAGAAAGTAATACACAATTGTCGAACGTGCATTCTGTACTAAAAACATACGCAGTGCTAAATTATGGAATCACTTCCTTCTGGGCGTACCATACTGTCAAGACACTTTCATAAAACTTTTGTTGATTTTTCTGGACCTTTCAACATAAAAAACTTCACAGGACGAACTTGTTTGATCACCAAAGGCTATATTTGCGACTTCGTATGCTTTGCCACAAAAGCCGATCACCTCGAGGCCACCAGTGAGTTATCAACATAAGCGTTTTTGGCAGCTCTCGCTCGGTTCATCGGAAGACGTGGTTGTCCTGCTACAATTTATTCCGATAATTGGAAAAAATTTGTAGAAGCCGCAGAAATGATATGCAAAGATCGAATCAATTCGTTGCAAACGAACGCCGTACATCATTAAAAAAATCATTTCACAAAATGTTTGCCAAAGGTGGAAGTCAGAATATCGCAAGGAATTGCAAGTATCAGCAAGACAATATTAGGGTCAACGATCTCGTCGTCATCAATGACTGCAAGATGGGCCGTACTGACAAGAGACGGCTTTGACCACAAAACACGGGTTGTGGACATACGGACTTCTAACGGCCTTATTAGTCGACCCATAACAAAAGTCGTTAAGCAATTTTGAACTGACTTTATTATTTTGCTCCATCTCTTACCCAAATCACTATTGATATATTCTCTTATGCCACTATAGAAATGACAGGATATTTACCCAGGCGCGATCAGCAAAGAGGGCCCCGGACACGACGGGAGAGACCCACCGAATGTTAGTACTCCTGCGGTCTGTGCCGAGACTACCATGTCCTAAAGTCGTGCCGACGGTACCGGGATCTATCGCCCAAAACTCGGTACGAAGCTGTGGAAAGGCTTGGATATTGCAGAAATTGAGTGACCAATTGACTGAAGATTCCAGAATTCTAATTTATTCATAAACGATTATTAGCTTAATAATCGTTTTGTAAACCATTATTAAATGTGTCGTTTTAATATTCTTCCGACCCTACTTTAACAGTGTTTTAGAGTGACGTTTGTGTTTGTTTGTTTACATTTGCACACATATTTTTTGAATTTTTCGAATACAACGAAGAAAAAAATATTTTTAATATATACGAGCAGAATGGATACGTTAATTTTTTTTTTGCGTTTGCAATCGTCTTTTTCTCATTTTCATTTATAAAAACTTCTTTATGGAAAAAACACAACACAAAAAAGGGAAAATTGTAAAAAGTTCACTAGTGACGTGTAAACAATCAATATAAGAAAAATATTATTCGTTATTCGAGTACCTTTTTTTTATCAGTAATACATAATTGATCTCAATTTGTCTTGTATTTAAACATGATTTTGTTTTTATTATTTTACAAGTAAGAATATATATATTTTTGTTTATTAAATCAGTTCTATGTAAAATAAACCATACAAAAAATATATAGATTCGACTACTCACATAATTGATAATCGTATTACTGCATCATTAAGATTGAAATGACAAGTAAAAACGACCGTGTTGCCAGCATTGAATCGACAAATTGATTAAATTGTATATTAGTTAAAGTAGTGTTTATGAATGTACTTTAAATCCCAATTAAGATTTTTTATGAATACGGCTTTAAAAGTTTAAAAATACATAAGCGACAACACAAAAACGAAAGTTAAAATTTAAATTTATTTGAAACAATTTTTTAAAATACATCACAGTGTTAAAATAAAATTACAAACTTTTGACTGGCATCATGTTGCATTGAAGTTAAAAACATTTAAAATATAAGAAACTAAAATCTACAACAACACACACATTAAAATCAATTTTTTAACTCAAAGGTTTGGCCATCTGCTTTTCGTTTCTTATGTATGTCCGTCTGCGTACGTACATACCCACTTGACATTGAAGTCCGAAAACGTGTCCAAAGCGAATAAAAAACGGACTGTTGGCGGATGAAACATCCGTTTTAGGATCCGAAAGTGATACCAAAAAAGACACATCGTCGCCTAGTTTGTGGCAGCAAAAATGTCCGTTTACGTATCCGCCAATCTTCCATTTTTGGATCCGACTTCTGAAGCTAGTCGGATGTTTTTCGTGTTTCATATTCAAGTGTTCCTATGAGAAATGAAATTCTTGTTCTCTGTTTTTCGTTTTGTTTACAGCCACGGTCGGCAAAGAGCGCCCATGAGCGGCTATCTCACACCTAATGTGCTTTATAATTGAACGAATGAAAATAAAACATCCGATTTTAACCCGACTGCGCGGACCTCCGCGCATAATCGGAACAATTGTCATGTGGGTACTGTTATAAAAACATCCCAATGGAAAAAACACACGTATCAACAAAGTACCCAACTGGAAAAAATAAAAAACTAATATAAAAATGAGACACTAATTGGACGATCAAATTTTTGGTGACAAAAAAAGAAAGGAACTACGAATAAAAACATTCACTTTGCCAAGTTAATATTAAATTTGATTTTTTCACAGTTTACGAATATATTGACAATTTTATCGGAGACGGTCGTTTTGACAGCTGTCGCCTGATTTATGCTCAGTTTAATTTGCTATTTCCTAATATATAGACTTACTCCGAAACAACATTTGCAAATAGTAGAAATTTATTACCAAAATTCGGTCGACATAATCTTTAGGTTGAATGGGTACGTTAATTGCAAAAATTGTCGCAATTGGAGTAATGAAAATCCACAAGCCATTGTTGAGGCGCCGTTATATCCTCAAAAAGTCACTGTTTGGTGTGCCCTATGAGCAGAGAGAATCATTGATCCATATTTCTTCAAAAATGAGTCCGGTCATAATGTTACAGTTAATGGGGAACGCTGTAGAGCCATGATAAATGACTTTTTCATTACTGAAATGGATGATGTTGATGTGGACGACCTTTGGTTCCCACAAGACGGCGCTTCATGTCATACAGCCAACGAAACAATCAATTTATTGAAGGAATCTCTTGATGAGCGCATTATCTCGCGACGTGGGTCTGTGGTGTGGCCTCCAAGAGCGTGCGATTTAACACCGCTGGACTATTTTTTGTGGAGTTATGTGAAGTCGCTTGTCTACGCAGATAAGCCCGTAACGATTGACGTCTTGGAGAAGAGAATATTCAGCGCGTTATTGTTGACATACGGCCCCAAATGCTGCAAAAGTCGTCGAAAATTGGGCCTCTCTGCTGGTATTTATTCGAGCCATTTGTCCAAATCATTTGTTAAACATATGGGCAAACCCTTATCATTATAATAAAGCTAAATTCTTGGCCATAACAATAAATTATATGCGTTTTATTTCTTTTTGAAAACCACACGTTTGTAAAAACAACTTTTATATGCATACATGAAAGAAAATTATATGAATCAGAAGATATATTGCTTAAAGTGTCATTGAGAAATTAAAAATAATCTGGATTTGTTTAAACGAACTTAATATTCTTATCTATAGACAAAAAAGTTATGCAGCATTGGTTAAACACCAAAAATAAAGGAGGAAGAAGTAAATCCTCCTCCAAATATTGGGCGTATTTGAAAATAAACACATAGAAGTCTTAGATCTAGAAAGAAACATTTGATTTGCAACAATATGGTAAAGCCTCCACTGGGCATCTTAAAAATCCATATACAGATAATAAAAAAAGTTTTTTAAATGAAAGGAGGTAAAACAAGTCTTCTTTCATTAAAAAATAGAAAAAAAGTCCTACGCCCACCATTTGTCCAATAAATGAAGAATTAAGTACAACCATTTTGCAAATTTTAAAACCACAATACGGGTGGCGCTCCAATTATGCTGCAATCAGATTTTCACATAACTTTATTTTATCAATGTATTTATTTTTTTGTTGTTTATAAAATTCAATTCAATTTTAAATGACTAATTGTTTTTGAAGAATATAGACCTCCATACTCGTTTCGTTGACGCTCTGCCACTACCGGACTGGCTATATGTGCTGTTGCTCCATCTTGCTGGAACCAAATTCTGTTGAATTGGATACGTCTTAGCCGCAGTTCTAGGTAATAAAACTCCTTCAACATCTTTAAATAACGGTCCCCATTGATAGTCACTGTTACACCGTTTTCTTTAAAGAAGTATGACCCGACAATGCAGCTTGCTGAAACTGTGCACCACACATCAACTCGTTTGGGTGCAGTTCCGTCTAACGCAGTATTATTTGCTTGTTGACATATATATATATATATATATATATATATATATATATATATATATATATATATATATATATATATATATATATATATATATATATATATATATATATATATATATATATATATATATATATATATATATATATATATATATATATATATATATTAAATTCCAAAGCGTTCGTCCTTGGTTCAAAAAATCATATTTCTGCCAAATTTTATGAACAACAATTGCGAACCGTAGTTTGATAACAAGTTTTAGATCTACTGCTAACGGACGGTTAATAGAACAACAAACATCGATAAATGGAATCAGCTAGTGATTGTATAACAAGCTTTAGATGTACAGCAGGCTAACGGACTGATAGACGAATCGGCTTGTGATTCTTAGTCGATCAGTACTTTACACTTAAAGGTGGATAGCTTAAATATTTGCTATGAAACTAACTTATAACACTCGTACCCTGTTGCAAAGAATGGGGAGGGTAAAAATATTCGTTCAACCGGTAGCATCGATTATTCGATTTAAATAAGACGCAGAAGTCAATTACGAAACAAAAAGTCGATTAGTCGATTAATTGATAATCAACTTTTACAACCCTAGTTCCGACTCAAAACTGATCGGCGAAAATTGCAGTTAGCAGACAACTCAGCGAAAAACTCATGATGACTTAAATTTATTTCCGTACAAAGCCCAAATTACAAGCAAGTTAATCCCTGTGGATTTGCCTATTCAAATGGAATTTTGCCAAAAAAAATTATTGAGATGGTCGAAGACGAAAACCGCTTGATAAATTGTTAGTTTATTTTGGATGAGGCCTTTTTGTTCAAAACGGCAAAAAATACTGCGTTAGACGGAACTGCACCCAAACGAGTTGATGTGTGGTGCACAGTTTCAGCAAGCTGCATTGTCGGATCATACTTCTTTAAAGAAAACGGTGTAACAGTGACTATCAATGGGGACCGTTATTTAAAGATGTTGAAGGAGTTTTATTACCTAGAACTGCGGCAAAGACGTATCCAATTCAACAGAATTTGGTTCCAGCAAGATGGAGCAACAGCACATATAGCCAGTCCGGTAGTGGCAGAGCGTCAACGAAACGAGTATGTAGGTATATCTTCTTCAAAAACAATTAGTCATTTAAAATTGAATTGAATTTTATAAACAACAAAAAAATAAATACATTGATAAAATAAAGTTATGTGAATTTCTGATTGCAGCATAATTGGAGCGCCACCCGTATTGTGGTTTTAAAATTTGCAAAATGGTTGTACCTAATTCTTCATTTATTGGACAAATGGTGGGCGTAGGACTTTTTTTCTATTTTTTAATGAAAGAAGACTTGTTTTATCTCCTTTCATTTAAAAAACTTTTTTTATTATCTGTATATGGATTTTTAAGATGCCCAGTGGAGGCTTTACCATATTGTTGCAAATCAAATGTTTCTTTCTAGATCTAAGACTTCTATGTGTTTATTTTCAAATACGCCCAATATTTGGAGGAGGATTTACTTCTCCCTCCTTTATTTTTGGTGTTTAACCAATGCTGCATAACTTTTTTGTCTATAGATAAGAATATTAAGTTCGTTTAAACAAATCTAAATTATTTTTAATTTCTCAATGACACTTTAAGCAATATATCTTCTGATTCATATAATTTTCTTTCATGTATGCATATAAAGGTTGTTTTTACAAACGTGTGGTTTTCAAAAAGAAATAAAACGCATATAATTTATTGTTATGGCCAAGAATTTAGCTTTATTATAATGATAAGGGTTTGCCCATATGTTTAACAAATGATTTGGACAAATGGCTCGAATAAATACCAGCAGAGAGGCCCAATTTTCGACGACTTTTGCAGCATTTGGGGCCGTATGTCAACAATAACGCGCTGAATATTCTCTTCTCCAAGACGTCAATCGTTACGGGCTTATCTGCGTAGACAAGCGACTTCACATAACTCCACAAAAAATAGTCCAGCGGTGTTAAATCGCACGCTCTTGGAGGCCACGCCACAGACCCACGTCGCGAGATAATGCGCTCATCAAGAGATTCCTTCAACAAATTGATTGTTTCGTTGGCTGTATGACATGAAGCGCCGTCTTGTGGGAACCAAAGGTCGTCCACATCAACATCATCCATTTCAGTAATGAAAAAGTCATTTATCATGGCTCTACAGCGTTTCCCGTTAACTGTAACATTATGACCGGACTCATTTTTGCTCATAGGGCACACCAAACAGTGACTTTTTGAGGATATAACGGCGCCTCAACAATGGCTTGTGGATTTTCATTACTCCAATTGCGACAATTTTTGCAATTAACGTACCCATTCAACCTAAAGATTATGTCGACCGAATTTTGGTAATAAATTTCTACTATTTGCAAATGTTGTTTCGGAGTAAGTCTATATATTAGGAAATAGCAAATTAAACTGAGCATAAATCAGGCGACAGCTGTCAAAACGACCGTCTCCGATAAAAGTGTGGCCAGATTGAAAACAACCCGCCTAACAAAAAACACCCTTTAGTACTACGCAGATAGCAAATTTTACTCAAACTGTTCTAGTCGTCATCTCACATATTTGTTTTTCTTTCATTCAAGGAAAGTGTGTATACGAAATTGTTATTTCGTTTGCACCACCTCGAAGTATTGATCGGAGACCCTATAAGCTGTATATATAATTGACTGTAGGAAATTCTAAGACGATGAAGTCATGTCCGTCAGTCCTTGAGTCTGTTGAAAGCACAATATTAACCTAGGATTCTGAATCAGACCTGGGAAATACAGTTGTCTCTTGAAAAACAAAACACAATTTTTTGAAACCTGCTTAACGGTGGAAGGGATATAAGATTCGGATATATATATATATATATATATATATATATATATATATATATATATATATATATATATATATATATATTGTAACGTCCAGAAACTATGCTCTTTCCTGAGGTATTAACAGACTCCATTTAAACCATAGCCCGTCCACGAAAAGTTATGGTTTGTACTTTAGTCCCTTCAAGATGAACTTTATTCTCCTGAGTCAATTTCGGGTATTTTCAATCATTAACAGCTTATGACGCTTAGCCGTAATTATGCAAAATGTTAGGGTCCTAGTTTAATTCCTTTGACCGCTTTCATGCTTTCAAGAGACAAACAAAAGGACGGACATTGCTAAATTGTCCGAGAATCACGACGATCAATAATATATTTTAATATGATTTATAGCCAAAGTAATCGAAGCCAAAGACTGCTGAAGAAAAACCTTGGCGGGTTTAGAAACAGCTGTACAGTCTGCCTGGCAACCGTAGCCAATACATTTCACCAATTTTTTAGTTGATTCTGAAAAAGAAACAACAAAAAGGTCTCGAACCAGAATAAAAACTGTTCAAGTCATAATAATGATAAAAGACTGAATAAATGTAAACAAAACAAAAACATATATTCATATTTTAGAAAGTGTCCATTCAATATTTCCTGGTGTTACAAACGGAATGATAACTTTAGTATATCATCCACCCATCGTTGGATAGTATAAGTATACAAATTGTGTAAAGTTACTAAAAATTCGTGAAGAAAAAGTCGATTAATTGACTTTTATTCTTCAAAAAGTCGAAAGTCGACTTTAATATACATTTTTTTTTAAAAAAAATAGTCGAAAGTCGACTTTTTCCTTGGCTATGTAATCCTAGTCGAAACACTTAGATTTGTCTGAATTGACGATGCCGCAGCCGTGATGGTGTCCTTAACCCGAACATGAGGATCTCGATGGTAAGGTCTTCGTGCTATGCTTCTAGATTCGGCAAACATGTTAACCAGCATCATAGTGGTTCATCTACTCGGGGGAGTTCCGACAAACTCCCCCCAAAATTCATTTGAACGGAAATGCAGGACTGCAATAAATCTTAATACTATCCTTCCCAATAAAATAAAGAATAAGCAAATTGCTTACATAGACAAAAAGTTATAACGTTTTGTTTTTGTAGCACGATTTGTGCACCGCCCTGTATTTAAAAAACTAATTTATATATTTCAGATCAAGAAGCAGATTCGTAATCTAAACATCAGTTAAATGATTGCAAAAAATTAAAAACAAAATACTCAGTTTTGAGAAGCAGCAGTTGCATACGGTACGAAAGGGTTTTAAACCCAAACTAACAACAAACTAGTTTCTTGTAACCAGGTCAGCATCCCGCGCATCGTAGTCGAATATGAATTTTCAGCAACGTAAAAGTGACTGACCCTAATGTAAAGTACACATTTATTTATCTGTTTGAGAAATTCGAAAACTGTAAAACTGTATATAGTCTGTATTGCAACGCTGCGTGCAAGAAAGTTAGCAAAGATTGTAAAACCCTAATTAATTAAAAAAGTCCAAGAATTAAGATACATTTCATTTTTCCTTCAAGGAAATTATTTATATTTATTGCTAGATTTGAAATAAATTTTCGTATTATATTAGTTACTAGAATGTATTGAAATTGAACGGAGAACCCATTATTATATGGAGATCCTTCTATATAGCAGAAAATAAGTCAAGACTTTTCTCTGGGCTTTGATAGCGACAGTCGCGTAGGCTCGACAGCTTTGAGGTAGGAGCAGACCGGACTGATAAGTCTTCTGGCTCCCTATCAAAACAGCTATCGTTTGATATATCACTTTTCGCAAATACACCAGAATCCAAACGTCAATCACGAGAACCAGCAATTGTCCTGAACTCGCTATGAAAAATATTGTCCACAGAAAGTATCATGTCATTTTTGGTTAAAGTCAAACTTCTAGTTGTATCGGGATGTAATGCTGCTGCTGCCGCAGCTAGGGCTATAAAGTTTAAACTTGCATGAAACACTTTGCACCATTCCAACAAAGCTTTATCCGACTCTGACGGGTTAACTATATTAGGTATTTGAAGCAGTCTGAACAGAGGTGTCGACTTGCTTACAGTTGCTGTGTTCAGTGTGGGAGTAGTATTTAGCTTTTCTTTCATAATAGAATTTATGTCGCATTTGCTCATGTTACTGTGAATACTGCCGCTTTTTGACGTAAAGACATTATCTGAATCATGTTTGGTCCAATTCTCAACATTAAAAGAAACTGCGGCGTCGCTGTTGGTTCTCCTGATATTGCTTGCATTTTTCTTTGATATACCTTTCGTACTATATGCTACTTCAGCATTAGAAGAACTAACTTCTGCGCCATCTAATGCATAATGGTTATCAGAACCGTTGGTACCGTGACATAATACAGATAGTAAATTTAAGTTCTGCAACGTCGAGAGTTGAGAATAATCGAGTCTCAACGGATTTTCGACTGATGTAATCATAGAAGACACATTATTTTCAGCAGTATTAACAGATTGCTTTATAGTTTGTTCAAAAGGTACCTGTTTCTTAAGTACGTCATTGAATGTCATCATCATTGTATTATTACCATTAATGGGAAGCGGCAGACCATTTAATGGTAACCTATTATATAAAAACTCATCAAAATTTTTAGAGTGAGAAAACTTAGGACCCTGAATGTGGGAATTTAAACGAATACGTTTCTCTGGAGGAATTTCCATAGCTGGCACGGAACTTAACTGATCGGTGACACCCAACTGACGGCACATAAATCGAAGTTTTTGTTCATTTTTACACCATCCTCTCAACGTAGATTCGGGCACTCCGATGTCACGCGAAACGGATGCCTTAGTTTCTCCATTATGTATACGTTGGATCGCCCGTACCTTATCACTTGGAGTTAAATTACGCAAAGGACGTTTTCCACGAGTGGTCATACGTATGTTCATGGGCTGGTATGCTGATATATCCATGTCTTGCTTTATATTTCGAAATAAGTCACTAAAATGAATGGAATTTCCATTTTCATGGTATTCGTACAAAATTGATGCTGCTTATACACACCTTGAAGTCACTAAAACCCTCTAAAAATATGGTCATATGTTTCTAAAACCCTCTTTTTTACAATTAAATAAATGTATAATGTAATTTGAATTTAAAATGACGCGGTATAACTTTTCAGTCTATTTTGCGTTAACAGATATTACGAACTTTTCGCGTTGAATGGATTCGACCGACTGCGTCCTACAAACTTTCGCATAAAAAGGAAATATGGATTTGGCTGCTACGAGTATCACATGGATTTAAGATTGACACATCAAACATGTTCAAACTTTAAATAGTACTAGGGCACACACTGTCGTATTCAACACTGTCAAACATAAATGAGATCAAACAAAGTGTTCTAAGTAAATTCTTTTTTTTATATGTATGAATGCAAGTGTGTATAATATTCGGGCGCCAACAAATAATATTTGGCAACAACTTGTTACACATAAATGTTTTGCACTAAAGACTGGTCCATACCGTTCTACATTGACGGGCAACACTGCGGCGCAAACTCCAACGCGACATGTTTAATGTTGCATGAACTCAAAATGAAGTTAAGACGTTGTATGCAACAACAAGTTTCAATCGACCACGAACATATTAAATATACGAGTATACAAGTATGAATTGTATGTTCGAGTTAATGTTGCAGGGCCAGATGATTCTTAATGTATCAAATGTATGTTTCGTTTGAGATTTGGCTGGTCGGACAGTCACAGTGTCCTAAATTGTAGTGCTGTTCAAGAGTAAAAATGTAATTGAATTGGTGAGAAAATAAGAATAGTACTTTAAGAAATGTTGAATTGGTTAATGGCAATATTAGTATCTGCATGAATTTATTTTGTACTGAAAATATGAAAAGTTTAATGTTGTATGTATAAAGTAAAGAAATGTCGGAAAAACAAATTAATCAATACTTTAATAATCTTGTATTATAAATTTGTCAATATTTATGTTTGCGTGACAATTGCGTATTAACAAAAAATTTTTTAGATGACAAAACTTAATGTGTCACGTTCTTGAGAACAAAACAATTTTAAATCTAAATTTTTTTTTTCAGAGGTTGTTGGAAAAAATGGAATTGTTTTTAATTCAGTATATATGGCGTGATAGAAACTTTTCCAAAAATCTATAATTTCTGTTCTACTTGGTGCTTCCACTTCACTAACTCGTATTATCATTTCTACTTGTACTTAATACTTATAGTTGCATACTTGACACGAAAACGGATTCTTGAAGAAATTCAGTAATGGTTTTATATTTTCACGATCTTTAAACCAATCATTAAAATTATAGAAAAGGGTTTTAAATATAACCAACTGTTCGTGGTGTTTAGAATTATTTTTTGTAAAAATCGTTGGTATGGGTTTGGAGAAGTAGCAAAAAATGTTTTGTTTTATTATAGAAAATAGCTTTATACAATTTATATATATTTTCCCCCTTAAAGTTCTTAATTTAGTTCATTGAGAAAAAAAGTTGTATCTGCTAAAAATGCAAGTTATAAATAAATTCATCTTCTTTTAAGATATAATACTCTTCCATGTTTTTGGTTCTAAAAACTCTGTAACTTCTCCTTTAAGTTAAAAAATATTATTAAGGCAGGAAACACTGCTTAACCACCGGACTTCGGTAACATTTGTAAGACACAGCTGGAAGCATTCTTATCTTTTAGAAAAATTTAAACTTTCTGTAAGTAGATAAGTTTAAATATTCACTAAACCTCTATTTTCGGGTTTTATAAATAAAAGGACACCTTACCGATTTTTAGCGTGGTGTTTAGAGGAGAAATTCCCCTTTTCAACGACATGCAGCGCTTTTGTTTCTGATAAGATTCGTTGAAGATATTAGCAATTTTCGATACAAAAAATTAGTTTGAGCTGCTTATTTTTTCTTGATTCTTTGTCAGTGCTGTATTCTCACAATAACTCTATTATAGCGTATTAAAAGGCCGAGTTTAAATCGGTTATCAAATAAATGAGTTAAAAATAACAGCTTATGTGAACATCTCATCTCCTAAACTAAATCTGACAAATCGGAGGCCAGATTCGTGATCAGCATCTCCAAATCAACTGAAGTTGACTATCAAACCTTCTGCCGCAAATGTAGTGTTGACCAGTGTTATTTGCTCCGCAGTTTTCATGGTAGTGCACTAAGACTCATGTTTTTAACCCCGAAACACAAGGAGATAGACCTGGATCGATAGAAAACCACTATCTGATTCCATTGAGCGAATCTATTAAACTTCGTCAATGTAGGGCCATGTAATGATAGCTTTCTAAGGCCTTTCTGGTTTCAATTCAAAATGCAACTGGAAAAGCCACATCCAACTATGACCAAATTTTGTACAGAACGTGACAAGTCACTAATAGCCCATGTTTTGGAATAGCCACAAAAGTTCTTACATATTCGAGTGCTGTCTGTAAAACCATTGCATGGTACCAATGAATATAAATTATATGTATATAATGCGCTTCTCATAACGCACTCTCATTTCTTTCTGCAGTGTATGCTGCGCTCGCATTGCTGAGAGCGAAAGCGTTCGCAAAAACGAAGGGTCCCAATAGGACCAGTATACTATACGTAGACGCATTCGTATAGTATACAAACGATATAGGGATACTGTGCCCGTCAGTATACCTTTCCAATATACATTTATTAAGGAATGGCCGCTTCAGTATATACAAACACAATCGCATACAAAGTATAGGGAAGTGTATGGAGACCACATCGTGTTCCATCTTCGTGTCTATACAAAGTATGCGAAGATGTTTGATGATGCATCACCCACGAATGAAATTTTCTCACTTTCGTTACTTCATGGCGTTTCTTTATACAAAGTATGCGAAGATGTATGGAGTTGATTTTTGGCTCTCATATACAATCCCTGTATACTTTCCGAAGTATTCGGAAAAAGTCCTATTGGGGTGATGTGACGTCGCTCAAAATAATTATTATGCTCTTAAGAGCGAGCTCTGCTGCTATTGTGTGTGTATTTATGTTTCTTTTTATTATTTTGTTTTTAGACAGTAGCATACGCTGTCTACGAGACTGTAGCATTGTCAGCAAATTTCGCGTGTATTTTAAAGATTTCTTATCTGAATTCGTGAATATTAATTGAAATTATATATTTTGGTTTTAATAAAATGTTTATAAGTTGAAATAGGTTCAAATGAAGTACATTTGGAAGCCAAAATTGGGGCCTTAAAAAATTTGTGCAAGTTAATTGATTTTCTTTTTATTATAATTTTTTATTCATAAATGAAAAAAGTAAAAGTAATTTATATAATTAATTTTATTTTTTTTTTTGAATTTTATGTTTAAATTTGTTTAATTTTATATAAAAGTGAAAGAGCAGTGCTATATATTGCAAAGACGTGGCAGTGGACAAGGCTAATTTATTACTACTTATAGTAAATTTAGTAGCCTCGACTACTGTTCTGATTGCTGCGGCCTCTGTTTTGCTGCTAATTTGGGTTGGAAATTTTACCCCCATTTTTTCAAAAGAATTGTTGTTGCGTTGGGTTCCATTTCATAAAGTTTCCTTATTACTAAAACTGACACTGCTATCAGTCACATTTGAGCCACATTCTAGCTACCCATTTCGTATAGATTTAACTAAATGGGGAAAGTCGAACATAGAATATATTTTTTTCGTTGTCCATATCAAAATATGGTTTCTCAGCTGATATTCTAAGGTCAGAGAAACATTTTCTATTAGGCGAATATTGGTCGCAAACAAGCATTCTAACTTTTACTTTTAAGCACAGTTATATTATGCTTCACTATTTTGTTAAAAGTATCAGCTGTTAATAGAAATAGTAACTTTTGCATTAAGAACTACCTGGATTAACCGATAAATTCAAAGAACAAAGAAATAAAACTGCACAGAAAATTATTATATTTGTTCTCAGTAGTTTATCGGCAAGATATCAGAACCCCACAGCTTTAGGTAGATTAATAAACTTTGGTTCGAAACACTCCTGACGAGTAATAATCAACACAGCGACAAACTTTATTTATAGTGTTGAATATATAAGTGACACAGAATTCCAGGAAGACAATAAATTGAAAATTAGGGAAATTTCATGATACAATTACTTTCACTATAAAACTATTACTGACCTATTACGTGAGTGCAGATAAAAAAGGACACAACTTTTGCCGTCGAAGAACTTAATAGTAGAATATTCAAATCCATTGCTTATTTACAAGGGTTTTCGCCGCATTATCCCCCATTCATTTCCATAGGCCTGATGTTCTACCTCTTTGTGAGGCCCAGGTGTGTAAGAATTCTGATACAAAGTACTTTTACATCCCTGTTTACCATATCCTCTCTTTTTATTCAGACAATGCCATACTCCGGTACAGACAACAATATAAGGTTTGTGGACATATTGACTACCAACGGCACCATCGGACGTCCTATAACGAAAGTCATCAAGCTGTTTTCTGACTGACTAGGCTTTTTGGTCCCATCTATTATCCAAAATTTCAATACCTTGTTTATTATCCTCCTCTAGAGATGTCCGGCTACCTACCGAGACGTGATCGCTCTGATGGCCGCCTAGATCGTCACCGAAGCCGACGCGAGCACCCAGGCATACATAACTAGAGTTTTTCACTCTACATTATATCGCGAACACTCTGTAAATGACTCTAAGGGTTCCCTGGCACTTTATCACGAGGTTTAAGCCAAACCAGGGTTAAAACTCCCAGACATGTGATCCATATCAGTTATACGAGTATACTATTTTGACCGAATTAATGCAAATTCTTGCCAAAAAGCAGAGATCCACATAACAAAAAATCCATACTAGGATTCATTATTGAAATATAATTAAGATTCGCATACTTATTGTTAGGCTCCTTTGGAGCAGATTCAATAATTCAAATAAAGTGTATATAAAACGATAACTTATTGGACCGATTTAACGAGGAGTTAAAAAAAAACAATTATATTTTTCATCAAGATAACGCACGGTTGCAGTTTTAATGGCAAAACTGCATGAATTGGCTCACGAATTAGTACCTCATCCGCCATATTCTACTGATTTAGCCGTTAGTGACTATTTCCCTCGAAAAATCCTAGTTCTTGAAAGGGATACACAAATTGGAGAATCGTTGGATTATATGCCCTCCTATTATCTAAAACAACAAACGTTTGGTTCCTTAAATCAACATTTTTAGAAGGCATACTTTTAATACGATTTAATGTGGCGTTAGTATTCCGTAAGGAAACATAGTATCAAGGAGTGTTAATCAACATATTAAAGTCAGGAAGTGTTAAAGTATTTGCTGTCTAGCAGGAAAATGGTCCGAAAATACATGTAGAGTAGAAATTTGAAAATTCGTAGAAGTAAGATCAACTAAATTTGAACCAACAATAAAATGATCCAAAAATGATAAGCCAATGGGAAAGGAGGGAACCGAATCTGCAATCCTGTGAAAATCTATAGACGATTGCTACATCCACGAAAACAAAACATTGCTATTTACATTGTTTTTTGAATCATTCAACTAAGAGGGCTTACAATTTAGATCACCGCCCAAAATAACGCGGTCATAATTCTATCATAATTCTGCTAACACCTATATATAGCAGATAGGCCATCATTAAATTGTTATGCCCGATACACAAAAAGTTCTAGGAAAATTAAAATCAGAAACCTAAACTCTGTAGAATTTGTAAGACTTTTGCAAAATAATAACAACTGATTGTAAACTATTATCCCTTACAAAAGCGAAATCCTTGAAGAAAATTCTTCCGCAAAATAATAACAACTGCTTGTAAACTATTATCCCTTACAAAAGCGAAATCCTTGAATAAAATTCTGTGTACATTTCTTAAGTGCGTCTCTAGAATAAAAGCGAAGTTGATTCTAAAAGACGAATTTTTGAACTTAGAATAATTCGATTCTACGGCTCACTTCTGAGCGACCTTATATTTAAAGACAAGAAATTTAGGAAATTACGGACCATATTGTCGCTAAATTTCCTCTAAAAGTTCTAAGCACTGGGCCTTTGCCTTTTCCTTCCGGAATGATCTGTAACTTCGAATGAATGTTTCAATTTTAACCTCTATAAGTACAGATGAAGCCACAGGTTGGCAAATAATATGGGTCATTTTTAAAAATTCTTCAACTATAACAGCTCTGTCTACCAGAATTCAACTGTCAAGGGTCAGAGAAAAAACACGCATATGTTCTTCTCCGATCAACGAAATTAGAATCATTCACAGTTTTAAAAACACTCTGCAAAGCCAAAAATTTCTTTTCACCTTCACCTTCTTCACATACTTCATGTTTGTTGGATAGCCCCTGAAATAAGATGGATGACCAAAATCGCAGTTAGCACAACAGGGCCGATTCCCCTTATTCCGAACGAGTTCGCAGTCACCCGCAGCATGGCTTTGATCGCAATTGACACAAACATAAGACCTGCAAAAATTCTTGGCCATGTGACCCCACTGCTGGCCATGTGACCCCACTGTACAACCTGCGTATTAGATTTTGGCAATTCCCAAGACACCATCTGAGAGCATGCAAACCTTACGAATTTTCATTCTTTAGCAGACTTACCTGGAAGAAGAGTAACCAGGAATAACCACCTATCTATGTTTTCCTTTCTGGAATAATCGGTGTAAAATTTTGAAGCATTGTCTACTGTGTTGGATACTAAAAAGTCAAGGTCCTCCTTAAGGGTGTGTAATAGTGCAGACCTCTCAAAACTAACCATTTACGTCTTAACCCTTAAGGGGTGTACGAATAGGAAGGAAATTCCTGTTTCTTTAATAGATCCATCATTTCTGAATGAGCTGATGGATCCTTTAACTACAATTTGCTCTTTCGTTGGCCTTGTCAACTACTTTAAAACATTTTTTTAGTATTTAACTGTTGTGTTAAACTAGACACATCCACGCTAAAAAGACATAAAAACCAACGACTACTTTCTTCGAAATTCGATTCAGACTCTCTAATATAGAATAGAAAACGACAGAACAATGTATCCCGCCCTGTTCTATATCCTGTGACGAATATAACGTTTCGCTTATATTTTGAGAAATTTCGATGATAAAATCGAAATACATAGACAAGAATTAGGATAGCCTTAGTTAAAACTAAAAATCGAGCCAAAATATTCTTTGAAACAAAACCGAAAACAAATTAACTTTAACGGAGCGAGTCTTTAAATATGTTATTACCCTAAAGGATGATTTAGACCATTCTACAGGAGGGCGACTGACCTAAATGGGACCTTTCCACAACAGATTATTTGTCTCGTGCTAAAATAAAACAAGTCGCAATAACAGCCGGGATATCGTGTGGGACGACATTCAGTACCAACTTCATTCAATATTATCGCCACTCGGTTAGCTACAAAGGTGGGACAATGAAACGGCGGCTTTTCCTTCAATGTGTTAATTGAAGAAAGTCTCATTTCTGAACTAACAGTATTAACCATTTAGTTAAGACTGTTCTTGCAGAGACCAAGTGAATAACAATTTCATCCGATGCGCTTTGGATTTGGATTCGTAGTGTAGCTGAATATACCTTTACTGAAGCGTCGCAAATGCATGATGTTGAACATTACTCTCGGTTATATCCAACGCAACGGGATATATTTACCAATCCATTTTTAAAATGTTCGCCCAAAAATCTAGACCATTTCTACGGAGTTAGAGGTTTCGAACATTCGTCATTCGGTATTGTACTTCCAAACCTGTTGCATAATAGCACAGTGATACAAAATCGAACTTTCTTAATGCGAATGGGATGAGACATTATTCATAACAAAACCTCCAATGGCTTTCTTTAGTTTAGTGCAAGTTTTTCTAACACCCATTTGAAGTTGGTGATGTCAGAACGCTGTCTAACAAGAAAATAGCATTAAAAATTTGATAAAAAATAATGCTGGTAATTGTGGTATCTTACTGTTTTTGGGGTCGAGGAATTCCTTTTGAGATCTATTTTTACCTAAAACTCATGCTGTCACACAAACGGGGGTATTTCTTGTAGATTTTCATAGAAAAGCGGTGTATTGCAGTAATTACTGCATATACAACGCAATCTGACTACCTGTGTACCACAACTCTAATCTATATATGTGACGCGCAAAAAAGAAAGGAAACTAAGGTTAAAAACCAGTGTTGTTCAGGAGAGCCAATATAAAGATTAGGTCCCTTTCTATTTGCGCTTAGAAAAAAGGCGCATATCTCTGGGAGGGAACACTTTTGGGGCATGGGATCGGTCTCATTCGATGCTCAGATGTTGTCCACATCAAAAAAAGGAAAAAAAAATGAAAATTGATTTTTTTTCCCTTTCTCTATGCGCTGTCACATATACTGGTAACAATCTATATATGTGACGCGCAAAAAGAAAATTATGTCCCTTTTTTATTTGCGCTTTCATAAAACGCGCATATCTCTGGGAGGGAACACTTTTGGGGCATGGGATCAGTCTCATTCGATGCTCAGATGTTGTCCACATCAAAAAAAAGGGAAAAGTTGATGAAAAGTTTTGTTCAGGAGAGCCATTTTAGGTCCCTTTCTATTTGCGATTAGAATCGTCGACTTCACATTCATAAAACGCGCATATCTCTGGGAGGGAATACTTTTGGGGCATGGGATCGGTCTCATTCGATGCTTGGATGTTGTCCACACCAAAAAAGAAAAAAAAATGAAATTGATTTTTTTTACCCTTAGGTCCCTTTCTCTATGCGCTGTCACATATACTGGCAACAACAAACCAAACAATTTTGTAAAAAAAACAACGACTGAAAATAGCGCATACACAGGAAATTGACAAACTACATAATGAATGAATGTTTGCAGCATTTAAAATATATATTATTGCTATGTTTGTGGAAATGTTAATAGACAACAAATTTGGTGCCAAAATATGAGAGTATGAAACAATTGTATTTACAGTATTGTGGAGTAGAGGTTATTGAGAATGTCAGGGTGGCGAAAAACCACCATTGTGGTTTGAATGATTAATTACTTTTTAAATTTATTTATATTTTTCCAGAATTTTGTAAAGTAAACTTTAAAAACAGAACAGCGATCTTGAAATATTCCCCATTAATATACTATACAACAAATTAATTAGTAATTAACCAATAAATAAAACAGTTATTAAACATTCAAACCACAACGGTAGTTTTGCGCCGCCCTGTAAAATGGGTACCTGAAAAAGTGTGCAGAACTTGCAATTATTCTTAAACTTAGTGGTTACAAAAAATTGAAGTCTATTCAGCTTGGTGTTCCAATGTTATAGTACAATCCATGTAATTTTTTTTAAATATATTTTATTTTATATCATATATTACTTAGTAGGGACATAAATACTGTTACACACGTTTTATGCTGTAAAATAAAAAGTACTGAATTTTTTTGGACCAAATATTTTTTAATATATTTATTGATGTATATTGTATCCAAAAAGAATCTACTTATTCGAAATGTCCGCTTTTGCCTTTACACACGCCTTAAGTCGCACTGGCCAATCGTCAATAGCTGCACGAACCTCGTCCATTGGAAAATTGGCCACAGCTCGAACTAAAGCAATTTTAAGAGAACCAATGTTGGGGTATCTTTTGTGACAAACCTCTAAAACCGTCCACAATTTGTAAATCAATGCGTTCAAATCTGGACTGCCTGAGGGTCATTCTTCAGAGGAAATGAACGCTGGCAAATTGTTTCAAAGTCAGGCCTGGGACGTTTTAGCCTCATGGACCGGTTTTGGAACAGGGAATTGTTAAGAGGCTTCACAACAGCTTCCAAAACGGTTTCTTGGTAAACTTTGGCCGATGTTTTGACTCCTAGTTCGCAGAAATGCACGTCAGTTACCCCATCATAAGAGACACCCCACCAAACCATGACTGAAGCTCGGAGATGACCCGTTTCCACCCTTGGGATCAGTTCAGATGATTCCTTAGATGACCGCGCATACACTCCATCATTTTACTTGTTAAATTTTTCCTGAACGTTAAACATTTTTTCATCGGTGAACAAAATTTTTCTGTGCAAGTTATCAACGTGCTTCACCAAAAGACGTTTGCATTTTTCAATCCTATTTTTTTAAGCTGCAGTCAATAAATGTCCGGTGCGTCGTTTGAAAGCCCCAAGTCTTTTTTTTTTAATGATGGCCATGAGTTTTTGTTTTCGGAGCGGATTTCTGCGAATTCTTGATTTAACGGCTTTGATGACATGCGGTGTTCAAACAGAGCGTGGGCGGCCCGACCGGTGGCGGTCTTTTACATCTCCAGTCTCATCAAACAGTTTTATGCATCGGTAGACGAACATGTGGCTAATCCCTAGTGGCCGGAGTGTTTTGAAAATTTCGCTTTTTTATCTCACACTTGAAAAACGCTATTACAGCGATACGGTTCTCATTATCTGACCACTCCATGATGAAAGTTGAAAGAATTTTGAAATCCCGTTACAGACTAACGTTATTGAGGTTAGCTTTCAAACCCCATATGACATTAACGGGGTATGTTCAGTTCTACTATTGAAATGGGTGTGTTCAATGTTGTAACAGTATTTATGTATATTATATATATATTAGTTTTATTTTGCATTTTCATATCTTCTCAGGTAACCAGAAACAGATTTAAGTAAGAAAAAAATTTAATAAAGCATGGTATATGTTGGTACAATATATGCAGAAATACCTTAACAACATACAGAGTTTATTCCAATACCAACACTATATGGATTGGTTTGAAAACCAACTTTCCACCGTATCTGATGGGTGAGGTGAACGTTTTCACCATGTAGCTTTTACCATTTAAACTAGGTACGGAGAAAAGAAACTAGATTCTATGTTAGGTGATTAATGCTGGTGGTTAAAGAGAGCAACCGATTAAGAGGATACTGACGAATAGCAAGAACCAGAAACATACAGAGATACACAGCCCACTACTTCTGTAGCTTTTGCAACTTCAAACATACAAATTGACAGTGATGATGATTAAGCGGATCCAATTAAGATATAATACTTTTAAATAAAAATGTCAGTCTTTGTTTGACTGCGATTGCTGAAAGACGTATTTGCGCATCAAACTAAAAATCGTTCTGTAAACTGTTACAATAACAATTTCAAACAAATTTGACGATCGTCACAGACAAGAGTCATAAACGGATTAGTGGTCTACACCAGGGGTCGGCAACCTATACTAATGCACTTTGCGATTGTATGCGTTATATGAATTCTCGCACTCACCATAAACCGGTGTTGCCAGTAAGATTTCATATGAAAGACCCAATTTAAAAATAAAAATCTCCAATATAACACTCATTTTTGATATAATTTGTTGAAATTATAGCTGCATACCACAAATAAATTTCCCAAAATTATTGGGAAAACTATTTTATTTATTTTGAAAATAAAAATAGACTTTTAGTCTATTTTATTTTTCTGATGAAATAAAATTTTATGTCAAGAAAAATTATTAGAAAAAAATTGTTAACCCGTAATTTTATTTCAATTATGCAGGGAAAAATTAAATAAAGAAAAAAACTAATTCAAATATTGGAAAATGTTTATTTCGAGAATATAAATAAAATCGAAACAAATGTTAATTTTATAGAGAAACCACTGCTGTGATTGAAACAAATTGAAATCAGTCGTGGTATTCCATTACATCGTCAATATTTATTTCGTATGGACAAGATTTTATGCGTAGTAAGTTTTCTAAATGTGTATCTGTCAAACGATTTCTAGTTTTACTTTGAATATGTTTTAATGTAGAAAACGTTGCCTCACAAATGTAGGTCGATCCAAACATTGAATACAATTTTAACATTTCATTTTTTACTATTGGGTATATATCTGTAGAAATATTCCTCCAAAAATCTATTCCATTAGTAAAGGGTAAAGTTAGATCTTCCCTCATTTCAATTTTTATTTTGTGGCAACACTGTTTTTGAGAATCATGCGACTACACAACCTGCCTTCTTGAATGCTCAAGCGAGACTGATTAATGTTGTTTTATTCTCTACAATGTGTGTGCACATGTACGTCAGCAAAGAGAAAACGAACGGGCGCGGCGCCCGCTCTTTGCCGACCACTGGTCTACACTTAAAATAACAACAAAGTGCATGCACCAAGTGCTCACACATTTGGTGCATAACAAAAAGAGGAGAGAATAAAACAAAAAAAGCAACAATTATGCATGATTCTAACGCTGTAACCAAGGTTTATGTATAGAAGGTTACGCCATCCCAGCCCCCTTCCCTTTTCTGTTTTTGACGTTTGTCACCAATGACGTCACGCAAACTTTGTTCCTATTGGCTAAAAATTTCGAGCTAACAGCTGATAATATTTGTGTATTCATAACAGTGGGACAATTGACTATTTTTGCCATCAATTTATTTATTAGCGAAAAACGAACAATTTTTTGTATATTAAGTTAAAGTTTTATTTAATTTTCTTTTTTTGGTATAAATATTTTTGGTAATGTCGGCATTTAATATTCTTAACCTAAAGTACATTCTGCACCGGAAAAACATTCTTTTTACATTTTCTTCAAGTTCAACACCTTCAGTTTCTTCTATGTGTTTTTTTAAATATTGATTCGTTAGCCACAATGTTTTTTAACTAAATGTTTCTAATCAAACAATAAAAATGTTACTTATACACATACTCACATATTTTTTACTGTTGGTTTTCATACATTTGCCCACTGCACACTTAATGTTTACGTTTCGATTTGTTGTTTTATTTCTTCACAAATCTGACAAAGTGATTTCAGCTGTAGGGTTGCCAACTCACTGCAATATGTACATTTTTCACATGAAATCTTAGCTTTGTTAACTAAAAGTAGGCAGACATAGAGCTGGCAACCCACTTATTTTTGATGTTTGTCACCAACTACGTCACCTAACGGCAATTTTTGCTGATGGCGTAACCTTGTATTTATAAACCTTGGCTGTAACTATGAATCTGAGTGATGAGAGTGATGATGATGAAAACAACTGGCAGCAGGTACCAATGAAAAGAAAACATACAGGGTCACCAAACTTATCTAACAACAAGGGAGCACATCATAACAATGATCCGTCTTCATCTACATATAATCGCTTTTCGAACTTAGCCGCCAATGAAGCAGAGGATTCTGATGATGTTTACCGAACTATTTCTGATATAATCTGTAAGATTATACCCAGCAGTGATTTTAATTATAAGTTTCTTAGGAACAGTGAAGTTAGGTTGGTTGTAAACAAAATAGAATCTTATCGAAAGGTTATAAGTCATTTGGACTCTGTTAAGAAAAACTTCCACACCTACCAAGTCAAGCAGGAAAGGGCATTCAGGGTAGTAATAAAGGGTCTTCACCATTCAACGTCAATATCAGATATTAAAGCAGCTCTTCTGACTAAAGGCCACGAAGTAAGAAGTGTAAGAAACGCAGTAAGTCGCAAAACAAAAACACCGCTTCCAATGTTTTTTGTTGATTTGGATCCTAGTCCAAATAATCACGAAATTTTCAAAATGAGGTCCTACGAAAATGCCATCATCGAAATTGAAGCCGCAAGAAAATTTGACGATATAGTTCAATGCCACAGATGCCAACAATATGGCCATACAAAATCGTATTGTAGAAGGCCATTTAAGTGTGTAAAATGTGGGCTAGGACATCCTACTTCAGAGTGCAGCAAAGCTCGAAATGCACCACCTCAATGTGTACATTGTTTAGGCAACCATACGGCTAGCTACCGGGGATGTATTGAGTATCAAAATATCGTCACTAAGAGATCTAGACACGTGAATAAAGGGAATCTGCCATTTTTAAACCACAATACTGCTTATAATATGAATGAAATACCGAACAATGAACAGCCAATGACGTACTCGCAAGCAGTTCGCGGTACAGATAAAGTTGAAACATCTTTACTGCAAAAGATTGAATCCATGTTATCGAAACAAATTGAGTTGACAAACACCTTAATGAACATGATGTCAATGTTGATGAGCAAACTATGCAAATAAATCTAATAATTGCTGAGTGGAATGCCAATGGCGTTTCTAATCATTTGAATGAAATTGAAGTTTTTATGCAGTTAAATCACATAGACATACTACTTGTATCGGAAACTCATCTCACAAGCAAATCATTTGTTTGGATAAGAGGTTTTGACATAATAACAGCAAATCATCCTGAAGATAAAGCGCACGGAGGAGCAGCAGTTGTAATAAAAAACAGTTTAAAATACAACATATCCGAACCTGTAACAGAAAAGTACCTACAAGCTGCTGGAATAAATATATTGTGTGACAACAGTATAGTAAACATATATGCAGTATATTTCCCACCAAGATTTAATGTTAAATGCGACATCTTCGAAGGATTTTTTAATAAGCTTGGCAACAAGTTCATCACTGGCGGCGATTTTAACGCTAAACACCCCTGGTGGGGATCGCGAATAATAAACCCTAAAGGAAGCGAATTACACAAGTGTGTGATTAAAAACCACTTTAAAACATTGTCAACAGGAAGGCCTACCTACTGGCCTAGTGATCCTAATAAAATCCCAGACCTTTTGGATTTTGTAGTATTTTTCGGTATTTCTGAATTAAATTTTGACATTACCGCTTCTGACGATCTGAGTTCTGACCATACCCCTATATTAGTTAACTACAGAACATTACCTGTAAAACGAGATACTTGTAAAAGTTTATTTTCGTATAAAACTGATATAGGAGCTTTTAAGCATTGGATTGAAACACATCTCAATTTAAATACATCAATCAAAGATGGTGCTGAGCTAGATGGTGCTGTTGAAATGTTTACAAAAATAATTCAACTAGCAGCGATAAAATCCACGCCAAACGAAGAGAATAGCCATGCATCAAGTGTATATGTTACCACTGAAATAAAAAAACTTATTGTTGTAAAACGACGACTCCGAAAAGTCTGGCAAAGAACTAGGTTTCCTCTTGACAAAACTAATTTCAACCGTGCATCGAACTACCTCAAAATGCGACTTAAGGCACTTAAAAACGACTCAGTAGTGAATTTCCTCAGTAGTCTAAGCCCTACAGATGCCACAGATCATAGTCTGTGGAGAGCGACAAAATATCTAAAGCGGCCTATAAGGAGAAATGTTCCCGTAAGAGATTTAAATAATGTTTGGTGTAGATCCGACAAAAGAAAGGCAGATGCTTTTAAATCTTACTTAGAGGAAACTTTCTCGCCGTTTGACCTTTGCAGCTCAACTGATTTAACAGAAATAAATAATTTTTTAGATGTTCCATGCCAAATGTATAGACCAATCAAACATGTTACTCTCCGAGAAATTGAAAATGAAGTCAATAAATTAAACAACAAGAAGTCTCCAGGATACAATAAAATTGCCTCAAAAATTGTTAAATCATTACCAAAGAAGGGATTAATTTTTCTAAATGTCTTATTTAACTCTATCATAAGAGTATCTCATTTTCCATCCCAATGGAAATATGCAAAAATTATAATGGTGCTTAAACAGAACAAGCCCGAGAGTGATGTAAGCTCATACAGACCAATTAGTTTATTGCCTATATTTTCGAAATTGTTTGAAAAACTTCTTCTAAAAAGGTTGTGTCCTATTCTTAATGCCCTAAAGCTTCTTCCCGATCACCAATTCGGATTTCGAGCTAAGCACGGGACACCTGAGCAATGTCATCGAGTAGTACAGACAATAAGAGGAGCACTGGAAAGCAAGAAGTACTGCTCAGTGGTTTTTTTGGATGTCAAACAAGCTTTCGATAAAGTATGGCATAAAGGGCTATTGTACAAGTTAAAGCTGTTGTTACCTACTCCTTTTTACCTTCTATTTAAATCTTACTTGCTCAAAAGAACCTTGTATGTCAACATTAACGATGATGATTCGAAAAAAGGATCAATTAAATCAGGAGTCCCTCAGGGGAGTGTATTGGGTCCTATTTTGTACATCTTGTTTACGTCGGATATGCCAGATAACAATGATGTAACAATTGCAACTTATGCGGATGACACAGCAGTATTGGCAACACATAATACCTCTTCAGAAGCTTCCAATGTTTATCCTGATAAATCTGTTCATGTAACGTATACTTTAAGGAAAGAAAACTGTCCACCTCTGACATTAAACGGAACAACAATTCCGTCTGCTGAAAGTGTAAAATACCTTGGTTTGCGAATTGATAGAAGATTGACATGGAAAGATCACATAAAGTCGAAACGCCAACAACTAAATATTAAAACGAAAAAAATGTACTGGTTACTAGGACCCACCTCACAATTAAGCCTTGAAAATAAAATAATTCTGTACAAAACCGTTTTAAAACCTGTGTGGACCTATGGCATTGAATTATGGGGAACTGCTAGCAACTCAAATATTGAGATTTTACAGCGATACCAAAACAAAACTTTAAGAT
Organism: Hydrotaea diabolus; assembly: GCA_963513945.1. Lineage (NCBI taxonomy): Eukaryota > Metazoa > Arthropoda > Insecta > Diptera > Muscidae > Hydrotaea > Hydrotaea diabolus. The sequence continues at coordinate 110,333,779 of OY740716.1, read as the reverse complement.
TATTAGTCAACGCTCCTTGGTTTGTGAGAAATGATAGTATACATAAAGATCTTAGAATTCCTTTTGTAAAAGAGGTATTAAAAATGCATAGTGCAAACTATCTCGATAGGTTAAGTAATCACACTAACTTATTAGCTATAAGCTTATTAGACGATAGTGATGAAATAAGAAGATTAAAGAGACACCACATTCTAGATCTCTCATTTTTGTAGTATTAACAATAAAAGAAAACGACTGAAGTATCATAACTGAAACCTAATTTGTTATTGTATTATATTGTTATATTTGTTAAGTTCAGTGGAACTTAACTGACCTGTTTTTTTAAGAACATTATTACATTTGCGTATTATTTCTTTTGTAAATAGATTGCAAATAAAGAAGAGAAAAAAAATGTGGTTTTTGTAATAAAAAAAATATTTTTTTTCCAATATAAACACAATGTTTTTCCATAAAAATTGCATTTTTATAATAGTAACGTACCGTGAATAATAAAATGTAATTCGTAATATCATTAAAAATATGTTTTACAATGAAGCCAACGTTAAAAACAGCTCCATTTGTATGACAGCGCCATCTAGTGTGGGTTTTAGGTAAAAATAAATATCAAAAATAAATTCCTCGACCCCAAAAACAGTAAAATACCATAACTTTCCAGGGTAATCAAAATAATAAGCATTACACAGTGTAACAAAAAAGAATGAAGTCAAAAAACCTGGTAAGTGATATTATTTTTTTGTAGATCTTGCTGAGTACAACAAGAAACCGGTTTTGAAATTTCCCAAACACCTCCAAAATCTGGAGTTACGGGAAAAAAAACTGTTTTCCGGATCTTACGCACTTATATGACAGTAACTTGGTTGAATATCAACCGACTTGCGAATGGTGTATACACTTTTAAATCACACTGAAAAAAATCTGTGAATTTTTCCTGTAAACTCATTTTTTTAAACACAGAATTTTTTACAAGGAACTGAAGAATTTTTAACTGAATAATAAATAGAGTGTTCTTACGAATACAGTTCGGTGTCATTTTAATAATCCGTAAGAAACTGATTGTGTTATTCAACATTTTTTGAAAAAATACAATTATTTGCAAGACTACTCGTACTTAGAAGTATTTGTTTGACCGTTTTCTTTTTAATTGAACATCATCAGTATCCCGTTTAAGTGACCAGCAATATTCGGATGTCATTTTTATTTTATCTTTTCCTTCAAAAGTTTTCCCATTGTAATTACTTCTTGATGAAAGTTCCCGCCTTGCTTATCACTGAACTGGCCCAGGTTTTCTGGGAGTCTAGATGTGAATGAAGGAAATGAATTTTAATTGACATGTTGCAGCCCATTTCACCATACGCACTCAAAAATTCATTAACAATCGCGACATAGTTGTCGCTTCTGTGATTACCAAGAAAGTTATCACATAGTGCAACAAAACTCTTCTATGCGCGTTTTTCAACGGAACTGAGCTTCTCATCTTTCATAACTTTACGAATTTGAGGTCCAATGAATAAACCTGAAATTCATCAGAACTGATAAATGCGATAACAAATATTGGATCTGTGAAAAATAATACCTTCTTTAATTTTGGGAGCACCGCTCTCAGATAGCAAAAAGCTTTACCATTTACATCAAGTTTTTTTTTACAAATTGTTTCATGTATCCTAACTTTAGATGCAGTGGTGGCAGAACAACCTTTTCAGCTGTAACTAATAGGCCGTTTATAACGTTTTTCCTGCCTATTAGATATGTGTCACGAGATGGTCATACCTTGCGATCGTAGCGATTTGGTGCACGACTATCCCATTCACAAAGATAACAGGGATATTTTGTGTAACTACCTTGCATACCAAATAAAATTGTCACAACCTTCAAATCAGCCACGACTTTCTATTTATGCAAGTCATAGTTGACGAATCGCAGAAATTGGTTCATAACTCATACGTTTCTTTTGTACGTGTCGCATATGCGATTGGAGCAGATGGTAACAGATTTTTGATATGCAGTAAAACAGCTTTCAAGCCTATTTCTATTACAAATTTCATTACAAATTGTATATAATAAAATTAAAATCTATTAAAAATCAATATGTTTGTTGAATTTTTACATGAACCGTCAATGAAAAGTCGCCATTTGTCTGCCTTATTATTGTAACTTAATGCCGAAAAAAGTTTGGGTACATCAGCGCAATATATGAGATTACTGTCATTTTCGCCAGTCTTAAAACTTTGTTCAAATAACAATGTCCGGTCAGTTCTTCTACAGAAAGTATCACGAAAATCTTCTTCCACCAAATTACACTGCCTTAATCGCGACCCAAGGATTTCAGCCTGTCGTTTTGACAAACTTAAATCGCGAACGAGATCGCAGAAATCTGCATTTGAAACAAAATGTCGCTCCGTTGTAGATTTGGATGGAAGGTACTCTTCTTCCACCAAATATTTTTTAGCTTCAAAACCACATATGCTCGTTGTCGGAACATTATCATTACCATTTATCGTTTTTGTAACACTTACAACATTTGCGTACTTTACATTTTTGCGGGTTTTAAAAGTGTGCCCTGAAATATATGTTTCACAAAAGTAGCAATCATCTGGTTTATGCCAGAGCTGATGATGCCAAGTCATAGGCGTACAAAACGGCAAAAAAATTGAAGGTTGAATCTTATGTTTTTTTAAATTGCACAGTAATTATCACATGTAACAAAAGTTATTCCGATTATTATGAAATCGCTAATTTTTTTATTAATACAGTTTCAAAGCTAACATAAAGTGAAAAATCAAAGAAACCAATGAACAATTACTAAAACAATATGTTTACATGACAAACGGCATACTGAGATATTCAATAAAAAAAAACCGGTCAAACAAATATTTCTGAGCAGTTTGGCCAAATATTGTATTTTTTCCAAAATTTTAGTTTAATAAAAGTTGAATAACTCAATCAGTTTCTAACGGATTTTTAAAAACGAATTGTATTCGTAAGAACACTATCTTTTTATTCAGTTCAACAATTGTTCAGTTCATTTTAAAACATTCTGTGTAAAAACGCATCCAAAGTTAAAAAATTACAAAAAATTTAAAAAAAATGAGTTCACAGAAAAAATACACAGATTTTTTTCAGTGTCATTTTAAATGTGTATACACTATTCAAAAAAAACGCAGTTTTTTCTTTCTAAGTCAACTTTAAGTCAGTTGATATTTAAGCAAGTTACTGACACATAAGTGCGAAAGATCCGAAAACCCGTTTTTTATCCGTAACTCCAAATTTTGGAGGGGTTTGGGAAATCTCAAAACCGGTTTCTTGTTGTATTCAGCGAGATCTACAAGAAAAATAATACCATTTCCCATGTATTTTTTCTCTGTCACACTGTGTTTTTTTTATCAAATTTTCAATGATCTTTTCTTGTTAGACAGCGTTCCAAAATCACCAACTTTAAATGCGTGTAAAAAAATCTCGCACTGAACTAAAAAAAACACTTGAAGGTTTTTTTGTGGATAACGTCAACTTTCATTTGCAGTTGGTTTCATCCCATTAGTATTTTGGTTGTTGCACTGTGTTATTTTTGCAACGATTATTTTAGGTGCCAGTCACCCATCTGGACTATATATTTTTGCAGTTGCGGACAAAACGCCGCGTTAAGGAGCTGATCTTGCAGAAGGTCTTGGCCTTATACTGTCCATTTGCAGAGCAGTAGCAACTTCATTAAGCTCATTGCGGGCATTTGTTGTGTTGATCACCTACGAAATCACCATCAACATATGTTTGTATTCTGATTATTTCGCGACAAGGGTTGTGCTTTCGATAGTCGTCGCTACTAAAGATATATAGCATTTTCAGCTTCAAATTAATGTTCAAAATAATGTTTTTATGTTCAAGTCATAAAACTGTTCAAATCGTTAAATGAAACCTTTTGACAACCAAATAAAAATTTTCAAAAGCAAATGAAATATTTTCCCAACCTTACAAAACCCTTTTTAAGTGAAGTGATGCTTTTTTCAAAACAAACCAAACTTTTTGCAAATGTAACGAAACTAACTATACTAAACTAACAATAAGACGATATTAACCTCATGGAAAATACAGTTTTTTAAGTCCGTATTATTTGTAAACCAATAAAAAGTTTTAAGTTCGGTCAGGCCAAATCTTAAATACTCGCCCACCCTTCTGCAAATACTTAAACAAGGGTACATTTTTTCCGATGTACCTTTAGCCTTAAGTTAAATCTTAACTAGTCTTGAACAGCGTATTGTTAATAACCAACATTGTGCAACATAAGTCCGGACTAATTCAATCGCTGTTGGGTGATAATTCACACTAAATTTATAATGTAAACATTTCCTTAGGCCCTCCGGTTTATAGCTCTTCTGTGATTAAACTAATCACGGAAATGTACTAGTAAATATCAAACTGACCGCGATATCCGTGAACCAAAAGTGTTTGCGGATATTGCGGGTTACCAAAGAGCAAAAAATCATAAATTGTATTTAAAACAGCATCTGCTGTTAAATTTCAAAACCTATTATTGTTCTCGAAAATTGAAAGATCGAAGAAGATCCGTCCGTCTGTTGAAAGACCGATTCAGTCCGAACAAAACGAGCTTTCTTAAAACGTATCAGATTTTTAAAACCGCACATGTACTATGTTTAAGATTTGGGAAAATTTACAATTTCGTAAAGTAAAACATGGGACACGTGTTTTACTGGACCTGCCGTATTCCGGCACAGACAACAATATTAGGTTTGTGGACATATTGACTACCAACGGCACCATCCGACGTCCTATAACGAAAGTCATCAAGCTGTTTTCTGACTGATTAGGCTTTTTGACCCCATCTCTTATCCAAAATTTCAATAACTTGTTTTTTATCCTCCTCCAGAGATGTCCGGCTACCTACCGAAACGTGATCGCTTTGATGGCCGCCTAGATCGTCTCCGAGGCCGACGCGAGCACCCAGGCGGCTGGCAGTACTACTGTGGTCATTGCCGATAGGACACGGTACGAACCGGTTGACCGACGAACCGGTTGACCGACGGCCTTAGCGCCTTACTGCCCTACGCTGGAGAGTTGTCGGAGATGCGACCACCGTCACCACACGTCCCTGCATGGCGCACCACAGCTGACACAGTCCATTCTTGATGCCACTGGGCCAAACGCACAAAGGTCAGTGATATTCGTGCTAACGTGGCGGTTCGTCTGGCAGAGGACAAATTTGACTTTTGGGCTTCGTTGAGGGGTATTCTCAAGTCATCGTCGACGGTGTCTCGCATCGCTACTGCAACATGTAGTAGACTAAATCTGCCGTCCTACCGCTTTCTAAATCAGCGGTTTGCCTCCTTCAAGGTGATGACACGGCAAATGCGGAGCACATGGGTGCTAAAGGTTAAGGCACTGATGAGTTGCCTCGACAACCCTTCTGTGCCCCACTTATCGAAGACCCGAAATCCAACTTTACCCCAGACACGTGTGCCAACATCGACCCTAGAAGCAACACTCCCAGCGATTGGAGTTCGCCGCAGATGTGTACCTGTTCATCATGTAAGAAGGAGTCATCACCACAGTCCAAGCCTACAATACACATCTTGGCTATGTGTTTACTGGTCCAGCCGGAAACCCATTTAATTGTTAAGTGTATGTAGTTTTATGCAATCACCAAGTCGTGGGGTGCAGGTTTACAATTTGAAGCAGCACTGTTTCTAACGAGAATGTGCGCTGGCTCAAGTACAAAAGCCATGTTTTCATATTTTCGCACATTCTCCATTGTCCTTTTGTTTTGTTGTTGCTTGTGTCGCTTTGGGGCGAGCCTATGCGTGTGTTCTAAAATGACACATAGGCTTTATGCGAAGTTTTGTTGAATTGTTAACTTGAGTTCAAACCGTATGATGGATTTTCCCCCGTGTCTCTGTGAAAATAAACATTGTTAAAACAAACAAACATCAAATGATAATATTATAATATAAATAGTTAAAATTTAACATGTTGTGTACATTTATTTCGATGTATTATTGTGAACATTAAACATTATTTTGCATATATGCGACGGAAATGGCGAGTGGGTAATATCAGAAAAAATCCAATGTTTCGCAAACCATCTGGCCTATGTATGTATTATGCCCTAATGCTGCAAGTAGCAACCTCCTTCCGCCAGATGATAAAGTCTCTGCCTTAATTCCATTGTTAACAAACGCAAATGAAGTTCTACATGTCATTTAAGAAACCGTTAATCCAGGTGAAGCACCTGGATACGATCTTATTGCGCCTAAAACCCCTGTTTATCCAAACTATTTGAAAAAGTTCTTTCATAAAATATATAACCGTGGCTTGTGTCAAATAGCACCAGACTATCAGTATGGATTCCAAGAAGGTCACAGCCCCATCGAACATGTAAACCGTCTGACCCAAGCAACTGACAAATCATTTGATCGGAGAGAATATTGCTGTGCCTTATTTCTAGATGTTGCTCCATAATTTGACAAAATCAGGGATTTTGGCTTGACCAACAAAGTATACATATACCGGCAAATATGCATCGACTTCTTGAGTCTTACTTAGAAATCCGCTTATTCAGTGTGAAATATAGGCAACAAGTCACCGATGACCGCGAAATTCTAGCTGGTGTCCTTCAGGGTAGTGTCCTTATGTTTACCGCAGATATCCCAACAAGTACAATAGTACAATCAAAACTATGTGGTTGTACGGTGCTCAGTTTTGGGGCAAAGCAAGCTCGAGCAATCTCGGCAAAATCCAAAGAGTTCAATCAAAGACATTGTGGGTGATTATCGGTGCCTCTTGGAATATGAGTAACGAAAACACCCACGAGACTTAAAAATACGTCATGTTAAACAGTTAATTTAGGACATCAAGATAAAGGTCGAACGGCACTATAACATACAAGCTCTTCAATGCCTTTGTTCTACACCTGTGCCTCTAACGTTACAGAAAAGACTGTGTATAATTCTTTATTCTACGTCACGAGGTTTAAGCCAAGCGTGGTTTAAATGCTCTTACACATGAACCTTTATACTGTCAATACAAAACCATACAACATTGAAATTGCTGGAATGTCTGGAAATAGAGGCATCCGGCCCTATTTCACGAGGTTTTAATCAAACCTGGTTTAAAATGTTCAATCATGTGAACACTTAAAGGTCAACAACATGCAAATCACAAATGCACACTCCAAAAAAAGACTGTAGAATTTTTTATTCAAGGTTTAAACTAAAAATTTTCTATCACGTGACTCTTAAAACAGTCAACACAAAAAAACTACAATAACTAACCTACGGACATTTGTGGATATAGATGCCACCACCTCTATTTCACGAGGTTTAACCCAAACTTGGCTTACAATTATCAATTATGTGAACACTTAATTACCTACATTAGTACGTGCAATACCGCTCCTACGAAAAATCGACTTAACCATTTTAAAGTCGTTCACTCTACTAATCTAGAGCTATCTGCTATACATACATCACTAGAGTTTTTCACTCTTCATAATATCGCGAACAAAATGCAACTGACTGTTAAGGTCGTCTGGGCTTCATCATGAGGTTTAAGCTAAACCCGGCTTTAAATTCTTAGGCATGCGATTTGAAGCAGTTATGTATTATTAAGAACACATTAATGAAAATCCTGCCAATACACGATGACCACATAACACAAAAATCTATACTAGGATACATTATTGAAAAATACTTAAGATTTGTATACTTGTTGTTAGGTTTCAAAGGAGCAGATTCAATAAGAAAAATGATACTTGACACAGTAGGAAAAGAATTAAAATATTTAAATTAAAAAGGAGACTTTGTCGTACTTAATGCCGATATGTGAGGAAAAACAGCGACAACGTTAAAAGATAGTCACCAACAAAATATATTAAAAGACATGTGTTTACACGTGAACCAACAACTAACTAACAAAACAAAAATAACAGACTAGTAAAAAATAACACAATTTGGAAATAATAGAGACAAACGTGTAAAACACTTGAGGACATGAACAGCAAATTTACCCAGAATTTACGGTCTACTCAAAATGCACAATTTGTGGACATATAACTTGACAAAGGAATCTACTTATAAATATAATTAGCGAGATTCTAGACACTTCTTGTTAAGAATTCGGCACATACGCATTGATGTCGATAACGGTTTATTTTCATTCGACGCTGTTTCTCTGTTTTTAAGTATACCAGTAAACTTTGGAGACTATGGAGAAATTATCGAATATTAAGAAAGACTTATTAATAGAAATAGTGACTTTTGCATTAAGAACTCCCTGAATGTTTTTAACTCATTTAACCGACAAATTCAAAGAACAAAGGAAATAGAACTGGACAGAAAATTATTATATTTGTCATTAGTAGTTTATCGACAAGGTATCAGAACCCCACAGCTTTAGCTAGATTTATCATCTTTGGTTCGAAACACTCCTGACGAGTAATAATCAACACAGCGATAAACTTTATTTATAGTATTTTAGATATAAGTGACACAGAATTCCACGAAGACAATAAATTGAAAATTAGGGAAATTTCAAGATACAATTACTATCACTATAAAACTATTGCTGATCTATTAGATGAGTGCTGATAAAAAGGACACAACTTCTGAAGTCGAAGAACTTAATAGTAGAATATTCAAATCCATTGCTTATTTCCAAGGGGTTTCGCTGTGTTCTCCCACATTCATTTCCATAGGCCTGGTGATCTAGCTCTTTGTGAGGCCCAGGTGTGTGAGAATTCTGATCCACAGGACTTTTACGTCCCTGTTTACCACACCCGCTCTTTTTAATTCCCACAGGATCTTTTGGTATATGTACTTCAGAGCCAGCAACATTTGTGCTCATAATTTCAGAATTTCACTCCCTTTGGGTTAAGTTCAGGATTGGAACACACGTTCTTCTTTGTGGGTTTATATTCAGAAGCCCAAACTTGGAAATGGAGGAGACCCTTAAAGCCTTTGACACCTTTCCGATTCAATGACGAAAGTTTTGGAGAGCAATCCTGACAGTTAAATCGTCGTTGCTGGGGATTTCAATATCCACAGTTCCGCCTGGCTTTCGCATTCGAGCCATGCAACTCCGGAGGGCTACTACGCAGAGCTCTTCGCCGCACAAAATGACTTGACGCAACAAGTGAACGAACCGACTCATTCCGTGTGTCGAAGGGCACCAACACAACATTCTTCACCTTCACTTATCTTTGCACCCTGAAAAGTACGAAGTGAAAAATCTTTTGCCGTTTGTAAGGAGAGTAAGGGATATTTTATCGTCTATCCCAACTCTTGTTAAAGATGACCAGGCATTCACTGACCGGGTTGATAAACCTAACCTATTCGTTAAAATATCGGAATTTGAAATGTGTGTCGCTGTTTTATCGATGCTTTCATGGTGTGTGCTCCACAGTCATCCGTCGACTTATTCCTGACATGAGGATGTTCGGCAGGAATACGAAACTTCAGTAATCCACTTCAGTAATCGATTAGCCGGTTGACCGTATTATTCACTACAGATCCAATTCGTTTTTGCCAGAATTGTCTGTATGTGGAGTACGCTTTCGTCATATGTATTTCCCACCAGTTACTACAACCTGGAATTCAAGACAAATGTCAATTAACATTACTCTTCTCTCCTCCTTTGCTCCCTAACCTTCCATTCACGGAACACATTGTACAATAGGGGACATCCTCTGAGTGTTGGTCAATAAAAAAAGACAAGTAATACTAAATCCAAGTTAAAATAAGACAAATTGACGCAGACCAACTGCAATGGTGACAAGCCAAAAGATATATATTAGCACTACAAAAACCAAATTAAAACTTATACTCTCGGCACAAAAATATGCCTAAAAAATATAAATAGTACATTAGAAAGAACGACTGCTTTTGTGACCAGGGTTACCATACGTCCTTCTTTCGGAGGATATGTCCTCCCTTTTCATACCTCCTTTTTTAAAAAAAAGTGAAATTTTTCATTCTTCATCTACCAATATTGCTTGTTTCTGTAGTACATCTTATAATTCATTAGAAAATTTTAGTATTAGTAATAAATGTTTTACATTTTTTGTATTTTACATCGAAGATTCAAGATTTAAGTTTTAACAATGTTCAATGTTTTCCCTATAAATGCCGTTATTTCAAGTGCATAAAAGCCCAAGGAACCATTACAAATGGAGAAATGTGCAAAAACATTTTCCAGTATGTATTATAATATCCTAAAGGATTATGTATTATTAAAAGAAGAATAGTTTTTCAAAGGTGAAGTAATTGCCACTGTTACGCAGCTATAAGCTAAAAATGGTGAAAACAGATAGAAACAAATTAAAAAATATACATTTCAGGAATTTTAAAGCAGTTGGTACAGTTTTATCGGTTTATCTGTTTTACGTTCATTTTCCCCTTGTCTATAGCTACAATTGTGCCACAGATAGGAAAACAAAAAATACATATTCTTCGGAGGGCCAATCTCGGGATTCCTGCTGGTGCACTCCTGGACTGCACTGCTCACTGATGTACAATAGGATCGGCTGTAAAACCTTTCCACGTCGCTGTTGTTCCTGGATGTTACCGCACTGGCTATTGATCGGTCGTAGCGCCTTCTCCACGTCACTCCTGTCTGTTGTCCCTGGTATAAGTATGAACTACACACGTTTCTGTTTTATAGTTGTTCACACTTTTATTTTCTTTCAAAAACACTAAGGCTAAAGTTATTGGTTCGAGCTCGCACAAACAAGTGTTTGGGCATTGATCTATTGCCTATCCCTCTGTCGTTCAAGTTGACGAAACTGATTGAGAGGAAAAGGCTGGCAGAGAGACACGTTCGTGAGCAAACGGACCTTTTGAAGAAAGGGTTTTGGCAACGCACTCTTTGTGGGGGTGGGCCTCTGCAGGCCCGTTTGAACGCTAACATGCCGCCCGCCTTGCACCGACTGTGCAAAAAAGAAAAAAAGGGGGTACTTAAAGTAAAGATACAAAGTAGAATTCATATTACATCAGTTAAAATAATGTTAAAATTAATTCATGTTTCTTACGTACCTAAAAACTATTAGTAGGGCCAGATATATAATATATTGGCCTCACGCAGCTATTCAGCATCATTATCTACGGGCATCGTTCCAAAGAATGGCCAGTCGAAGATGGTTTGGTGGGAGAAGGGCATCCTTTCGGCTTCTCGGGGGAGACCGAAGTAGATTGCTCCCGCAACGTCTGCTCCAAGTACGAAACAACAATGGGCTGGCAAGATGTGACGGGTAAGTCGAGTGGTGACGGTACGACCATCGATTCGCATGGACGAAAGCTGGACACAGAGTTGGTCAGTACATCTGTCCCAGGCGAGAAGGAACGTGTCTGATGGTCTGTAATAGTTGAGAGGGATATTCGGGTCCAATAGCACGCGGATATGCGCCCGCATCTGTGGTTCAGCGTTGCATCGCATTACAGCCCAAGGAGTCTCGGCAAAGTTTGCCAGGTGCATAAGAGTGCGGTAGCTGCGGTAGCATCCTGATCTACTCTTGCATTGGGCCAACTGGTGAGACAGACCCAAACAGTTCTTGCATGCCGAGTGCTCCTTGGTGACGTCGCGTTTGACGATGGGCGATAGGGCTAAAAATTTGCGGCATTTGCCATGCCGAGAGTCGCACAGGGGTCATTTATACTCTTCCAGGAAATCCATGGCTGTGGAGAAGATAAAAGGTATTAAAAGATCGCAAATGGGATGCTTTCCTACGAGTCATATGCTGGTTGATATAAGTAGATAAGGATGGGGTTTAGTGAGATCTGGAAAGCTAAACTAGTTTGTGAATGGGCCGAGTGATGACTCTAGACTGGGTTTTAAGATCGACAACCTTCACCTTGCCATCTTGACCTGGTATAGCTTTATCACAGACCCTAGTCTTAAATCACTCTTCGTTCTCTTATGGAGCTCAGTTAAGTACTCTAGCTTCCATCGTCTGCGGAATTCCTGCTGGACAATTTTGACTTTTCTCCAACGACTTAAAAGTGCTGTTTTTGATGGCATTTCCTCGGGTTCGGCCGGTGCTAACATTGTTGAGCCAATGAGGAAATGACCTGGTGTAAATGCCGATAGGTCATCTGGGCTGTCAGACAGAGGGGTCAATGGTCGAGAATTAAGACAGCTTTCAATACAGGCAAGGATCGTTGCAAATTCCTCAAACATGTGTCGCACCTGACCAGACATCTTTTTAAGATGCGTTTTACAGCTTTTCACGCCCGCTTCCCACAATCCCCCCATATGGACAGCGGCTGCTGGGATAAAGTGACATTCAAGCCGCTGAAGACCATATTTGGTAATCGCTTCATTTTTAAGATCGGAAAAAATTTTGGCAAGACTAGACCTTAACTCACGGGCAGCTCCTACGAAATTCCGACCATTGTCAGAATATATTCTGCTGGGACAACCTCGACGGGAGACAATCCTTGACAGAGCGGCTAAAAAGGCGACGATGGACAGATCGCTAACGGGGTCTAAATAGATAGCCTTCGTTGCGAAGCAGACAAAAAGGCAGACGTATCCTTTTGTCAAGCGGCAGCCGCGTCCACGGAATGTCTTAAAGTCAAACGGGTCAGCGAAATCGTCGCCAGTATTCGTAAAGGGCCTACTTAGACTGGTTCTTTCGACAGGTAGAGCTCCCATTAGTTGACCTTGGCGAAGTTTTCGGAACAATACGCATTCCTTGCAATCATTAATGTGCGTTTTTATGAGCTTTTTTGCTCTTATGATCCAGCACTTCAGCCGAACAGTGACGTGGGTTAGTTGAATACCTCCGTGTAGGGTAACATTATCGATAAAGTCTAGTAGGATATGATAACCGGGTGTCTCTCGTTGTACGAAAGGGCCAGAGTGGAACCAAGGTGACCATTTGCTCGAATTAAACTTTCTTTATCGATAAATGGAGTCAGGGTGAGAAGAGTGCTGCTAGAGGGCAATTTATGTTTCGTCTCTAGATAACAATAGTCGTTCGGGAAGTAGATTCGCTGCGACATGACCATCAGCCGATAATAAGTGAAAAGCAGCTGCCGACAAACGGAGGCCTTTGGGGTGAGAGATTTTCTTAAAAGTCGTATGAGTGCGGTTAAAAAAGCGGAAAATATAGGCTACTACGTGTATCGCTCGGGACAAACAAGAGAACCGTACCAAGATGTCTTCAAGGGGGGCTGATCTAGTTACATGAACCTTTACTGGCTTGGCTTCAAGCGACGTATCGGGAACTTGAATATTTAAGGGCCAACACATCGATATTTTTGGAGCCATGAGAGGCCGTTTCACCACAGCTCCGTCCCCTTTAGGTCTAAACGGGTCAGCCCCTGGTTGCTGGATCAGCCGGGTTTTCTTGGGTACCAACGTGCTGCCATGGGCCGCACAACTTCTCCTGTATATTGAAACCCTATTTGCTACAAACGTGGTCCAGTTTTGCGATGGTTTTTTGATTCAAGCTAAAACTATGGTCGAATCAGACAAGGGACATATTGTGCTCTTCTGAACATTGAATTGGGGTAAAATCGCATCTGCTAAGTTGGCTTACAACAGCGCACCACAAAGCTCTAACCTCGGCACCGACATTTTCTTAATCTGCGCAACTTTCGACTTTGAGACAAGAAGTTTAGCATGTATTTTCCCTTCTACTTCAATTCTTACATAAATTACCGCTGCGTAAGGCATTTTTGAAGAGTTACATAACCCATGAAACTCAATCATACAATTTGGCTCTATTTCTTTATAATTCATAATGAACTCATTCCATTTGAGCATGGTTAACGATTTTACCGGTTCATCCCATCCTGTATCTTCAAGCCACATATTTTGCATTAAGACTTTAGCAGTAATTATTACAGGAGAAAGCCAGCCAAGCGGGTAAAACAGTTTACCTATTACAGATACACTTCTCTTTTGGTGAACCAGTCTTTGTCTTTAATTTTTTCCACCACGAAGTGAAACGAGTTGGTGGCAGCATTCCACCTTATCCCTAATGTCTTGGCGGAGCTTTTTTCGTCGAAGTTCAAAGATTCTTCATGGAACAGATTATCTCGGGGCAAATATTTTAAAATGTCCTTATCATTTGCAGTCCATTTTTTGAGCTGAAAACTAGCAGAAGCTAGTATTGCTACTAATTGTTCCCGTGCTGTCAACTGCAGCAAAGTCCTTAGGGCCAAAAAGGGAGCGCAATTGACCCCAAAGGTCACAGTTTTCAGTTGATAATATTCCACCTCTTCGTCAGGTGAAAATCTAAATAATATCCTTTGATAAGGAACGTTTTTTGGGTTGCCAAGTGTTTGTCTATACATTTTCGTGATGTCAGCGTTAAACACAAATCTGTAAAAACGCCAGTATAATATCAACGAAATAATGTCTTTTTGTAAGACTTGGCCAATGTATTATGCATCGTTGAGACTTTTCCCGTTTAAGTCTGGACAAGAAGAGTTAAAAACTACACTTAACTTGATTGTGGTGCTCTCAGGTTAAAAAACACCAACAAAAGACTGTCTCCTGGGCCACAAGCGAGCCAAGAATTACATTTTCTATTCCATTGAGAATAATTGAGGGATACACATTCCCTCCTAGAAGTATATCAATAGGGCCACTTCGATAAAAACTTGGATCCGCAAACTTTTGTTTTGGAAGACGATCTACTACTACGTTCTCAAACAAATGTGTGGGCACATTACCCGTCACGTCTCGCACTACTAATGCGTAAGTTTACATAGTGAAACTTGGATTTATCAAAGAGCCAATTATAAATCAAGCTATTTTTGAACATTTCGCCAAATGCTAATAACTTTTGTATTCGTGATGATATGAAGGTATCATCAGAACAAGGATCAATAAGTGCTCTAATTGTATGTGGCTGGCCATCTTTACAAATATTAATCAATGCTGTAGCTAGAATTGTATTGTTTGACACTGTAGGGTGATGTGTCTGCACATTCGAGGACGTCAAATGAACTTCAGTGGACTGTATATTATTGTAGCTGGGGATCAAAACTTTGCTCGTTGTTGCTATCACATGCATTATTATTCGGGTTGGTCCGATGCTTTCTGTGCAACAGTGTATGATGAGTTTTCTTGCATTCTAAGCAAGTGTTCTTGCTAGGACAATCTACCCTTTTTTGGCCTTGCGCCAAACAGTTTAAGCAGCGCTTTTCTCTATTCACCACAGATAATCTGGTTTCATGGCTCATACTTATGAATTTGGGGCATGTCCGCAAAGCGTGAGATGCTTTACATAAACTGCATTTCGTATCATCTACCTTTGTATGATGTACTTTAAAACGATTCGATTTGTCGAAACTACTAATATTGTTGTGCTTTGCGCGAGGGACGGATTCGTTAGAGCCTTTATATCGAACACGCATTCTAAAGCTTGGAATCTCTCTATCAGGAATTTGTTTATTTTGAAAGTTCGTTCTTTTTATTAATAGACTGTTCTCAAAGAGATAAAGTAAGTTTCGGTAACTTTGAGGAACATTGAAAAACAAATATTGGATCACCTGATCCGATATCTATGGAATGGAGCTTAAGAACGGTGATACAATTCGTAATATCTCGTGCGCACTGAGACAAATTAAAGAGAGTACGCAACTGACTATTGATGAGAATTCGCTTATTTTCATATAGATTTTTCAAGTTTGTCCACGCAATATCAAAGCTCTCTGCTGTTAAAGGGATATTTTTATTTATATCTCTGGCTTCCCCACTTGTTTTTTGAAAGAGATAGTATAGTTTCTCGATAGGGCTAAGTTTTTATTTTTAATATAAATTGCAGTGAACAATTCCCTGAAGCTGGGCCAAGTCACATAATCCTCTTGAAAAACTTCCATGTCGCACGGAGGAACAGAAATAGACGAACCTACTCTTTGATTTGTAGCAACTTAAATACATTTCGATTGTTCTTTCCATTCACCGATTATTGCCATCAACTCATGTACTTAGCATGCACCTCACTTTTCTTGCTTTTTATTGTAGCCTTATCCTGCTTACTACATTCAGGGTCAGCACAGCATTTTTATAACTTTCTTTCCAGCCCATCCATAAATCGTGAACTTCTTGCCTCTCAGCCTCTATAGTTGTCTCGTATTTCGTAGCAAATTTTTAAAATAAGATGAACCCTTATATGTTGAAACAGCACTTAAAGTTGAAAGAGCCACTTAAAGATCGCAATTGCAAATATTTTTTATTTATCACAGGTATTCGGGACAAAAATATAGTACTTTTTATTCCACGATTTTCAAATCGTTCCTAGTGTAATAGTTTTGTTCAAATTTGTTAGATGAGACTGCAACTTCTTAGTCGCGAGACAAAATGCATTTTCCAATTGAAATGTAAAAATAATTTCCGAAAAAATCACAAAAAAGCGTTCCAAATTAAATTGGCGTTGTCAATGCTGTCTTATTAAAATGTTTATTCCCCTTCATATCCAAAAAAAATTGATAAGATAGCTGTGGGATACCAAAAATGATAATATGATCCAATTATATTATCATTACGTTTTGGCCCACTGTTAACAATGTACATTGAATGATAAGACCACAGGGAGTTGATCCGCCTGACCAAGAGACAAATTGTAGTTATATTTAATATTTCCTCCAAAAAATTAAAATGATCAATTTTTTTGCTTCGCCCCACTGTGTAACGGTAGCTCCAAATTACTGTTCAAAGTGCCACGTCGTTCTCGAGTTGTAATAGCAATTAAGAAATTTTAATATATCATACTTTACGATTTCTGCAAAATTTACGCTCTAAGCTACTGTGCCGTTCAATTCGCACTTGTACCAAATCAAACCACTGTGCCTGATAGTTGGCAAATTCTGAGCGAGCAAAAACCACCACCAAATGTACATGAGTCTTTCTGGTGTGTATGACGTCACGCACAACCATATCTAATCAACCTGTTCGGACAAAAGGGCTACCGTTCAATCTTCTAATTAGATCATAGGCAAATAGGGGAATGAGTGTTCGTTAACAACACTCTCTTTGCCTATACGCTGCTTCTAAATTGAAGTAGAACACAAACAGAGCTAAATGGTACACAAGCAAAAAAGGCTGTCGGGAATTGAGTTAACTTTAAGCTAACTAATGGTTCATCAAAGTTAAGCCAGATGTAAATTAAAAGCTAACTCATTTCCCTTGTAAAATCCTATTCAGTTTTTACATGTGGTGTCATCAGAGTGAGTCTGTACTCACTCACTCTGCATACGTTTCAGAGAACCACAAGTTAGCGCACTATGAGTTAGTTTTTGGCACATAATATAGGAGGACACTATGAGTTAGCTATTAAATGACTAGCTTATGATACGGTTGTCGTCAGCTTACCATTAGCTAGTCAGCAAATAACTAACTAATATTGAGCTAACTACAAGCATATTATTCGCAAGTCAAGTTATAATTTAAAAATTAAAAAAAGTATTTTTCTTGTTCTTATTGGTTTTTTGGTATTTTTATTTTGTAGTCAAATTTAAAAAAAAAAATTAAATAATTCAGTTTGTTTTAAATTAAAAATATTAAAATATATAAAACTAAAATCAAAGTTATGGTGTTATTTTAAACATTTTGCAATTACGTTTTTATTTCACACTTCATCTCATTGTTTTTTTACCGTAATCGTTTAAAATTGGCACGTGCCTGAAATGAGCTAAACTAAAACAAATAAACAAAAACAAATCTTAGAGTTATATTTTTTGTCAATTCTATTTTTTCATTGCTCTTTTATTTTCTTCCTATGACTTACATCTGCATCAGATTTGAGCGACCAAAAAGCTAGTTCATTACTTATCGAGCAGAAGTTCGAATGATAAAAGAACAACTGACTCAAGTCTGCATAATTCTTGAGTTAGCTAGAAGTCAGTTGTAAATGAGTTGCCAAAAAGTTAACTTGATTTTGAGTGAGCTCACAAAATCCCGACAGGTAACTTGTACAACAACACACATACGTACACACATTTCGTTTACGCATTCTATTGGCTTTCCTATATTTCCATATGTATGTTCGTGCGATTGTATATTCAAACAACTAAGCAAATAAAAAAAGCAAACCAGGCGACCGAATGCCGTGTGATTTTTTCTGTGCGCCTGGTGCTTCACAATTTCTTGTTGTGGTTCTTCATGGCCATCGTCTCGCCCACCGACCCACTTCCTTACCAACCATTCTTAATTGTTTTTCTTTTTTGTTTGATTTCATTCATAATTGTTTTGCTTTTTTATTTGATTTCATTCATAATTGTTTTTCTTTTTTGGTTGCTTTCAAGTTTCGCTCTCAAATACAATTTTTTAAAAATGGGACTTTTTCATGTAATAATAATGCCCGCCAACCAAATATAATTTCCCCAAAAACAATGCCCAAGTGAAACCATATCTAGCTCGGCATTCGAACAGTTAAGATTCGGAGTTAACGAAATCTCTTTGGTAGAGGTTAGGTTAAGATTAGTGTGTTTGTAGAGGATAGGTTATGATTAGTGTGTTTGTTTGATTTGTGATAGATCCAACTAGAGTGGAGATATTTCGGTTGAAATAAGTCGGGGTAAATTGGGCCTAATGTAAAGGAAAATAATAGTAAAACCATCCAGAGGGCTCTTTAGGTTCGTTAGGAATTGGGATTAAATAATTGAATTTTTATGGGAAATAGCGAAGGCCTGAATTAGATCCAAGAATATCGAAGAAGTTTAGTTCGTAGTCTTAATTTTTGTATCATTTTTTAAATAATAGTTTCTTTTTGCCATCAAATAGTTTCATTTTTAATTAGTTTTAATAGGTTTGTTGTTTGTTTTTTTTTTTAAGTTAAGAACTTTTTTAAACTAAATCATGACCCAATAACAACGCCCATTCTAGAATATGTCAACGAATTTTTTGTTTTAGCTTTTTTTTGTGTAATTTTATGTTTAAAAAATATGTTTTATTGTCGTTGCACAGAAAAAGAAAAATATGTGTTGGTAAATTTGTTTTGTGGGGTTTCCAAAACATTGGTATGGCGCGGATGCGGTAATGCAGATATAAAGGTGAGTTGATGTTCCAGTTCTTGGACTCATCAGTACAACGATGTTAATGACTTAGTTTGCGATGGGCAGCGGCTATGGGAAAGAACATCGTTCCCGAAGATTTATTGTTTTATGGGTTAGTTAGGTGATATTTTTTGTATCAGGATGTCGTTTACACGTTTTTTTTCTATGTTTAGTATGTTGTTTCAGCATACGGAACTTTTGTTGTACGGCTCGTAACAACTACGAGGACGACCGCAAAACTAACTGGCCTGGCACATTTTCTGTTTTACTAGCAACTTTTTTTTTGTTTTTTAAAAGCAATCTTTTATAAGCCATCTGTCAAAATTTCCGAAATATTTAATAATTATTTTCTTTGTTACAGATGATTGAAGTAAACAAGTTTTATAATTTTTGAAAAATGGAAAATATAGGGTTTCGTGCGGTAATTAAACACTTTTATATGAAAGGTTATACGCCTTTGATGAATTGGACTCTGTTCATGGTGATAATGCACCATCATACTCCACCGTGAATTCCTGGGTTCAACAATTTAAAATGGGTCGCTCAAGTACGGAAGATGAACAACGCTCTGGAAGACCGAAAACTGCTACTACTATTGAAAACATTAGAAAAATATTTAATGAAGTGACTAAAGATAGACGAATAAAGCTCAGAGAACTTGCTGATATTGTTAAAATACACGAAAAACAAGTTTGGAGTATTTTACATGATGAACTCCACATGAAAAAGCTATCCGCAAGATATGTGCCGCGTTTGTTGACTTTGCCCCAAAAAATCGTCCGTTGGACCAATTCCGAGGAGCTTTTAGCTACTTATCAGTGTAATCCAATAGAGTTATTGCGCCGATTCATAACTGTTGATGAAACATGGATCCATCACTACATCCCAGAATGCAAAGAACAGTCAAAACAATGGATAGAAGCTGGTAAAAGTGGTCCCAAGAAGGCGAAAACTGTTAAGTCAGCAGGAAAAGTAATGGCCACAGTATTTTGGGATGCAAAGGGTGTACTATTTATTGATTACCTTGAGAAAGGAAAAACTATAAATAGTAAATATTATTGTGCATTATTGGATCGGTTGAGTGAAGAAATTAAGATAAAACGACCGCATTTAGAAATAAAGTTATTTTTCATCAAGATAATGCTCCTTCACACACTGCATTTTTAACTCAACAAAAACTGGCCGATTTGAAATTGCTCCGCATCCACCATATAGTCCAGATTTGGCTCCTTCTGATTATTTCTTGTTTCCAAATTTAAAAAAAATTCTCGGTGGCAAAAAATTTTCGTCCAATAGCGAGGTTATTGCTGAAACTGAGGCATATTTTGAAGGTCTTGAAAAATATTATTTTTCGGATGGAATTAAAAAACTTGAAAAACGTTTGATGAAGTGTATTGAGTTGGAAGGAGACTATTTTAAAAATAAATAATAATAATTCCAAAAAAAAAACGGTTCTTTTTATGTTAGGCCAGTTACTTTTGCGGTCGCCCTCGTACATGCAATGTACAAATTTTTTTTTTCTTTTATTTTTGTTATTACTTTTTAATATTGTAATAAGCAAAGGTGGTATTTATATTTTAAGTTTGTATTGCATACTTGTAGTCTTTCTCATTTTTTAATTGGTTTGGGTTTGTAATATTTTACTAAATATAGGTGAAGGTTATATTAAAGTTTGTGTATATTTCCTAATGATTATTATACTTATACTTTTTGTTCTGATTGGCTGTTGATAAATATCTGAAGTTAATTTACATATATGACGTTTCTTGTTATCTCTCCATTTTGTATCGGTTCATAATGTGTACGTTGTCCCTACGTCATGGGGACGTGGCTTCCTCGGTCGGCAGGGGCGTTACTAAAAAATTTCGAATGGTCTATTTATTTATTTTACTTATTATCAATTACACAAGGAAACCTGTTATATGTTGATCAAGAACTGAATGTTGTTTTTAACGTTATTTGGGATGCTGAATCCAAATCTGCACTCGGTTTTTTTTCTACTACCCCGACTTTTTGCTATATGCCGGTATGTCAAAAATTAAGGCACTTCCACTACATTTATCGTAATAACTTTAAAAAGGTCCCATTTTAAATTTGCAACGTAGTCCCAGAGATTTTATTGACCCTTTGAAAAAAAATTATAAATAATAAAAATGGGGCAATTATCATGTTTGTTTCAGGAATCGGTGCACATCTTTTGATTTTGTTAACAATTTACTGACAAAACTGAATTGACAATAACCGCAATTTAACATTTTTTATATGTGTGTTCACGCTGCAGTGTGTAAATTTAACATAAAAATGCCAACTGATGGAGACAAATTAGGATTATATTTAAAATCGGCGACCTGAATGCTATAAAGGTTCCAGTCAACACAAGAAATGTTTGTTTCCTTGTGTTATTAATCAACCAATACCCTTAAGAACGATATATTGATAGATAGTTTTAACAATGTTTTCAAAGATAAACTTTATATGTATGTGCATACAAATTCAAAAAAATCAATACTAAAGACTAACACACAAACTTATTTCATTTAAAAAAAAAAGGAGAAAGTGGAGAGGAAAGAGCGAAACAGAGAGTAATATAGCAAAATGTCTAAGTCGTTCTAATCCAGCAAATCAATTAATTGGATGCCGCTTAAATGTAAATGGCAAAGTATCATATCCTAGCTACCTTGACAGCACATGTACTAGATGAGAGCAATGCTCTAGCATAAAAAGTTATTGAATTAATAAAATAAGGGGAAGACTATACTTAGCAGCATAAAAAGTAAAGACATTTTAGATTCAAAAAATTACTAAAGAACAGCGCAGGTGCGGAGAAGAGAACAGATAGCGTGAAAGCAAAAGTGAAAAGTATGGACCTCAAAATATTAGGCGTAAGTAATGCATGTGCCAACCTGCATCTAACATCAATGTGTAAAAAACATCACGACTATATAAGTATAGACGTCTTCGCGTCAAATTCAGCCTTGAATAAACATGGAAAATATGGCCAGTAAAACTAAGCTCTGAATCGAGTCAACCGTAATCAAGTCACAGAATCTGAATAAAACGCTTTTATTCTGGAAATATAATAGACGAAACAGGCCAATGGCCACGCTCATAACGGAACATAGTCTTCCTAACTTTGATACTGATATTGCTTCGCGTACAATAGCGACAAATTCGGCCTATATAATAATTCAGGCCCCTAAAACAGACAGAAAAATAGCAAGAAGAACTAAAGCATAAATATCTAGTTCGGACTTCAGAACATAGCACGATATCATTCACGCATAACATAAATAGCATTGCCCCGGCATCACCCCTACTGTGATTAACAGAAACGAATAAATAAGCATACACGACACGAAGAGAAACGAAATTGAAAGAACAGTTTACGCAAAAGAATATTTTGATGAACAGAGTTAAATGCCGCCCTTAAGTCTAATAATACAATATACCCGGAAGTCTAGCATCCGTACAACCCCTTATCTCGTCCATCAGATGAGGATCAATGATTAAGTGCCGTGATGGCACCAGATTGTCAATTATTTACCAACGAAAACGAACGGATATGGGCACACTTCTGGTCCTTTAGAACCATCTCGAATACTTTCAACACAGTCAGAAACACAGAAATAGGTCTAAAGACCGACCACAAGGATCCAGTTGTCCCTTTCTTCTGAAGTGGAAAAATTGTAGCATGTTTCTATTCTAGGGGAAAATGACTGGCAATGAAATTGGTATTTAAGAAATGAAGAATATTTTGGAAATTAAGGATAAACTAACCGTATAGATTTAATCAATATGCCAACTCCCTTCGTATTGGACTTCTTACGAGTATACTTATATTTATTTCGAAACCTCAGATCACCACAATGATCAACGTGAGGTAATTTTACAGCCCTAACACAGAATTAAAATAATCATTCGATCGTCAGGGTCAGTAATACAGCAGTAGCTATCACTTCTTGCAGCACCATAGTGCCTCATGCGATACCAAAAATCACGGGACACTTAATCCCAGAAAAATTTAGAACTTCATTGGATCTTTTAGCTTGGCTTATAGTTCTGCGAGCTGTAGCTCTACTTATAATAATTATAAATAGCCTTATTCCTATCAGCCTTATTCTGAATATAGGCAAGATCCTTTGAAATAAATATTTTTACTCCAAGGCAAACCAACTACATCCACTAGCATGAAAAACGCCTGTATACCTAGGTATACTCGCGTGTGAATTGAAAATACCAACAAGAAAACAAGTCAAAAAACATAATTGAGTGTTAATATCATTAGTAAGTGTATAGTGTTGACAAATCTCTATTAAAAAGATCCCCAACCATGGACTCCAGATTTACCGCAAAATAATGCCTAAATATCACAAAAGATGGACCGGCAGCAAAATGTAATCCATACTAAACCAGCAATGAGGCTTAATAAGAATTAACCGCAGGGAAATAAAATTGGTTGATGTTTACAGTTGAACGGGAGTTACAGACTAGTACGAGTACGTAATCAATTAACGATCTGGAATCGTGATTGAGATCGCAGTGCGTTGGTCTATTGTTACGGGAGACTTGTAAGCATATAACGAAAAATCGCGTAACTATGATGAACAGAAACAATATCAGTAATCCTTAAGAGGTTTTTTTGTTTGTTGTGATCATTTTTTTGTTATTATTTTTGAAAGAGCGAATTACTCCACAAGTTAAAAAGGATCAGGTACTCGTATGTTGTGTTTGTCATAGAGCGATGGAAAATTAAATCAGGAAGTTAATGCAAACACAACACCGTCTGGTAGACGCACGTTTCGCCGTTGGTGTGGGCGACTTTTATGCGTGCTCCCAAAAGGGGTCTACTCGTTTAACGATCTATGTATACGAAACATTGCTTGATTTTGCATATGCGAAGTATTACTGTCGAAGAGTGAGGACCCAAGCGACTCACTGAAACAATTCCTAACATATTGAGAGACTGTCCGTCCGTCTGACGTTTTTTCAGTACGAGATCATTTACTTTCGTTCATACAAACACGTAAGTCGATTACTTGAAAGTTTCGATTTATAGAACAACAATGTTGTTGGCACTATAATAAAGGCGGGCTTTCCTTTTATTACATTCTTTGAGTTCTTGGTTTGTTGTTATTATTTTTGAAAGAGTGAATTACTCTCCGAGCTAATAAGATCAGGTGCCGACAAGGCCTCTACTCATTTAATGATCTATATATACGAAACATTGCTTGATTATGCATATGCGAAGTATATTGTCGAAGACACTGAACCATTTCCTACTATAGTGACAGACTGTCCGAATGACGTTTTTTCAGTACGAGAACATTTACTGTCGTTCATACAAACACGTATGTCGATGATTTGAAAATTTCTATTTATAGAACAACAATGTTGTTAACACTACTTCCTTTTCTTACATTCTTTTCTGTTGGTATGTTGTTATTATTTTTGTAAAAGTGAATTACTTCACAAGCTAATATTGTTTTCCAGGGCGTCATTATCTCCGCGATGCAGAGCTTTACAATCGGGCTCCGAAATCAGCAACACCTGTCTTGCCTTCACATTCGATGAAATATAAAAAGCACCACCATTGAAACCGCGACGGTCATTTTGGTATAAGTTATAACCAGGAATATGTATTCTTTGCTGGATACATACGGCCTTGTTTCTGCAAAGCCTTTGGTTATAAGATGATCGCTATTCTAAATATACATGCTTCATCAAACTTCGTAGTAGGCTTACGTAACTGAATACTACAAAACACGAAATTTATATAGCCAATAATAATACTAATATACAATTCAATTTCAAATCGCAGAGCATTAATGTACATACTTTTCATACTCAGACATTTATAAAAAAAAGAAATGTAAATATTATTAAGGAAATAATATCATTGTGAATGATAACAATCAAAGCTAAGCTCTGATGAATGGCCCTCTCAGACTTACTATCCCTCCCTTTCCAATCTTACAGAAATTGAAAAGAAAGCAAATTAGGATGTGCAGAACTTGAAATTAAATTCGGAGTACATAAAGTTGCGCCCTGGTAGAGAAAACAAACGCCTCCCTTTTGACTGCTAACAATAGTAACTCGAAGCGTTTAATTTTTTTCTCACTTAGCAAAGAACTGCAAAGTATCTTAATTTGTAAAGCCGGTGATAAATTAACATTAACATAAATCCGTAGCATATATGTATATTGTAGTGTCGCTCGTATGTGGCTGTGCAGATCTGGGTTTTGTCTATGGGTGCTGTTAGCTACGCTGTAAATTTATTTAAATTATGTTGTATGTATGTATGTTGTTTAAAGAATTCTGTTATCTTTGGTATCCGTGAGTGATTGGGTAAACATCTTGATGTTAAT
Source organism: Hydrotaea diabolus (assembly GCA_963513945.1). NCBI lineage: Eukaryota > Metazoa > Arthropoda > Insecta > Diptera > Muscidae > Hydrotaea > Hydrotaea diabolus. The sequence goes on along the minus strand of OY740716.1, from coordinate 110,308,407 downwards.
TTAAAACTTGTAGCCTAAAGGTATGCCCAGAAATATCTTGGCTATGTGTGGTTTATGAATTTGGTTAAAGTCTATCAAACCAGGCCTATATTAATGTTAACTGATTTCACTTGGCTTATTTTTATGTTCTTCTACATTTTCTTATTTTATCAACATCTAGCTGTAAGCTTTGAATTGATTCTTTTAATGCTGAAAATTTTTAATTTTTTTTCTGGTAAGCTAATCAGATTAAAATTTTTTGAATTTTTTGCAAAATTATAACAGTTTCTTGAAAAAAAACCTGAAAAGTATGCACCACAATAAAAAACGCCAACATTAGCGAAATTATTAAATTTAGCAAATTATTTAAATTTATGCTAGGCTAGCACACTTAGCACAAGTTTCTGATTTTAGAATTTTCTCAAAGTTATAGTCAAAAAACGATGAAAAGCAAAAGACCGTGATTATCTTAGAAATGTAGAAGGTTAAAAATTTTCGAATTACTACAAAAATTGTGTGCTAGGCTAGCACAACTTAGCATTAGTTTTAGATTTTAAAAATCTGGAATTTCCGCAAAGTTATTGTGAAAAAAGCAAAAAGATTAAAAAACGCGTTTATTTTTTAATTTTTAAAGTTAGCAATTTTTGTCATTTGGCAATTTTTGTCATATGTTTCAAATTTTAAGAACCTTGAATTTTTGCTTATTTTTAAGCTATAAAAGTTAGCGATTTTTGTCGTGTGTCCGACAAGATAATGATTTATAATTTTCGTAAAGTTATTACAACTTTTTGAAAAAAAAAACCTGTTTGTTGGTCTTGATAAAAATAATCCAGCTAAGTTCTTTTTTTTTGAAAAATCTTGTGTTTTCGATTAGTTATGCCAAAAAAAAGTGTAAATCATAAATTAGCGATTTTCTTAACAACGGTAAGTGGTAACATTTTTTCAAAAATCTTACAACAACCTGCATTAAATCAACTATCAAGCACAATATTTTTTTCAGAAAACACAAATTGGCGGTGCTAGAGCTTTTTTGAAATAAGCGATTTTTTCGAAAACGGTTCGAGATAGTCCATGTTCGAAAACGGCACAACCAACATCCTGGACATGCGTTTACGGTATCGCGAGTGCACAAGTTTATTTAAGTCATTTGTTAAGTCATTTGTTAACAAATAGTACCAATATAATTCGTATCAAAAGAAAAAATCTAGAAGTACTACCTCTACAAAAATAAAGGGTGGTCCAACTAAAAAGCACGATGTTAATTGTGAATAAACCAAAAAGTTTTCAGAAAATTATTGGCCTAATGCTTGCCACGGGTTCGGTGGCATAACTCTATCAGATGGTCCACTTTTTCAATGACTCTTAGGTTGAATAGTGGTTCAATGTCGTTAATGTACCGAAATATCTCATCCGGTAGCTGTTAAATTGTTCTTGGCTTATTAACGTATACTATTTCATTTAACCACCCACAAAAAAGAAGTCCAAGGGTGTCAAATCACATAATCGGGGCACCCCGATTAATTAAATTTATTGTGCAAAAGAGGCTTTGTTTCGTTGGATGTGTGGCAAGTTGCACCATCCTGTTCAGGTACATACCCTCAATTTCTGGCCACAAGAAATACATTATCATCTCGTAATAGCGAACACTGTTTCCTGTAACTTTACTCGTACGGCCCGATGAGGCCACCAGCCCATAAACCGAATCAAACTGTCACTCTTTGTGCATGCATCGGATTTTTAACAACCACTCGGGATTCTTATTTCCCTAAATGCAGCAATTCTGCTTGTTAACGAGCCCAAAGAGGAGAGAGATTATGATGACCAAAACAATCACGAAGTGCACGAAATGCATATTGATTTGAACTCCCATTTTCGTAAAAGGCTTCAAACATCTTAAAGCGCTGCTCAACTATTTGTGACCTTCTCCGAGAAAAGGTACCTAGTGTGTAAAAATGAAGTTTTGAGAAAAAAACGTATTTAAAGTTTCATAACGCATTATCACTGTGAACACACCTTCAGTAGGGAGATGCGATTTGCTATGGTTAGTTATGATTGGGTGCCGACTTTGGTGACGTCATGCCTATGTGGTAACAAATTTTTTCGCTTTTAGTGGGACAATACCTTTGCTATTGCTGCTGCTCTGTTTGTTATGATGTCGATACTAGATTCTTATAGGCTGTTTCCACTACGGTCGCTTCCACGTCCGCGTCCAAAAATCAATGAACGCGCGTTAAAGCCTATACAAAAACATAGGCAGTTAGGTATAGGAAAAAGTCGCGTTTTTCGATAAGTCGCGTTTGCTATAAATTCGATTATTTTGCAATCGAAACCCACCCATACCTATTAATGGCAACACCGCAAATTGCACATCCCTATTAAAACAGCTGTTTATCAGCATAAACATAAAGCGCTGCTGCTACTGCACATTTCCATTAGGCGCAATACCATTTGATCCTCATTTTCCACTGCGGTAAACAAAATAAAATCATTTAACTCCATGATAATGTCACAACACAAAAATATTAAACTTTTCGCACCGCAAAAAAAAACAAATAAACACAAATAGCTGTTTGAACGCAAACGTGGGCGCAAAACATAATGGAAACACCATTACAAATTTTCGATAAATCGTCGACGCGGACGCGACCGTAGTGAAAACAGCCAATAAGATAAAAATTCATGTCACAGTGAAAATGGCCCACTTAAGCTTAAGTATATTAAATACGAATAAATAGAACAATGTACATAGTTTTAAGATTTTGTTGGATATCCTTTTTGATGAATAACCTATTTTAGTCGATTTGGAATAGATTCCACAAGTTTTTTTGGTATATTTCGGGCTTAGTTTGATTCCACTCCTCCACAAAAGCCTTTGTAAGTCATTTTTGCTCGAAATTTCATGTTTTCGTTTTTCAATTTCCAATTCCTGCCACAAATGTTCAACGACATTTAAATTAGGTAAGAAGAAGCTTTGATTACTTTGGAACAGTAGTATAAAAGTAATTCTTTAACAATTCATTATCCTGGTAAAATTAAAGGTGTCCCTTATGGCGAGTTTTTCTGCGCTTTGTCTAAGGTTGCCTTTCAGACTGTTTGCACATTGCATTTTATCCACATTTCCTTCCATAAAATGCAATTAAACAACACTAGCAGCTGAACATACACCCCAGAACATTACATGCCCGTCTCCGTGTTTAACTGTCGGACGCAAATGCTTGGGTTCATCTCTTGATAAGGTTTTATCCAGACATTTTCCTTGACCATCTGATCCAAAAAGGTTATATTTGCTTTCATCCGATAATGGAACGTGCTCCCAAAATGAAAAGTCTTTACCCGCGTAGCTATGGGCAAACCGCAATCGAAGGTTTTTTTCCTTGAGCTAACAAAGGGCTTCTTGCGTGCAATCTAAAACAAATGGCAAAGTGACATTGATTTTCGTGGCTGCACGCTGCTTTTATTACGGTACGTATGAGAAGTACTGTTGTAAATCTCACTTTTCAAGAGTTTGGAAGCGACCATCCTGCCAAATGATATATGACTCTATCGGTTTCGAAAGGATAGATTCCTCGTTAGAGGGGCCATAGATTTTCTTGACAGGGGTACTGATCTTGACAAAGGACAGGTTAGGAGTAGTCTTCGGCAGGATATCAGCCTACGAAGATTAATTACGAATAGATATAGGTCACCAGATTCGCTCTTGACTTTGGGCAAAGAGGACTTTCTGTTTAGGGACGATAGACTATTGTTCTTATATACAACATCTCGCAGTGATTAAACCCACTTGTAAATATGTCAGCAAAAGTGCAAATGTTAGTTTTAAGAAAAAATGTTAAGAATTCCCGTTTTGCAATTCCTTTTTAGGGGAAAATTTAAGTATGTACTGAGGATAAGTTGCAGTACGCTACAACTTCAAAATTTGTATTACCTATTTAGAAAATTATAGATAAGTATTTACATATACGCTAGAAATTAAGAAAGGGTTCGTTTTGGGCGCGTATGTATATATGTATAGTCGGTAGTAATAGACATAAAATATGAAATTGGCTTTTTTATGTTGTTGCTGCATCGGCAAATGTTGCGGGCAATATCGTTGGATGAAAGCTTATTGATGTTCTTCATCAAACCCATCATAGCATTATGTAGCGTCAGAATTACGATCTTCAAATCGGCAACTGATGTTTCTGGGGTTTCCATGATTGTCTTCTCGCCGCCACTGTCGCAAGATGAATATCCATTCTTGTCCCCGTCGTCTTTATGCGGCGTTATATTGTCCATCTGATCCGAAGACATATTTTCTATCAAACGTTGGCTTTTTCTAGTATTATAATTTTTCAAATAGTTATGAATTATACTACTATATAAGTAGCAAAAGGAGGACAAATTCCACTCTTTTGAAAAGGAGGGACGAAAGTGGTCAAAAAGGAGGGCATGTCAACCAAAAGGAGGATGTACGATAACCCTGCAAACTACAGGATAATACTCATGTCTACAATGCAAGTATTTATAAAACTTGGATTAACGAGCAAAATGTTGAATTGCCGTCACAGCCACCATACTTCCGGACAAAATGGAAAACGTGTGGGGAAAGTGCATTAGTCTGAGCGGCAATTAGATGACCGCAAATTTCCATATAATATTTATGGCAAATGTATAACGACTTTCCAAATGGAATTTACAAATACAAATTAATAAACATTATAAAAAGCATTTAACAGGGATTAACCAGCTCGGGGCCTCTTGTCTATATTTAAAAAAATGGCAAAGTGACATTGGTTTTCGTGGCTGCACACTGCTTTTATTGCGGTCTCGGATCCGTGACGACCTTCATTAGAAGGCTTTGCAGCAATTGTAAAAAGGAAAACTGAACTCTCAGGTTCTCACTAAATGAGAGTACTGTTGTAAATCTCACTTTTCAAGTTTTCTTTACGCAATTGCCCACGAAAATACGATTCACTCTTATCACCTGTACACTCGAAATTGGGAGCCATCAATAAATTTTTTTACAACTTGTGTTCTGAAGAGTTTAGTTTGCTTTGCCAACTGTTCTGCCGTGCCGTGCTTGTACATATTTTTTTTCAATGACGTGGTTTTTCAAGGGCATGCGACTCCGTTCACTCAATGCTGCTTCAACAATAGCCACGTTGCCTCTTCTTGATGGCGCTTAAAACTAGACTAGATTCTTTGTCCAGATTTCCTTGTTCTTCTCCGTGTTAGAAAAGCTCTTCTTGAATGACATGTTGTATTCTACTCAACAACTTAAATGGGAGAGGCCTTGTCGTTATTAAAGGCCTTATTTATAATTCAGTTCTGAAAACTAAACTACTTGTACTCTTCGGGTTTGTCGTCACTTGTGCAATGCCACAAATCGATCAATAAACACCTATTTATACTAAGTATTTTTTAATATTTTACTGACAGGTACTTATGAATGGGCGCATCCTTCTTTACGGTGGCTATATACCTGATTATGCACGTGTGCGTGTCATATTTTCCAAAAACTTTCCACATAATGACCACCCATAAATTTGGGTGGCTTTCTGCAAAAATAAATCATCCGTTACAGGTAGCCAACGAAAAAACACCCATCAATAAAAAAGTGTACTTTACTTTTCCACCCTTACATTAACTGTCAACGGAGTAGCTATCATAATGGTACACGAAAAGCAATTTTGCATAAAAACATATTTATGAGCAATCATATAAATGAAATAACCTTTTGGTTCTTACTATATTTTTTCAATTCTGAGAGTCAAAAAATGCGTCGTTTTTCCAAAGAGATACATTTGATTCAAAATGAAATACCTTTACTTAATTGTAAATAAAAGCGGTATGCGTTCATCGATTTTTATGATCTATGTCTCATTGTGTTATAAAGTTATGAATGTTATAAGACTTGGTACTTTTTCCGTTTTGGATTTATATGATTTGAAAAAAGAAAAATTTAAAGTTTTGACAAAAATATCATTTCAAAGTGGTTTGTACTTGACCTTTTCCAATATTAAAATGGAATAAACGTTATTTTATTATCATTAATAGGCAAAAGTTCATTCACTAGTGCTACAGGAAATAATTCTTGAGAAAACAAAATAAAAAGTCATCACCCTACACACTTATTACAACAGGTGTTGCTTTAATTTTTAGTACTGTTTCGAGACTTAAACGTTATAAGTATGGAATAAACGACGAAGAAATAGTTATAGAATGTATTAATTTTAAATTTTTTTGAAAGACCGGTGGCGTCATATAACATTTTACATGTAAAATATGTACATTTGGACTATGCATAAAAAAATTAAAATGAATGTGGCACTATCACACTTTACTTAAGGTAGTCTACTTCTTTTTACTCTGTTTTCATATTAAATCCATTCAAATCGCGTTTATCGCCTTCACTAAAGAATCGCATGTATACTAAATTTTAAATTTATTTTGCAACACCTTAAAATATTGACGTAGACACCGTCTGATGCGCAACCGTAAAAAAGTAAATTGTAAATACAACCCAACTTTTTATAACGAAGAAATAAAAAACACGAAAAAAACAAGCAAAGCCAACTTAAAATAAAAAAAATCTTTCCCAAATACTTATTTACAGGTTGAAGATCCTGAATTGACTTGTCGCCTCCGTTTATATTTATTAATATATGTACAGTGGGTCACAGTGAAAATAGTCCACTTGTGTCAAAACACTTTAAAGTGTAAAAAGTCTAAGAAGTCAATGAGTTAATAGAAACAAATTGAACTATAATTGTTCGCTGATTGGTTTTAAATACTAAAAACATTAAAAAGTTTATTATGTCTATAACATATTGAAAATACATTAACATTAACGAAATAAGATAAAACTTCATGTCACAGTGAAAGTGGGCCACTTAAGCTTAAGTATATTAAATACGAATAAATAGAACAATGTACGTAGTTTTAACAATGTACATAGTTGTGTTGGCAACCCTGTCGTGTTACTTGCAATTTTTCAGTGCTCCGCGCTACTAAATTTTAAAAAATTAATTTAAAAAGTTAAAGTATTATTTATCCGTGTTCAAATTAACAATAATCACTAGAAGTGTTTTTTACTTAGTTTGGTGATAAAGTGCTGTCTAGTGTTTTATCAAATATCATAATATTTGTGCTTTTTATTTTTGATTGAGTGCTGTTTAATTTTTACAACAACAACATTGTGATAATTTAAGCTGCAATTGTTAGTAGCTTATTTTGTGCATTTTGCTTAATCTACAATATTCGTTTTGTGTTTCTTGAGTTTTAGAGTGTTGCCACTGTTTTCTTTTTGTTTTTCCCTTTTTGTGTAGTTCACAAATCAATCCTATCTAATTTTAATCACTAAATACATATATATATATATATATATATATATATATATATATATATATATATATATATATATATATATATATATATATATATATATATATATATATATATATATATATATATATATATATTTTTTTTTTTTTTTATTTTATAATTTATTAAAAAAATGACTTGCACTCTCATAGGTTGCAACTTAACATCCAACGAGAGCATGATTTGTTGGGTATGTGGTATGTTTGGTCATACCAAATGTGCCGGCGTTTCTGCTCGTGCCGCTGATGCCATAGGTCAAAATAATGGCATCAGATGGTGTTGCCCGCCATGAAGAAGAATTGATATACAGTTTTATAAATTATTCAAGGATACACCTGCGGAAGTATCCAATATGGGATTGGAGTTATTAAGCATTCAGGAGAAATTTTCTAAATTCTCTGAAATGTTTGATATATATCCGGTCGTGGATTAGTTTGTCGTACCACAGACGACGACACCGACACCAAAACGAAAGAAATCGTGGAGGAAAAATTCTCCCAAGCTGACGGAAAGAACATCCGCGGTACCTGTAACGGAACAGGTTAACGTTATGCCGATGGATGTGTGTCTTCTGGCGGAGAAGAAATTGCTTGTGCAGTTGGACTTGTGGATACTGCTGTTAAAAAACCGGAAGGGACACCAAACTCAATTTCAGCTTTGAGTGTGAACCTGCAGAAACCGGTTTTAAAATGTCCTACTACTGTCAGTGAGGTGTTGTTGTTGACGTTGGGGCCGGAGAGAGGCCGTTTATTCAAACGGTTGATTTGGCCTGTTCGTCAAGTAATAGCAGACCTAGAAAATTGACAGTCATTTTAGCGAGAAGGACCGTCTTTATTTCTCGGTTTGCCCCTGACACCGAAAAAGATGACATTAGTTATTATATGAAGTCGAAGTTGGAAGGTGACTTTGATTTCAATATTTTTAAATTTAACTCATATTCTAATCATTTATCCTCATTCAAGATAAAAGAAGATATCGTGGATAAGATTGTTGACCCTAAATTTTGGCCGGACAGGGCGCTTGTCAAGGAGTTTGTTCAAAGAAGTAGTAGAGGAGGGGGATCTAGTTTACCAAAATTGCCAGCTAAGTCTACAAACTCTTCAAAAAACTAGAAAATGTATACACTATAGCTTACCAAAACGTAAGAGGTTTAAAAACTAAATTAAGTCGCTTATTTGTTGATAGCTATAACTTTGATTTTGATATTGTTGTTTTTTCTGAGACATGGGTAAAACTGATTTTTTGAACTCTGAGGTTCTGTGTAATAATTATACAATTTATAGAAAAGATAGAACAGAGAAAATCGGTGGTGGTGTCTTAATTCCGGTTTCCTACTGTCTACCTTCTGAGCGTATTTTTTCTGATGATTAACAATTTGGAATTTATTGCAGTTTGTGTTGCATTGGGATCTAAAAAACTTTTTATTCCCTGTTCCTACATTCCTCCTTCGACCAATTTTAATGTTTATAATGAACATTTGACTGCCGCTGGAAAAATAATTCAAGTATGAATGAGTCTGACATTATCCTAACATTGGGAGACTTCAACTTATCTTCTGTATCATGGTATATGTTGCCTGATTCAGAAGCACTTACTCCTCTTACTAACAGCGATTGGACCACTGATGTTGCTGGCCTATTGGCAAAAATGAATTTGTCTCAGATTAATAATATTCTTAATCAGAATGGAAGGATTCTTGATTTGATTTTGACCAATGAAAAACGTTCATATCAAGTTATGAGAATGCATCCAATTTCTACTCCGAAGGACAACCACCACCCGAATATAGGTATTTCATTTTCAGTTAAATTACCATACCAATCACCATCATTCTAGATTTTGCTCAAACGTTGTGATTTTCATAGAGTTAATTAACTTTTATTATCTGTTAATTGGAATGCTATCTGCTGTTGTAGTACTATTGCGGAATTTGATTTTGCTGTTAAGAAATTTTATGACATACTAAATGAATTTGTATCTTAAACAGTGCCTATAGAACCCATTCTTGTAGAAAAACTATGCCTTGGACTTCTATGGAGTTATGTAGATTAAAAAATATAAAGAGTAAATCATTTAAAAGATTTAAAAGAACAGGACTAACTGCTGATTATGGTAGATATTCCATAGCGAGACAACGGTACAATATCGAGGCTCGTCGATGCTATAGGTCGTACTTGACAAGAGTTAGGGACAATTTTAAAAAGGACCCTAAATCATTTTATCGATTTGTTAATTTAAAACGTCGAACATCTTCTAAGCCATCGAGAATAAGATTTAATGGTGTTGAGTTCTCAAGCGATCAGCCTATTGCAAACTGTTTTGCTGACTTTTTCGAAAATACATATTCACTACGTTCGTTTAATCCTGCAATTCCGTACCCTTACAAAATTTCATGAGTAAATCAAATAGTCCCTCCTTTTTTAGATTTTTAACTTATTGAATTAAACTTGCATCGTCTTAAACCCACTAGTACTTCTGGACCTGATGGCATTCCGAATGTATTATTGAAAGGCTGATCTGAATCCCTGGTCTTACCCTTATTATTTAATTCATCATTACAATTGGGGTACTTTCCTGATTTATGGAAACGGTCTTATTTGTTTCCACTTCACAAATCTGGTAGTCTGTTGGATGTATCGAACTATAGAGGGATTGCTAAATTAAGCGCAATTCCTAAGTTGTTTGAAAAAATTGTAAAAAATTTTGTTTCACATAATGCGGCGCCCATACTCCATCCATGCCAACATGGATTTCGTAAGGGTCACTCTACTATTACAAATCTACTTCAGTTTTCCTCTGAAGTTATAGATGCATTTATTTGTCGCAATCAAACTGACGTTATATATACTGATTTTAGTAAGGCATTTGAAAAAGTAAATCACAGACTTTTACTTTTCAAGTTAAACACAATTGTGTTTAATATTAATTTCATAAATTGGCTTTCCTCCTACCTAACTGGGAGGGAACAAGTAGTTTTATTTGAAAAAAGTCTTTCCAGATCAATTCGTATATTCTCTGGTGTCCCGCAGGGCAGCCACCTTGGACCTATTCTATTTTTACTATTCATTAACGACTTACCCTAGCTTTGCGGACGGTCATATACTGCAGGATGATTTGTAGAGATTTAGTACATTGTGTGAATTTAATTTTATGGAATTAAACCTTAAAAAGTGTAAGCATATGTGCTTTTCTAGACGTAGTTTGTTGGCTACTAAATTTAATTTATGTGGCTCTGAATTGGCATCAGTTGATTCATTTATTGATCTCGGTTTTATGATGGATAGAAAGTTGAATTTTAATAACCTTATCATTACTATGGTAAATAAAGCGTATGGTGTCTTTTATTTTGTAAAACGCTGGGCAAAAGAGTTTACTGATCCATATACTACGAAACAGCATTATATTTCCCTAGTTAGGCCAATTTTAGAATATGGATCAGTGGTTTGGGATCCCCAATATGATTACTATGTTAACAAAATTGAGTCCGTGCAGAAACAATTTTTTATATTTTGCTTAAGAGGTCTTCAATGGAATACTGGTTATGAACTTCCTTCTTATAATGGCAGGTAAAATCTTATTAAATTGCCCTCATTGAAGAGTAGGCGAACTATGATGAATACGATGATGGTATATAAAATAATATGTGGGGTTGTGGCTTCTGAATACTTAATATCAAAATTTTTTATTAACGTCCCATTTAGACCTACTAGATACTATCAGTTCTTACACTTGGATTTTCAAAGGCACAATTATGCATGTGGTGACCCATTTCGTAGAATGTGTGCTGATTTTAATTCGTTATATCATTTAATTGATTTCTCCTTAAGTTGATTCATTAAAAACTGTAATAATTTTTTATTTAAACTCACTACACCACGGCTCATTGTCTTCATAACAATTTAAGCTGCTATAAACAAATTTAGTAATTGTTATTACTTGTAAATACTTATGTATATTATGCTTTATATTATTTTTATTAGATTTTAATATTGTAATATAGAAAGGTGCTGGTTATATTTTGATTTTGTATTGCATGTTTCTAGTCCTTCTCATACTTTGATTGGATTGTATTATTGTATTAAAATAAGGTGGTGGTTATATTATAAAGTATTAAATTTGGTATTTATATTTTCTAGTTATTATTATTAATATTTTTTTGTACCGATTGGCTGTTGATAAATATCTGTAGCTAATTTCAATGGATGACGTTTCTTGTCATCTCCATTATGGATCGGTCCATAATGTGTACGTTGTCCCTACGTCATGGGACGTGGCCTCCTCGGTCGGCAGGGGCGGGTGTGAGTGGAGTGGGAACGTTCGTCCAAAAAAAAATAAAAAAAAAGATTTTGTTGGATATCCTTTTTGATGAATAACCGATTTAAGGCGATTTGGAACAGATTCCACATGTTTTTTGGTATATTTCGGACTTAGTTTGATTCCACTCCTCCACAAAAGCCTTTGTAAGTCATTTTTGCTCGAAATTTCATGTTTTCGTATTTCAATTTCCAATTTCTGCCACAAATGTTCAACGACATTCAAATCAGGTGAGAAGGAGCTTTGAAAACTTTGGAACAGTAGTATAAAAGTAATTCTTTAACAATTCCTGCCGTATGTTTTGGATCATTATCCTGGTAAAAATTAAAGGTGTCCTTTATGGCGAGTTTTTCCGCGCTTTGTCTAAGGTTGCCTTTCAAACTGTTTAAATATTGCATTTTAACCACATTTCCTTCCACAAAATGCAATTAAACAACACTGGCAGCTGAACATACACCCAGAACATTACATGCCCGCCTCCGTGTTTAACTGTCGGACGCAAATGCTTGGGTTCATCTCTTGATTAGGTTTTCTCCAGACATTTACTCGACCATCTGATCCAAAAAGGTTATATTTGCTTTCATCCGTAAATTGAACGTGTTCCCAAAATGAAAAGTCTTTGCCCGCATAGCTATGGGCAAACCGCAATCGAAGGTTTTTATTCCTTGAGCTAACAAAGGGTTTCTGCGTACAATCTAAAAACGAAATGACAAAGTGACATTGATTTTCGTTAGGAGTGGTCTTCGGCAGGATATCAGCCTACGAAGATTAGTTACGAACAGATATAAGTCACCAGATTCTCTCTTGACTTTAGACAGAGAGGACTTTCTGTTTAGGGACGATAGACTATTGTTCTATCATAGAAGATATAGGACTATGGACATTGACGAGGTTATATACATCTCGCAGTGATTAAACCCACATGTAAATATTGTAAATATGTTATAGATGCAATAGTGCAAGTGTTAGTTTTAAGAAAAAAATGTTAAGAATTCCCGTTTTCTTATTCCTTTGCAGTACGCTGCAACTTCAAAATTTGTATTATTTAGAAAATTTAGATATGTATTTACATATACGCTAGAAATTAAGAATTAGTGTTAGTGGCAAGATTGTATTAGTTTAAGATTATGGAATTAATAAATTGACATAGGGTTGGTTTAGGGCGCGTATTTATTATTTAGCATCAGAATTACGATCTCCAAATCGGCAACTGATGTTTCTGGGGTTTCCATGATTGTCTTCTCGCCGCCACTGTCGCAAGATGAATATCCATTCTTGTCCCCGTCGTCTTTATGCGGCGTTATATTGTCCATCTGATCCGAAGACATATTTTCTATCAAACGTTGGCTTTTTCTAGTATTATAATTTTTCAAATAGTTATGAATTATACTACTATATAAGTAGCAAAAGGAGGACAAATTCCACTCTTTTGAAAAGGAGGGACGAAAGTGGTCAAAAAGGAGGGCATGTCAACCAAAAGGAGGATGTACGATAACCCTGCAAACTACAGGATAATACTCATATCTACAATGCAAGTATTTATAAAACTTGGATTAACGAGCAAAATGTCGAATTGCTGTCACGGCCACCACGGCCAAAATGGAAAACGTGTGGGGAAAGTGCATTAGTCTGAGCGGAAATTTGATGACCGCAAATTTCCATATAATATTTATCGCAAATGTATAACGACTTTCCAAATGGAATTTACAAATACAAATTAATAAACTTTATAAAAACATTTAACAGGGACTAACCAACTCGGGGCCTCTTGTCTATATTTAAAAAAATGGCAAAGTGACATTGATTTTCGTGGCTGCACACTGCTTTTATTGTGGTTTCGGATCAGTGACGACCATCATTAGAAGGTTTTGCAGCAATTGTAAAAAGGTTCTCACTAAACGTATGAGAGTACTGTTGTAAAACTCACTTTTCAAGTTGTCTTCGCGCACCAAAATACGATTAACTCTTATCACATGTACACTCGACATTGGGAGCCATCAATACATTTATTTTAGAACTTGTGTTCTGAAGAGTTTAGTTGGCTTTGGCAACTGTTCTGCCGTGCCGTGCTTGTACATATTTTTTACACTGTTAGGCGTTTTTTTCCAATATGCACCCATTCAAGTAACGCAAAAGGTAATTCACTTTTTTCCTCAAAAACCCAAAAAGAAGCGCAGATATAATATAGGGTGATCCATCTAGATGTATATTTTCAGAACAAAAATATATAAAAATTCATATCAAGTGTGGAATCTTTATTGGGAATTTGAAAGGACATTTTATTGTATGCCCTCAGCGGAAAGGTGTTGCTGCTCCGTGGGACGACAGCTTTGAGCTTATAACAAGACGTCTTGCAACGCCTGTTGTGTTATGCTTCCTTTTGCTCGATGATGTTGCATTGTCATCCTCCCAAGGGCTATCTGTACTGTTGTCGAATGAGTCCGTGCTACTTTAGGAACAATCAGGTAGCGCTGAGCTAGCAAGTGTGGACACAGTCGCTTCCATTCCCCCTTTTCTCTTCGATGGGTGGATGGTATTGGCACCAACAGATTCTTGAATTTGCAGTTAGTAGAGGTTCTCATTCTCTTTGCACATCCCTTCGCCTTTTACCTTGGTCATGTCAAGCAGTTCCTTTAATGAATCAGTGTTTTACTCCACAGGGCTTTAAGCTCTATAGCAATTAGACCTATTCTCTCTTCGTCCTTTCGCAGTGGATTCAAGATATTTGAAGCGTCCAATGACGTGGTTTTTCAGGGGCATGCGACTCCATTCACTCAATGGTGGTTCCACAATTGCCACGTTGCCTCTTGATGGCGCTTAAAACTAGACTAGGTTCTTTGTCTAGGTTTACTTGTTCTTCTCTTCTTGATTGACATGTTGTATTCTACTCAACAACTTAAATGGGAGAGGCCTTGTCGTTATTAAAGGCCTAATTTATAATTCACTTCTAAAAACTAAACTAATTGTACTCTTCGGGTTCGTCGGCACTTGTTCAATGACACAAATCGATCAATAAACACCTATTTATACTAAGTATTTTTTAATATTTAACTGACAGGTACTTATGAATGGGCGCATCCTTCTTTACCGTGGCTATATACCTGATTCTGCACGTGTGCGTTTGATATTTTGCAAAAACTTTTCAAATAATGACCACCCATAAATTTGGGTGGAATTTCAGCAAAAAAAATCATCCGTTACAGGTAACCAACGAAAAAAAAACACCCATCAATAAAAAAGTGTACTTTAGTTTTCCACCCTTACATTGACTGTCAACGGAGTAGCTATCATAATGGAACACGAAAAGTAATTTAGCATAAATATATATTAATGAGCAATCATATAAATAAAATAACCTTTTGGTTCTTACTATATTTTTTTTTTTAATTCTGAGAGTCAAAAAAATGCGTCGTTTTTTCCAAAGAGATTCATTTGATTAAAAATGAAATACCTTTAATTGTAAATAAAAGCGGAATGCGTTCATCGATATCTATGTCTCATTTTGTTATAAAGTTATGAATGTTATAAGACTTGGTGCTTTTTCCGTTTTGGATTTATATGATTTGAAAAAAGAAAAATTTAAATTTTTGACAAAAATATCATTTCAAAGTGGTTTGTACGTGACCTTTTTCAATATTAAAATGGAATTAACGTTATTTTAGTCATTAATGGGCAAAAGTTCATTCACTCGTGCTACAGGAAAAAATTTTTAAGAAAACAAAATCAAAAAGTCATCACCCTACACACTTATTACAACAACTGCTGCTACAATTTTTAGTACTGTTTCGAGACTTAAACGTTAAAGTATGGAATAAACGACGAAGAAATAGTTATAGAATGTATTAATTTTAAATTTTTTAAAAGACCGGTGGCGTCATATAACATTTTACATGTAAAATATGTACATTTGGACTATGCATAAAAAAATTAAAATGAATGTGGCACTATCACACTTTACTTAAGGTAGTCTACTTC